>JAHLSL010000022.1:18755944-18958228 GCA_025920805.1 Petroica traversi
TGAGGTGTGTTCTCTCTTCCAAATCTAATTTAAACAGCAGCATTCAGAACAGGCAATTATTTTCTTCTTCCAAACACTGAACTGATTTTGAGTATATCAGACTTTTTGAAAAGAAAAGAGAAACATGCAAACAACTTGAGTAGAAACACTGGGATTTGGGATTAAACACTGAAAGGTGTAAGGGCCTTCTTAGTCTTCTGGAGTTTAACCAAGTGCAACCCAGCCCTCTTCTGTGTCTGAGCAATGTGTGAGGTGTGAGGGCAAAGTCTTATTCATATCGATTGTCAGGTCCAAATGACAGGTGCAGAGAAGTCAGTGCTCATATGCATTGACCTCTTCCCCAGTGGCTGTTCAGTTGTTTGAGAGACTGTAGGCTGAATGAGGTGTCCATGCTCTGGCAGTGCTGTCCCATGCTGCAGACAGTGGGCAGTGATGTGCCAGGTGTGAGCAGGTCTGGTCAGAGCTGTGGCTCTCAGCCCCTGGCCCCAGGTGTGAGCACTGCTGCTCTGGCTCACTCTGCACTCACTTATTTGCACTGCTGTTCTCAAGAGAATGCTCTGTCTTTCTGTAGGAGGCATTTTGGGTCAGCCTCTGTGGTCTCTCAGTACCTTGCAGGGAGATCAGCAACATCCTTCATGTCTAAATGTGATCCTGTCCAGTACTCATTCAGTCATGAGGTTCAGTCCAACTACAGAGTAGCTGGGAATAAATGCATATATCAAAATATGTTAACACACAGAGCTGGCATGCAGAGAAGTCTGATTGTTGAGTTATCTGTGCTTTCTGCTTGGTGGTGATACCAGCCAGCCTTCTTCTCTGAAGGTCCCAGCCTGTTCTGACGTTGGTCACCAGAATACTTCTGTTATGAAGTCCCAATTTTTATGCTTAACTTACAAATAACTTTTTAAAAATTAGTCTTTTCTATTGTATGTTTCCTTTTTTCTTTTGAGAAGGTAACTAAATTATCAGATTCACTAAGTTGGGCATCAATACAGTAGGATCCAGCAGCATGTACTGTTTGCAAACACAGACCAGGAAAAGTGCTTGCCCTACTCACTTGTCCAAAGGGCAAGCAGAACTGTGTATTCCCAGATATCTGTTGTACATACCAGGAAACAGTTTTATCTCTAGTCACCTCCATGGGAAGCAGGTGTTGTTTTTCTCATTTGCAGTTTTGTGTAAAGCTCTCCCAGCTATTTCCTATTTCCTCCTGAAAATAGCAATGGCTTTCTTTATCACAAAGAGTTGGTATTACAGGACTTAATATAGTTACTTAAGGAACTTTTATCTCAAGGCTGCTATCTCTGGTATTTACAAAGTGCTCAAATAACATATACTGTAAAAGATACTTTTGGGTTACTTAATTTTTAACTCTATTTTAAACAACCTGTAGATTGGAGTTTTGGGTTTGGGTTTTTTGGGAGTTTGGTTTGGTTTGGTTTGTTTTTAGCCAGGTATTGGTTAAAAGACCTTATGTCTGTATGACATTGCTTGGTTAAGTAAGAAAGGAAAAGCCATACATTCTTCAGATATCTTTCTATTTCTGTGATTGGAGAGGCTTCTTTACCAACTTAGCCAAAGGCATAGAATAATATATGGAATAATGTGTGTCCATCCAGCAAAGGAGTGCTGGGAAAAATTGAACTCTCAGGAGGAAATATTACCAGAGGTGACTATGTTTTAAGATAGCCCTTGCTAAAACACCTGAAAAAAGTACTCCTAGAGGAAGGGGGTACTTCCATTCTAAGTAACTATCAACAACATTTTTAGTTGGAAGCCTTTATTGCTTGATGGATGGATATCTAGAAGAAATGTAAAGAGAGGCAATTGAACTGTGTTCTCAAGTTGCTCAGGCACAGACAAGTGCAGAAAACGATTCCACTTCTTCCAGGTATTTTCTTCCCTTGCAGAGACTTTTAGTGTGGCCTTATCTTTCTGTCAGTCAGAGAACATAGTGCACAGAGTGACTTAAGAAATCCTGACAGAAGGGCCAAAGAAGGAATTTGTTTCCCAATACATACATTTGGTAGAAGCTCCTCTGTTCTCATTGTGCTCCTCCAGATGTTTCTTCAGTGAAGCCTGATTGTGCCACGTGGGTTGGGGAAAGGTGTTTCCATTTCTCAGGACGGGCAATGCATGTCTTCAAATATGCAGAATGATAACCTGCCCCCTGAGACAAACCCTGCTACTGTGTACAGTGGGAGAAAAGCTGAGAAGGGTCTAGGCAGCACATTATCAAATGAAATCATAACAAAAAGTAAAGAATTTATTTTAAAAAAGAATATCAGTGATTTTCTATATCTGCACCAAAGAATTACATAATGCACTGTAAGACAGCCATTTATTATACATGCTTGGGCTTAAAAAGGGCAGCTCTGCATACTGGAAGAATCATTACTGAAATAAAACCCAACGGCAAGATCATCTCCTGTTCTATCTTTATAATTAATTTGAACTGCAGAAAAATAGGGGTATTTGCAGAATACTAGAATAGTACAAGGCTGTAGGAAATGGCATAATCCATAAATTCAGACTAGAGGTAAAATTTAATGAGCCTCTTCAATTTTTTCTATTTTTTTTTTTTTGTAAACAAATAATACTTAATGCACAGTTACAGGTATCATAACAGGTTTTACATGAATGAAAAGATAGTACCATAAACTATGAAGCTGAAATCCTGAAATGAGCAGTGTTTCATAAGTTGGACTCAATGATTTCAAAGGTCTTTTCCAGCCTAGTTAATTCTGTGATGCCATGATTCCCATCACAGTCTAGATACCACTGAAGTAACAAAAAGGGAAAAACAATTTAAAGTAATGAGTAATGAGTTCCCCTGTGTACAAAAAGGGGGTTTCTACACTAAGCTAAGTAAAGTAACTTTCATATAGTAAATGTGTGTCAGACTTTCCCCATAACACCTCTGGAGCCACCTTTTCAACCATGCCCATTTATATGAAAAACACATATATGCTCCTCAGACTAAACAACTCTGTAACACTTTGGAAGGAATTTTGGAAGATGTATGTGTGTATTGATATAAATCCATGGACTGTGTATTTTAGAAGAAAGGAGACTACTGTCTGGATAGGAAAACACAAAGCCGGGGTAAGATTTCACTGATTTATAGTCTGGTTTTTGTTAGTTGGATCACATGGGCATTTGGTCAGACTACATGTCTGTATGTATGTCTTTTCCTTGAATATCCACAGTTGCTTCTGATCCACTCATTCTGGTTGAAATATGTAACAGGTTTTGTCTTTTCCTCCTCAAGCAGAAATAAATTATACTTCCAGCTCCAGCTGTAGAAAGGGCTAGAAGAACAAACAGCCAAATGATGCCAGCAGAAAGTACTTTCTCCATTTTCTCTTCTGTAAGGATACACAATGGAATAATTTTTGAGGTTAAAAGATTTCAGAATCTAGTAATAAATGAGGCTTCTATAACAAGAAAGCAGAAAAATTCAATGTGCATGTAGATTTTCAGTTCAACATGGACTTAGATTTTTTTTTTTCGGATGCCAAACAAAATGCAATTAAATCTGATCAAAGCCCAATATTAAAAATATAAACATAAAAGTAAATCCATATTTACTTCAGGATAACCTCTATATACTATATTGAGATACAGAGTAAAAGCATATGGACTCTTTATTTTTAATCGCTCTGAGAACAAATACTGAGAAACTATGTAATTATATTCCTGTTTTATTTTAGCATGCTCTTATTATTCTACTTAAAAGGAAGTATGCTTACCTGTATTTTCTGTTGACATCCCTTGGTTTTCAGGAGCTTTTGAAAGGAAAGAAGAAAGGTTTATTCTGAACGCTTAAAAAACAAAAGGGGCACTCCTATGTACCATTCTGACAATTCCCCCTAAGTTCATGTGCTGGTGACAGTCACTGTCTATGAGAGATGGAGGTAAAGGTGTGTAAAAATCTAGCCAGCTATTTGGATCTTTCATTCTAAGAACATCTGACTTCCTCAGTTGTGATACCCAAAACAACACGTAGAGACAGATTTCTATTATTTCCAAAGGTGTTTTCAAATACATTAATTTCTGAGAAACTCCCCACAGGATCCTTAGTAATTTTAAGGTGTTTCCTGAAAGAAGGTCTTGAGTGTTAGTAATACATCATGAACATTTTACTTTAGCTGGAAAGACTTCTTCATTGTTGTAGCCCCTTCTGTCAGAGGCAGCCATTCCATGTGGATGTTGTTCCTATGGTAATTGCACTTCCTGAACTTTGCAGGTAATCGAAAAGTGAACAGAAATATGAGATATATCCAAACCAAATGCCCATGTTCTGGTCTACTTTGATTTAATCTCAGTTGTTAATCAAACTCATGCATTTTCTTACAGATGATAATTTTTCTAATTTATTAAACATGGCTCTATCAAACTGAAGATAAAGAGTGCCAAAAGAATGTTTGTAATGGTATTCCTGTAATCCCTCAAATCAGTGGTCAGTAAGGAAAGGAATCACCAATTCCAGCATTTCTGCAAGACAGTTTGCACTGCACTCATCAGAACGAGATTTTGTTTGAGTATATTCATCTGAAATTAAACAAAGTGTTGCTTTTGAACTTAGCTTTGGCCTAAACATGGGGGTCTGAAGTATTTGTGATGTCTGCATGGGGCTGATGGTAGTTCTAGAGGATGTAGGGGAGATGCAGCCCTCTGAGAAGGCAGTCGGAAGCTGTGTGGGGCTTTGTGGCATTGAGGCACCCACATCCTGCCATTAGAGTCAATTGGTTTTGCACACAAACTTAGAATATTTTGCATTTCTGTGTTGTACAATGAAAGTACATTATTAGGCATTATTAACTTTTATATATTAGAAATACTACTTACTCTTTAGTTTTTTACATATATATCCCTTTTTAAAAGAACAGAGGTTGGCGCTCCAGGAGCCAGACAATGCACATAGCTCTCCACAGTCTTTAAGCCTTTTGTTTGAAGGCTCTCCCACTTCCCAGTTGACGAAATCCATTGCAGATTTATCTGTCCATACCCACTGACCTAATATTAAAAATGAACATATATATATAGAATACATGGGTTTAGACAAATAGAATGACTTGTGATGGAGATAACAAAAATTTGTAACATGAATAGCTAGTTAAATGTTTCAATTATAATTTTAAGCATATTTAAGCATAATTTAAAATAAACTTTGAGTAGTTTATATATGTATGTGTACTTTCAAGTGTACAAATTTGATTTCTTTTTAACATAACATGTAATTTCATCTGATAGGGTAACATATGATTAAAGACATTACCTCTGTCACCTTTCTTTAGCCCTACCCAAAAGTTCAGTGATTTTCCATGGAGTATCTTAATGATTTCTGACAGAAAGTTTGTTTCACTATGGTCTCCTATTGATACCAAATCAGCACCTGAAAAAATATTAAGGAACACATCACAGTGGCTCATTATCTTAGAACTCAATTAATAAACACATAAAAATATGCAGAAATATATAAAAGACACTGAGTCTTCCATATTATTCACTAATCTTGTTGTGGGTATTATATCACTGTATGGCATATTGGTTTTAGCATGGCTGTGTGTTGTTTGGATGCAAATCTGCACAAAGATATGGATTTTCTGAAATTTCTGCATTTTTTTTAGTCTTTGATAGTTTAGAGTACATTAATTTCTCTCCTGGAATACTTTTTGGACAGGTCTGATCACATCCCAGGCTGTGGTGCAAGTAGGCTGAAATAGGTACATGGGATGTAGTCATTCCCACACCTGTTGCCACTCCAGCTCTGTCCCTCATCAGTGGCTGGGCAGCAGTTTTGGCAGTGCCTGATGATAACAGTTTAGATAGGATGTGTCTGCAGCTGGATGTTACAGTCCAGAAGATGTCCTGAAGTTGGTTTATTATTACCATGAGCCCTGGCATTGCAAATACACAAAGCTGTGTTGGAATTATCAGGAAATTACCACCTTCCTGATCTGGCCAGTGGGTAACAGGCAGGCAAAAGTGTAGGAATGTAGAACATGGAGCAATGTCCAGTTGTAACCTTTCATCCTGGATATTAGTGTAATGTTTACTTTTTGTAGTAATGATGTGATTTATCTTTTTACAAAACTGCTCCAGGAATTCTGTTGCTGGAATTCTGTCCACAGCTGAAGAGCAAAATGCCTTTGCAAAACTACTTTTCTGTTTACTGAGTTAAAGGTCAGTGTTTTCAGGCATTTGAGGAAGTGCCTTTAGAAATGTATAGGATGTTTCCTATTCCTGCTTACACTGAAATACGTGTTGCATCGCATGAGTTCTCAGAAATGTGGAGCAAAGTGTCTTTTCCCTTCCCTGATGTTGGTACTGCTCTTCTCTCCATGGGGGGAACATGGGGTTGTTCCAGAGCAGGAACTGCATGGCTGGGTGTGTTTTACTGGTTCATGAAAGATAAACAGCTGCTCCATCTCATTTGTTGTCCAGCCAGTGAGATCTACTTAATGAATTGTTCCCTGGAACTAACAAACACAGCCATCTTATGACTTTGTTTCTCCTAGATTTCACTGTGTGTGGATTCCCTCTTGCTTGGGGAAGGGAAAGCCAATCCTGCAGCCTGTGCCTTTGTGGCTCTGTAAAAGTGTTTATTTCCCTACCTATTTACTTTTTGCCGTAAAATTACTAGGAATTTAATATTTTTGAGGTACTCTTATTTCACCTGATACTTGAGATATGAGATGCTGTTGTCTCTGAAAAAGGTTACATTTATTGTGCAAAAGCATATGCAGAAAAGCAACCAAAAAAGAGGTATTAAATGTGAAGTTTTAAAGTAATTTGAGATTTTCTTAGCAATATTATCCATTATTTTATGTGTTTAATTACATCATCAATCTTTCTAAGATGAAACACTCACCTATTCGGGCACATTCCTCATGAGCTTGAGACCAAGTTCTTTTCTTGGAGGCCTCAAAGTAATAGCAGTGACCAGAGAAAGGTATCCAAGATTTGTGTCCTCTTGATTCAGGGCATTTTCCAGGAAGTTGTGGGGGCTCAGTAGGAGCCATTACTGAAAGAGATCATGTAGTTGAAGTCCAGCTATTGTATATAACTTGGGTTTTTTCCCCATATTCTAGTAAGACAAAACTAAGCTACCAAGTTCGGTTTGTAATCATGGAGGAAATTAAGCCTGTTCTAAGAAGAGCTTGAATATGGTTCTGATGTTATGTCTGAGACAATATTTTCATTGATATTTATTTCTCAATGTGATTAGGAAGATACACAAATCTATCAGAAGCGTAGATTTTCTCTAATTATATTTTTTGTAATTAATCTAGTCAATAAATTTGCTTTTCTGGCATAAATATCTGCCTAATTAGTTAAAACTGCTATTTTTAAAATGTCTTCTGACACTTCAGTCTCATTTTTTGACAGCATCAAAACTTTATAAAAATTTACAGTAGAAACTGTGATTGTGAATTAAAGTGCTGGTATAATAAAGCATAGCATTCAGGATTTTTTATGAAACTGCATAATGAATATATCCCATAGTGACTGATATAATAGGAAGTTGTGAAAGGGTAGATAAATGCAGATGGAATGTGAAGTATATATTCTGCCAAATTACCTTTTCTTCCTGTGAGACTTCTACAGTCTGTTTCTTTCCCTGATAAGGAATAGTTAGCTCTCAAATGAGATTTCCAGAAGAATACAGTGAAAAAAGACATTATATATGAATTCTGAGGATTTTAGTCAAATTAAAACATCTTAGAATGTAATTTGGTGTGTAATTCAAATTTTCTAATGATTCAAGATCTTCCATAATGATGAGAAATTCAAGAATATAGCTAAACTTTGAAATCATATTTGTACTTATTTCCATATAAATTACAGAAGTTTGCTCTTGGTAGACTTCTCAAGGTGTTATTTATTTCATGTTTGTGCTCAAAGGTGACATGAAGCTGATATATTGTTTTTAACAGATATTACTCCTGTCCTTAGCAAACTGTAGTGATGGAGATTTGCTGGTCTGCCCAGAATATTTATGAAAGGCTTCTGTACTGATGAAATTAGAAGGTTTTCCTTTCTGTATTTAAGTCTGTTATCCCTTTCCAACTCATATCAGACACATAGAAAAATTAAATTCTATCCCATAAGGCTCAATTTTAATATTCAGTATTGATAATATGGTTTCTGTCTTTTCTTTTGATTGTTGTTACCTTGTCATCTGAAAGCCCTAGTTGACTGAGAAAGTTTTTCAAACTTTGGTACCCCAAACTGGATACAGAATTTCATATAATGCCTAATAAAAACAGATCCTCCAGCAAGTGGATTAATTTTCCTAATAGAACGAATAGTTTAAGAAAGTGAATATTCAATCCTTCATTTCTTAGGCTTTTGGTAATTACTATGAATGAATTAACTTTTGCAAAGAATTCACGTCAATATTTAGAACTAGTTAGCTACTCCTGTCTTCCTGTATACTGTTGTATTAACCAAGTATTTTTCCAGTGGCTTATTGCATTTAGAACAGTTGATAAGTCCATACAGCCTCAAATCAAGATACATGTATGGAGTTACTTACCATCTGATTTTTTACAGACAGAAAAGAATTTTTCCTCACAGGAAGCTGTCATCCAGGTGCCATCAGTGTCTAGGTAGACACATGCTAATGTCTGTTTTGGTTCTCCACTGGCCCACTTGCTGTAAATTAAACTCCACCTGTCAATCCATTGATACTTGCCATTGGTCTGGAAGTAAAATCTGTATGGTAATTTCACATTTGCTAATAGTGACATATCTACTATACAGGATCCTCAAGAGGATTCTCATGTAACCAGTGTAGAATCATCTCCTTACTAGTGCCTTTTCTTAGGTTGTAAATGCTAACTGGATAAAATGTACAGTGTCTGTCATCCACAAATGTGAATGCCTCCAAAAAGTATCTAACATTAATTCAGAGCATTTTTCAAGCATTGGAAAATGGAAGGGAAAAAAAGAAAGGGGGCGTGAGAGAAGGCATAAAACTAGCAGTAAGATAAGAGGTCATGTTTGTATGACCACCCAGACATCTGCATGGAAAATGGCAGTGTGTGTGGGAGTGTTCTTAAGCAGCTCTGATCACCATCACTTTTTTTGTAGTTATCGTGACTGTGATTTGTGATGAAGAGTGTAGCATGTCAAAACACACCTACCATCCAAATGTTCACCCTCTCCTGTCACACAACTGATGTAGACATCTTACAAACAGAAAAGATTATTCTTCCATAATATTCTAACTTCTAATGGGAGCAATTATGCCAACTGCATTTTCAAATTAAAAAAATATAGCCATTGGTCAATATGTACCCTACCATATAGGCTCCATATTCCTTTTGCTAATTTTTACCCCAGTTTCTGTTCACAGCTGTAGTTTGCTATTGCTACCATAAATAAGACCACTCTAGTAAAATGTGTGAGTGTAAACACACACATAAAAATCATTCCTTCTCAGGTGTCAGGTGTGTGACCTCTGATACTTTGTCACTAATCACTGAGGCTCATAAACACGTGGCAGGAGGGCCGGATGTATATTGTGCCTGGAGTCACTTTTAGATTAAAATCAACTCAAAATGTAGGAGATTTTACAATTTATATCTGAGATACTTTAAACTACTCCGAACAAGACAATGCATTATTGTATACTGGTTTCCAGGAACTTTTTCTTGTGCTAAAGACAATCTCTGCTGTCTGAATCTTATTTGAAGATTTCCAGTGCAAATGGCTGTTACATTGATGTTTTTAGCACTACACTGGCAGAAATCCCAATGGGTTACAGATGAGAACATAAAGTCAAATCAGGTCCTGTGTCAGCTTGACTGCTTATATGAAATGTATTTGTTCTTACCATGTTGCTGTTAAGACCAATCCACAGAGGCTCTCTATATTCCTCTGCAAGTAGGAACAACAGTGCCTGGCTATATGGATCTAAAATGCTGGCAAGTTCTGAGGCATTGTTATTGCAGTTTTGATGTGCTTCCTCCCAAGTCATTTTGGAATGAGTGACAGAATAGCTAATCCCAGTAGAATGGTCAGAAGCAAAGTCCAGCACTGTTGCTGGTGATTTAAAGAGTTCAGGATCTGCAGGATAAAGGAAAAACACGAGCAGATAAATCTGAAGTCACATATCTGACTTGAGCAACTGAGTAACATCTTCATTATTTACGAGCCTAATATAAAATTACAAATTGAATGGGACATCTTCTTAGCTGTTTATAATCAAATATAACATCAAAACAACAGGTCTGATAAAAGAAATGTATTTTCAACCTCTGACAATTTTGAATCAGTAAATGCACAATATTTTATATTGCAGAAGTAAGTTTACCCCATCATTCAAAAATAACACACCTGCCTTGTCTGTTTTTAAAATAGTCTTTGTGTCTTAATGACTATCAGGTTTATATGGATAAGTGCTAAACTTTCTAGTTTTGATATCCTATAGATCATTTTGAACATGTTTGTGGGCTTCATCTATTCAATTACAGTTTCAAAAATAAAATAATTTTCTTTTCTTATATTCTGCTATGTTTTCTCAGAAACATTGCTGAGTAGCACTGGGAGGCAGGATGGGCCCTTAGTTTTACCAATCCTTTATCTAAAGTCCGAAACAAAATGAAAATAAAGTATGTCAAAGAAGAAATTTTGTTTTAATCTTTGTGTTATCATTTTCAAGATTAACAATATAGAACTCACCACTATCCTTCTGGCATATATACCCTCTGTACTTATAACATTCCTCATTATTCCATTTTCCTGTGTCATCAGCAGGACCTCTCTTCAGAGAAACACAATCAAACTGTTGGAAGTAATGGAAAGAGTATGGGAACATGAATATTCGAAGTTATAAAACAGAGTACTATACTCCCAAGTAGTTTCAGGCTTTTTTTTATCCAGGGTATGTTAAAACACTAGAAACACCTTTCATTCATATTTCTCTGTCATTTCTGCCCTCCTTTGTGGTGGCCAGCTCCCTTGTTGTACACTCTTCAGCTCAGCCTGCTTGTTCATTTGGTTATTTTCCAGGAGAAATACTTGAACGGCATTATTATTTTCACGAACTTTCTCCCACATTATGATCAATAACTGAGGAGCTGCTATCAGTGAGTTTTTGAATAAGAATGAAATGGACACCATGCTTCGTATTTCACTTGCAAAGCCAGCTTTAAATAGTGATGATTCTTGACAAAATCACCTAAGTTACAGCCTTGGCAGAGCTCTCATCAGCTCTAGTTCTTAGAATTTCCCTTTCAGCTACACTAGGTAAGCTGAAATGTCAAGTTTATTTGAAATGTCAAACTGCAGTCTCCTCTGCTAAGCTAAGCTGCCATGAGGTAATTGTTGGTCCTTGGAAAAGGACCTTCTAAAGGAGGGAGCTGTCAGTGTCTCAAAGGTGAAGGAGAAAACTAGCATGTTCCTTTGCCCATTTTTTTCCTAGCAGTTATTTCCTACTGTTACTAGAACTGCAGTGGAGCTGCAGAGTTATGCCTTCCTACACGCCTTGACCAATGGCTATTGGTCAACATGAACTGGCTTACGTGTAGATTAAGCTGGTTGTCCAGATCCCTGGCTTCTCTGAAGGTGTTGGTACTGAAATGATGGGAGAATGGACAGTGAGTGGAATGACATACCATGAAGGGCAAGTTTGGAAAGCAAGGTATAGAAATAAATACAAGATGGGCAATGCAGGTGTACAAATCAGTCTGTATTGGTATGATTATGTAGAATAGTATTTTATTTAAAGCATTATGAGGTTTAATATCAGTGCTAGCGGTGGGGAGGGTTTGATGGGCTTAGAAAATCATTGACATCTATTGGCCCTTAGTAATTCAATTACAATTTTAAATAGGAAAAAAGTTAAAAAAGCTGAACTCTTTCCTCTTGTGTACTCCTCTTCTTCCTTCATAGACATGAAAATAATTCTGTGTGTTAACTTCTAAAATTCAATTTTGCATCTATATTCTCTGAAAAGCTATCAATTTACTATGAAAAAGACGGCTTTATTCAATATATCCAGTCTTTGTTCAATCTGTCCGTTGCTGCAATTTTGCCAAATACTGTGACAAAACTACAATGCAATGCAATTTTATGCTCAGAGATAGCTAGATTGAAAGGTTTTACCTCTAGTCCCAGTGTAAAGATAGGTGGAAATGGAAAACTCTGCAACAATGTCTGTAGTAAAGTGAGCTGCTTACTGGAATTAGTATGGCTCCTCAGATTTAGACTTCACGGTAAACGCTAAGCAATATTTACCTGTTGCAGATTGTGGCCATCTTCTGGACGTAGACTGGGATACAAAACAGGTTCTACAAGTTTTGGGGAATCTTTAGCCCAGTTTGTGTATGAGACAGCACTTCCATCAGACCAAACAAAGTTGAGTTCACTGAGCATATCATTCAAGCCAATCCAAAGATCATTTGAAACATCCTTCAAATGGTAAGTGAGAAAAGCTAGGAAAAGAAGCCAATAGAGGAGAAATTTAATGTGTCATGTGATCAGCTAAAACATTGACTCATACCTAACTATTTTGTTCATTAAAGTCTTCTAAAAACATTTTAATTACATTTGATCAGAAATTTACTTGAGTTCATTATTTCAAGGTAATGCCAAGCCCTTGCCCATGTAAAGTATCAAAGAGTCAAATTATTTGGGAAAAATGAAGCAAGATTGGACTGAGGAAAGAAACGAAAAAACCTGTCTGACCACAATGATATTTACTGAGTTCACTTATTTTAGTAGTCATGATGAGCCATTTGACTGATGGAAATATGTGGCTATGTACAGCTGCAAATGGAAGCCAGGGAGCATAGGCAAGGTGAAAATGTGCCTTTTTCTGACATTCTACTAAATTAAGTTGCAGAATTTAGGCAGAGGTACAGAAGTATATCCCATTCTATTTCTGGCAGAAACAGACCATGCATTCTGTTTTGTTCTGTGTCTAAAGCTACAAATGCCAGATCTGGATTTTTAATTTTATGTTAATTCACACCTATAAATAATGTGTGAAACACGAGGAAGCAACCCTTGGCATCACTAGCATGCCCCAAACAGATTGTTCAGTTCTAAAAACATTTCATGCCATCGCCATATAATCAATGTTGAGTATACAAATTATAAAATGCATATGTTTACAAGCTGATGCATGCCTTCGTTGCAGGAAATGCCCACAGTATACAGAGTAAAGGCTCTCTATTACCTAAGGGGCTGTTGCACTATACCTTGAACTTGTTCATTAGGTATGCTTGCCAAATTTCCTCCAAGGCTCATGCAAACTCTTCTTCCACTACTCCAGTAATCATAGCCAGAGCCAAAAAAATTTGTAGCACTAGGGAAAAATAAGTATAGACTGTCAGAGTGACAGCAAAAATAATTTAGGTATTAATTACACAAGTTTAAGTAAAAATTAGCCTAGCTCAGACCCCAAAAATATTTTTTCGAAGTTAATTGACTCTGGACCCAAGTCAGAACCATTCACAAGTTTAAAATTTGCTCTCTATCTTTGTGCAAGGGACTGAGAAAGTCCAGCAAAACTCAAATAGATATTTACAAACCACAGTAGGAGTCTGATGAGAATCTAATGTGTTACCTAACTCAGGATTTCAAGAAGCCATACACCACCACATGTAAAGACAAACTGGTGACTCTATAGGAAAAGCCCAGCCCAGGTGTGGAATTGCTGGAACTTTCTGAAAAGCCTTTTTGACCTATTTTCTGTGGTCAGAGTATTCTCTGCCTTCTTCGTTGTACAGCTCTCTTGTTAATGGGAGGATATGACTCATTTCTTAAAAAGTGTGTAGCCATCACATTACCAATACATATTTACCCTCAAAGGTTCTGCTAATTATGAGTGTGCCTCGTGCCCTCGCTATGTTTGCAACTCACCCTCTGCTCTGTGCCATGCCAGTAGCACAGTCAGAGAACTTTCTTGCAGGGTTCATGGAAAATATCCATGGAAAATAATAACTGGTTGATGACTGCAACCTGGCATAAACTCACCTGGTCTGATATCCATGAGTGCCTTCATGACAATACTGGATATATTAGGAAATAGAACCCTCGCTTATTAAGCACATCAAGTTCATTTTGTGAAGAGGCAAGCATTACATTGAGGCCTGGAAAAACTTTCTCTTATTTCCATCCATTTGTTCCATCTCAAATGACTGATTTTGTGCTATGCCTGGTGCTTCCAGATTAATTCAGTTCTTCAATTTTTTGAAACATATATACAATGTAATGGTTTTCCCAATGTACCCCGGGTGACCACCTCTCAGGAATACAATTAAAAATCGGTAAAACCACCGTTTTGTGATAATTAGTCAACAGGCTCATTTTTTAATGCAACTGACAAGACATGTCTGAGAGACAAAATGCCTCTTGTTAAGTACCTTTCTAAGCAGTAATATAATTGTGCTTAGATGAAAGTACCATACCTGATTTTTAAATAAAATCCAATCTGCAGGACATCCTCCAGGAGCTGAAGGTACTGCTGAAGGGAGGGTTGCATTTATAAAACTTCTGTGCCTCTCACAGATATAGCCATTGGAAAAACCACAGCTGACATCATTCCACAAACCTGAAATCAATCGAAGTTTAGGTACTAAAACACTGAAAGATTGAAATTTATGGGAAAGTGAACTGGTTTATCTTATAAATTCAGAAGCAATCTGCCTGGGAATGTGGGATAACCTGTATCAGCTCAACTCTGCCTCCTGCTATATATACGGGGGCTCTTTGGTCCTGCTGTGACTAGTAAAGTGGCCAAATGAGATGGCCTCTGAGTGGAACCCTCCCAAACAGCTTTGGTGCGCTGAAAGATGTAAGTGTTCTATATGTCCGTATACGTTCTATTCTCTAATTGTTAAAAAATAAATTTAAAAAAAATTATTGTAATTTTAAATGCTCTCTATAATTAAGAAATATTTTCAAATAGCTATTATCTAATTATAATTATTTTTAAAAATAATTGTTGCTGGTTTGAGTAGAACTTTTTTTTGTGCAGCTGAAATAACAGTGATAAAATTGCTGCTGCATTCCCCATTAAAATCAATACCTTACTCCACTTCTATGGATAATATTGCCCCTGAAGAAGCCTCAGATATAACAAGTTTTCTATGTTATTTATATTTTTCAAAATTGCTGGTATAGAATGGGTGAAAATTGACAAGAAGTTTTTAAACAAACACTGGACGAGCAGCAGCTTTTTTTTTTTAATTACTTTAAAAAATAGAGTTGTAGAACTCACCATCTTTTTTATTCAAGACCACACAATTTTCTTGTGCATTTGCAAAGTTGGGCTCACCCTGTGCCCAAGCTGCATAGTGCACTGGGCTTCCACTCATCCAGCTGAAAAACAGTAGTGGTTGCTCAGACAATGTCCATGAAATAGTTGAGAAAAATCTTCCTTAACATACTAAAAATGTTTATAAAAAATTACAGCTGAGTCTTTCTGTAAATTGAGTTTCCATTAGGATTAAAAGACCTCAAATAATGAAATCTCTGCATATCAAGTCAAAGACCAAACTACCTTTATTTTTGACAGATATTTTCTACATATTCATAACATATGTATCCCCTATAAAAATTCAATTTAGAATGGTGTTTGTACAATGTAGTTTAACCAAGGGAGAGCACACATTTCAAACTGCATTATCACACTCTGAATCTGCATTTAACTTCTTTGCAGTGGTTCCTCCAGAGGGAACTCTGGCAGTACAATACTCCTGCAACTGCTCTTTATGGAGCGTGATGTAGCTTATTTACCTACCTGAACTGTTGATCAGCATCCTGGATTAATCCTATGAGATATGAATCCAGTTTGCCATTTTTTAAGATCTAAACATAGAAGTATATTTTTAATCAGTGTTTTCTAATATTTGTCATCTAATACAAAAAAAAAAAAAAAGCATATTTTGTGCTATGGAAGCGGGGAGATGAATACCTATTGTTTACATGATTGTGCACCGTCACCTGAGATACCATGCAGCTTATAGTTTTGCTTTATTATTTTTATTTATACGTTCCCATTTTTGGCTGCATTACTGGTATGATCAAAGCTTTCAAAAATTCTGTTCTCAATTTAAAAAGAAAAGGTCAAAGAAGACTTAAGAAAAACAATTTAGTATAATTTTTTTTTATACTTTCCTGGTTTTTAGCAGCTGTGTAATTCTTGTGTCTCAAGCGGTCTGTGCTCTCCTCCTGTCATACCCTTTCTCACACAATGAAAGCAAACATAGCGAGAATCAGAAAGGTGTTTGTGTGGTTACATTGGTATTAGCAAACCAAACAGGATTAAGGCAGAGGTTGGAGGCACCATCCATGCTATTAAGTTTTCCTGTGCTGTGCTTTGGTCATGGTAGAGGAAAACGAATCCATGAAGGATTGTTTGTTTGATCAGTGTAACCTGGACCAGGCTAAGCCTTTCTTTGAAAATCTTTTTTGGAGAACAACATGACCATTAGATGGGACCATCAAAGCTACACTGGCAGTTGCCTCACATCTGTGTGCAACACTTCATTCTAGAATGGGATATTCAGACCACCCTGTCAGGAGAGTTCTCTGAGGATATACCTAATCTGCCTGTTCTTTTGCATGTTTTTTTCCTAAATTGAATACTCATTTAGTAGAATAAATATTTTTTGTAGAGTATTTAAACCTAATCCTAATAAAATTTTGGTAGTAGTAATATTTAATAAAAGTAGTAATATTATGCAACAAGCATATTGTTCTGCACTTCACAAGCAGAATATATATACAGAGGGTATATAAGCCATGAAGTGTATAACATAAAAAAAAATCTCTCCTTACGTATTTCCACAAAAATTTTCTTTCACTATTATTTTCAATAGTAGTAAGATTTCCATGATTTTGTTTGCAGAATATTCTGGCTTTCTCCGTAGAGGTCTTTTCTGGGCTGAAAAAATATTGTTTGTCTCCTTTTACAATCCAGCCATCCTCTGTGACTTCATATGCTGCAAAACAGAAGAGAAATCTTTCATTCTTCACAGTTCTGACACAAAGCTGTGGTGTTATATTGCACCACCCTTTAGATGAGGGAAAATAAACAGAAGCTTACCGGCAGGAGGGGCTGGAGGTTCTGGTTTCAAGGGTATCCCTGAAATGAAATGGGATGACAAAAGATGATGTAAAACATTTCCCAAACATTCAGCCAATGGAAGTGTTCAATTAGTGGAATTCATTTTACTGTCTATTAACTTATCACATTTTACGTATTCAGTGCAGAATATATTTATATAATATCTTTGCTGCAAAGATAAAAATGGAGGTTTGGGGAATAAAAGAAGCATTACAGGCCTACATCTCTGTCTTGGTAGATTTTTGATAAGTGCATCTTGAATGTCTTGAATATCATCTAATTTGTTTGGCTGAAGTTAGTCTGAATGAATACTTGTTTCTGAAAGAACACTATATAGAGAGAATACTCCAACACTGGTAAACTTTGAACAATTCTTTATGAAAATTGTCTTGTATTTGAACAAGAAATTCAAATAATATACAAAGTTTTGCTTTTCTACATATATTTATATTTTACATTTTATCGGTATTTATTTGTTTCTGAAACTTTTTTCTATGCAGCTGCTTTGAGACGAATTGCATTGCTACTTTTTGAAAAGTAATTTAAAAAAAATAATTCCACATCACATGGAGTGTGAATTGGAGCAATGTTTCTTCAAGGCCATCTGAATGGGACTTTGAGCAAGCTCGTCAAAGGCTGGCAGTTGGAACTAGATGATCTTTAAGGTATTTTCCATTTCAAACCATTCTGTGATTCTATGGTTTTTTCCCCCACAGGAATTTATTGCAATGTTTGTGTTACTGTATGTGTGATTACATTTTATCAAGTGATTGAATATCTTCTTGGGTTGAAGCAAGAAATATGTCAGTTTTTGAAAATAATCTATTGTATGCTTGGAAACAAGATTTAAAATAAAAAACCCCTAATATATCTGCTCTGGAAGTATGGAGTATTCTGTCTGTTTCAGCATCTTTCAGCACGCCATTAAGCACTGCTGAATAATGATGACAATTTTAGGCTGTAATTTATGCCATTCATTTGCTACTACTAATTAACAGTAAACAGCTACTATTGTAACTGTGGAGATTATGTAGCTGAGAACTCACAAAGGAACATATCAGTAAAACTATCTTCAAAACATTTCTCTGGTATAGAGGTCTGTGACTGTTACTTTATAAGTATGAGAAGCTGAGACTGTGTGCCTTGGTTAGAAAATTGTTTTGAATAATTCAGCAGCACAGAAATTATGGTGGTTTTTTGAAAGGTAGCAATTGAAACTAGTGTGAAGGAGCTCAAGGAGCCACCAAAGGAACATTGCTGTTAGTCTGGGAAGCAAAATATGTGGCCCAACACATAGCTATAATTGATGCTGCTCTAATTTCATGGAATACTTTTCCCAACAGTAGCTGAGAGAAAAACAGAAGTAGAGAAGATTTTTCTACTAGTATGAGAGGAAGATATGAACCTTTTTTAAAGTATGAAGTATTTTGAAGCTTTTATTGCCATCTTTTTGTTACAGCGGGCCTGTTGTTACAGGCTTGTCTTTACATGTCATCTTACAAAAACACTGATTCTATGATGCTGGTGGTGTTGTTTAATTTGTAGTAGGTGACTACTGTGTTATTTTGTACCAACATCTGAACAAAGGAGTGGTTTTAACTTCACAAAATATATGGAAATTTAAAATAATATTTTTCCTCTTCTTTTTTTTTTTGTTTCAAATTGTACTCCTGTCCTCCTCCCTCAGACAGAACTTCTGTTTTGACAAAAATCTACCTTTGAACAGAGCAGTGACTATTACAAGGTAAGCTCTTGAGGTTGCTTTCATAATATTTTCTAGTATTACATATATAATTATATAAATTATACGTATATAATTATATAAAGAAGTGTAATTTCAGTAAAGATTATCATAGAATATACTTTTTATAATGAAACAAAACCAGTTTATTGTTAGCTTATATTGTTAATTGTTAGTTTATTGTTAAATCTTCTTATTGTTAAATAAACTTAGTTTATTGTTAAATTCCAAAAGTATTTATATGTCTTGACCTATTTTTCTGTGTGCAAAATTCCTCTGAAATTAAAAAAAAAACTTACTACCAGTATGTAACTTGTAGAACTTCCTTTTATGATAGAACGGATTCAGCTTGAATTACTTCCTAAGATGAATTTAGAGTAAAAAGTAGCCTACCTTTCTTTATTTCACAAATCCAGTTATGACTGTATTCACAGTGCTCCTTAATCCATGATGAGGAAGGGTTTTCACTGATTGCTCCGCAATCTTGAAATCCAATATCGTCAAAATAATTTCTTGCTTCATAATTCACCTACAGAGAAAACACACCTGTGGTTTTTACTTTTATCTACAGGGGAAAAAATTGTACTTTGTAAGGCATGAGAAGTAGAGCATAAGTTTCCAATCACTCCTTTTTCTCCTCTGGCTGTGAAGCCAATGTGAGCTATTAAAGTAATTACAAACACTGCAAGAGGAAAGAAAGGCTCTGAGTTCATGCAGTATCTAACACACTGTAGCAGTCCTACAAAAACTGGAATCAAATGAGATTATAAATAAAAGGCAGGAAAAAGAAGCATGACATTCTATCATAAGAGACTAACAAACATCAGGACAGACCTTTCTCATATATTTGTGACTTGGATAATCATCTTTGAACCTGAAAGTAGTCCTTTATCTTATCACTGTTGTGATGATATAACTTCAGGGTTTATTGGCCTTTTTTGGTTTTTTTTTTCCAATCCAGTATGAAGAATAGTGATTCAGTTACCCAGTTGCAAAATAGACATTTTTGGAAATTCTTATACAGCTTTCATACACACCAGTCATGGAAACTTCTCCAACAGAAAAAATGTCTGAACAGAAGGAAACTGACAAGGTGCAACACTCACCGGAGATCCATCACTCCAGGAAAGCCCACCATCAGGATCCAGACACTGCAAACCTATCCAGAAAGGCTGTAATGATGGGGATTTCTTTCTAGAATGTGGGGAAAAAAATGTATAGTGGAAGAGAGTATATGTTGTTAGCTCTCCTCAATTTTAAAAGTTATGTGGGACAATAACTCTGACACTTACTGAACAGTTCAAAGTACTGTTGGTCAGCAAACTCCCATTGGTAAGTAAATGAAGTTCACACCTCAAAATTTCTTACTTTGCAAATGGTTGTATTGAAAACACAGCCGATTGTTTTTCTGTGTCAATGTTGTGGATATAGTGTTTTTTTGGAAATAAAATATTCAGGGCTACTGGAAGACAAAATTTGGTTTCAAAATTGTTCACTAAACAAACTTAGAATAGGGTCTGTGGAGAAGCATTCAACAAATTTTGTCGGGTTGTTTTTTATCTGAATTTAAAATCTTTACAAATTATGAACTCCAAAACTCTCTTTGAAAACATTGCTCATATGAGACATTTTCTCAGATATTTTTGTTATTATTATGGTGAAAACTGGATAGATTTTTAACTAATTATCTCAGGAGCAACACAAGAGTATTTTTATTTATTACTGCATCATGTGTTGTTACACCAAAATATCAATTATTAAATAGTTCACTTACTTTATTAAATTTTCTATCACCATTTGCTCTTGTTCATTTCTAATGGCAGCCAGGTCTCCTCCTATTTCTCTGCAGAAATCTCGGGCTTCAAACCATGTTTTCTTTTGGTCTTCTTCTCTCACAAAACTCTGTAGGTACAGGTACAACACTGTGTTTTTAGTGTGCTAAAGATAAATCTGCTTACTGCATTGAATAAGAAAAAGGTAAAGCTTCCATTACAAGTATCCATATGGATTCAAAAGTTGGATAACTTTACTTTTCACTGATAGAGGAAAAACTGCAGTGATATTTGAATAGTTGTGTAAAAATTTGCTATGTGGTGCCAATCTGTGGTGTTTAGATTACCTATCTATTTGGTGCTCTCCCGTCTCCCAGGTAGGATTATGGCAAAAAACCAATACTTACTCTGAAGCATGAATTAGTGCTATTGCTTGTATCCCAGCCTGAAGGACATTTGGAATCAGAAGCGGTTTCAGAAGCACCAGGAAGACTGATTTTTTCAGCTAATTTTTTGCAGAGAAATTTTGCCTTTACTTCACAGTTCTGAACATCCCATAGTCCAGCTGCATTTCCAGTCCTAAGAGCAACACAACCAGCTTCCTTCCCTTTGTGAGATAAAAAAAGAAAATCGAATGTGTTTCAAAGAAGCTCCTTTGACGTTTTTACGGCTCATGTAATTAATTTACAGAAGACTATTTGAAATATTAAGTGTAGTGTCCACTCAGAAGAGGAGCTTTTTGCGAAGAGGAAACCAGCAAGCTGAGTCCTTAATCATTATCCCTTCCCTTTGAGTGCATGAGCAATTCCTTGCCTTCCTCTTTCCTCTGCCACTCTTGGCAAGGCTTTGGTAGGTCATCACCAAGGCTGGAAGGGATTTCATCCCTTCCTCTCAGTTTGATTTTGCTCTTGGAAATAATGAGGAGTCAGAAAAGAAATATTTTCATGTCATCGCAGAAAATCATAGAATACTTTAGGTTGGAAAAGATCTGTAAAATTGTAGAGTCCAACCATTAGCACAGCACTGCCAGGCCCACCACTAAACTATCAGTGCCATGTCTACACATTTTGTAAATACCTCCAGGGATTGTGACTCAACAACTTCCATAGGCAGCCCATTCCAAGGCCCGAGCATCCCTTCTGAGAAGAAGCTTTTCCTGGTATCCAGTCTAAAGCTCTCCTGATGCACCTTGAGGCCATTTCCTCTTCCCGTATTACTTGTTACTCTGGAGAAGTATGATCTCCACTTCATTACAATCTCCTTTCAGGCAGTTGTAGAGAGTGATAAAGTTTCCTCTGAGCCTCTTTTTCTTCAGCTAAACAACTACAGCTCCCTCAGCCACTCCTCATTAGACTCACGTTCCAGACCCTTCACCAGCTTTGTTGGCCTTCTCTGGACATGCTGCACCATCTCCATGTTTTTGTTGTAGTGACCCAAACTGAACCCAGGATTCAATTTGCAGCCTCACCGGTGCCAAGTGTGTGTATCAAAGGCACATCAATTTCAAAAGTAGAATGTTCGTATGTCATCATAGATTTATCAAAGCTGGAAAACAGTTTACAATTAGGGAACACAGAGAGTTCCTTAGTAGCACAAATTTTGTCCAGTGGTAGTGATGCCTTAAAGAACCTTAATGAAACAACACACTTTTGAGATAATATTAGTATAAGAGGTAAGATAAGGCTGTTCTATATTGGAGGCCTCCACGGGCAGATATGAAAAATTTCCACAAAATACCCACCACCCTCCATGGGGTGAATACAGTTTTATAAATCTAAAAAACTGGCATAATTGACAAAAATCACCCATTAGAGGCATAAGAGATGAGGCAATTTCTCCCAATTCAACCCTCTCTCAATCCTCCCCTCTCAGATGGAAACTGAACTTTGTTTATAAAAGTATGTCCTGAAGCACTGTTTTTCAGCCTTGGTTCCCAGAAAGAACTGAGATAGGATAGGGGCCTTGTACCCCCTGGGGCTTGGTGCTCTGGAATGTATTTTGTCTTTCTGGCTGGGGAAAAGGTAAAGAAAAGTACTGGGACTAGCTACTAATACAATAATATGCTACAAATATATGTGTAAAGAATACAGAGAATATATAAAAGGAAAAAGGCAAAAATAATTCAGCATCAGTAGAGTACCAGGCATTGCTGCATTCCAGTTTGTGTATTGAACACCTTCACGAGTCACCCACTGGAAACTCCCTTTCTGTTCTACATCTGAGAGACCAATCCAAAAGTACTTCTCAGAGCTCAGACCAATGAGGCTGGTCAGGTAGGCTTGCTCATACCTGAATGACAGGAGTGAGATAGGATTAGGCTTTCCTTTTGTCTTCCACTCCTCAGCACCCAAACTTCATATAGCTAGGATGAATACATTCTCCATTACATTTCCTCATGTAAAAAACATACATGAGGAGTATGTTTTTTAACTGGGTCCCAGCTGCAATCGGGAGTGAAGCTGTGCTATACTGAAAAACTGCTCCTTACACAGCAGAAGTTGCTTTTGTCTGTTCTTTCAAAGTAAAGCACTGGAAAATATTGATGTGCAAATTATTTTTAGTAAGAAAAGCCATACTATGTTTATTTTTTTTTTTCTTCAGAAAAAGGATGTTCTGGTTTGTTTTTGTTGGTTTTTTTCCCCAAAAAATTCTCTTCTTTTTTTTTTAATTCCAATATTATTGCATCAGATATACAATTTTTAAGCTCTTTTCATACCTGTCTCCTATGCTTGTTAAATAACCACCGCTCCTTTCACAGGTTTTCTTTGCTTCTGAAAATGCTACAGAGGTGTGTCCAATCAGGTAGCAGTAAAAACTGTATCTTTCCCAACCCTGTCAAGAACACATGAAATATACTTGCAATTAGAAACAACATTGTACTTGAATTTCAATGAATACATATAAACCAACATATTTTTTAATGACTTAATGTGATTGTGTATTAATTTTAATTCCAGTGTACTAATAGAAATTCAGCTTAGCAAACATTCAGTGCAGAAAGAAGAGATTTATTGCCTATGAGTCTCACTTTTTTTGACAATAATGGATAAATTCTTACTGGTAAAAAAGTCAGAAGGACACAGAATGGGGAGTGCATTCAGAATCACGTGAATAAAATAATTCTTTGCTCAAAACCAAAAAGAATAGTCTGTATTATAGTAGTGATGCTGACTCAAGTTCCATGATGTTTTTGAAGCTAAAGGAACAGTAAATGGACTTATTAATTGATTTAATTCTTCAGGTCACCTAAAAAATATGACTGCAGAGCCATAGAAACCACTGAAGAGCAAAATCCTCAAAATTCCTGAAAAGCTGAATTCCAAATCACTTTATTCTTTTATGCCAACCCAAGGTTTGCTTGCTGCACCTAAGAAAGGTAAATAAACTCTGTGTTCAATATTTGGCTGCTGCTTTGCTCCATCAAGTACAGCTCTGTTCCCCATACGAAAAGGTTACTAAATATAGAGTAGTAGTAAATAGGAAATTAAAAAGAGGGAAAAGAGAAGGAAAAAAAGCAGTAGGATACAATAACTTGCTCAAAACAAATCCACTCATAAAAATGATTTTATTGTTTTGACTTGGCTTCAGTAGAGAGATTTGTCATCATCTTGCATCGCGCCACATAGTCCAGAGATTGTTACCAGTCTCTACTACATGTTCAATAACCACAGAAGGTTGTAGAACAATATAAAAAACGTGCAGACAACCACTCAATTGGCTTTAGCCCCTTTTGCAGACAGCTCTGAGAGATAATAGGCCTGACTTATTATTATTCCTTATATGGGAATGCAGTGAAAATTATCACCCTGAATTTGTTGTGGAATAACACTTATTAGGGAAGAAAAAAAATCAATGTGAAACGGAGCTTGGGAAATTCTGCTATCCTGATACTTGGTTATGCTTTCTTTTTACCTTCAGGCAGGCAGGATCAGTCTTTGCTGTACCAGAAACTCCTTGTAGTGGGTGTCTTCTGCAGATGTAGCCTAATTTCCTGTCACAGGCACTGTCTGCCCAGTATCCATCCTAGTTGCAGTTTGGGAAGAGGTGAAAAACAGTGAGGCAGAACCATTTTTCTTTAGAAACATTATCATTATCATTTTAAAAATACTGTTTCAATGTGAATATCTGTACTTTTTAATGGATTCCAAGTGTTTGAGTTTGGAGGTGAGGTTATGTTAAGCTAAGTGACATGGCCAGACTGTTAAGGTTTGCTTGGCATATAATGTACACTCACAATCAGATATGAGCATTTACTAGGCATATGTAATTTTATTTTAAACTTAATTTAGAACAACCATGTGTCTGAGTAAAGACAGCATTCTTTGATTCTTTGCAACTTAGCAACCATGCTAAGTTGTGTTAAAAATCTCCCTAGAATTATAATCAAAGCTCACATAGTGTGGTGCTTCACTGTATGATTCATGTGGAATGATTCACCTTTCCTGCCATAATGACACAATCTTCTTGGCCAGTGACTTCATGGGTTGGTTCTCCAGGCAACCACTTGGTATATGTCACAGGAGTCCCATCACTCCACTCAAAGTACATTTGAATTTTGAGGTCATTCAGGCCAATCCACAGCTCATCCTCAGCTTCTAAGGACAGAAATTCATCTGTGTTATTACCCAAGTTGAAACAGTCCACAGGAGCAAGACTTTATGGAGATGAGCTGAAATTGCTGCAATGCAAATTCATCTGTATTAAAAGATGGAGGAGTTTATTTTAAAATGTAATTCGCATTCTCCTTTCAAGAAGTTAAAAATGAGATACCAGCAGGAAATGAGATTCGTCAGCTTTATCAGTAAAGTACATTACTGTATCTACAGCTACAAGGTGTCTGATGCAGATAATCCACTCAAATGCTGCAGTAACTAGAGCTGTTATTTCCTTGAAGTGATTTCATGCAGTGAAAAACAAATGAAAATCAAAATGAAAAGAGTTAAAATGAAAATGAAGAGACCATAATGACTCCTCTTGTGGGCTTTTGGCATTCGGGTTTTTTCTAACCTATATATCTGCTGCCTTCCCTATAAATATTCATAAGAAACAAGCAAGAATTATTTTACTTAAATCCTGTAAGATTTCTAGCAGTGTGGTTCTCTATTTGTACCAAAAACTGCCCTGTAGAAATACTCACTGTAGCCAAGCTGAGACAGAATGAAGCCATGCTCCTCAGGGTTGTGGATGCTGGCCAGGTTGCCATTGCTCTCATTGCAGGAAATCAGGGCTTCTCTCCATTCTTTGGGGTCTCTATGAACCATGAAACAGTGACCTCCATAGGGAAACCATTCTTCTGGGCACTTAACAGGCTCTACATCCCCTCAAAATCAATAGATATTTCAAGTTTTTAAAAGGTGCAAACTGAGTCTAGAACAATTGCAATTACATTTCAAATCAGCTAATTAACTAATTAGAATGAAAAGGAAGTGGTGACAAATAAGCAGTACTTCATTCCTCACACATGTATTTTAGCCTGTATGTTGTTGCTCGCTGTACTTTTACAGAAAGCATACTGCATTTAAACAAAAAGGGAAAAGACTGGAGCCAGCTGTTACTGGAGTTCATTAGTGTGAAGTATTCACTGGCCAGAGGAATGCTCTGGAATTTGATATGTAGTATTTCCACACAATATACCCCCCCCACCCCAATTATGCTTTTTGTATTTCATAAAGGCATTATTACGGCAGCACAAGTAATTCTCTGCACACATGGCTTTCCATGCCAACTCTCCTTAAATAAACCAGAGAAAAGTATAGAAGAAAAGTGGTCAAAAGGAAGTTGCTCCTTTTTGCCATCTTTCTAGATTACAGGCAACCCCACCAAGAAGTTGCTCTGAGCCTACTGGTGCCATTTTCCCAAGCCTTCTGTGACAAACCTCAATGCTTCCATTAGAATGCACTGCAGGAAGGGTGGACATCTCTAACTTTATTTTCATGTCCATGCAGACCATGATACTTTCATGATAGTGTATGGCCTAACCCAGTGCCTCTGGAATTGTGAATAATAAGATAAAGTAAAAAATGCTTGTGTGGTTACTGGGCTCCAGGAACATTTTCAGAGTTTAAATATATTTCACTAAAGAAGTTACAGCATGCTTTGTTCTGTACCAGTCATTATAGCAGAAAAACATATTTCAATGCTTGCTTTTATTTTAAATACCCATTAAATTTAACTTTAGTGACATAAATTATATCTTTATCAAAAGAGTTTTTTTTATTTGCTTGACATACCAGATGGAAGAATTAAAGGATCCTTTGTGGATTTTTCCTTTTTACAGATATAGCCAAGTTTCAGCTCACATGGCTGATTTTCCCATTTAGCATCTCTTCTGGGGTTCAGTACTGCACAGAGTTTTTCAGACTCAGGTTCAGGGCTTCCTTCATGGGATGAAAAACAAATTATTTTTATGTAGCACAGGGTTTATGTCAGAAGCTAAAAGAGCAATGTACTCATAGCATTTTCATGTGTCAATTATGGGCTCGTGATTTCATTCCTACAATTATTTTTCTACCAGAAATAAGGAAACGTAATTTAGAAGTACCCATCAAAATATTTCTTTCAATGCTTGCTGAGTAGTTCACACTTTCTGCCACATTTGATTACAGAATAGGGGTCCTTTCTGCATGTCCTTTGGAAAGTGAATGCAGATTTGCTCCTTGCTGCAAGAAGAACCTCCTGAGATTACAATTACTGAGTGTCTCTCCTCTGCCTGCCTCTTCAACCAAAACTCCAGTACTTTGTCCAGGACCATTATCCCTGGGGAATGGTCAGTGTTTTCTTCTCAGAGAGGCCCACAGTGTAATAAATTACTTTTTCCCCCTCTCCCCACAAAAGATACAACTTAAAACAATTCTGCAGCGAGCTGGACATGTGTAGATTAACTCATGATCGTTGGGTGTGGATACAGGAGCTCTGGGGGTGTGGGCTGAGTGACCTGAGAGCCAAAGCCTCAGCCCTACAAAACTTGAAGAATTTGACCAGCTCAGCAGAAAGTAGAATATCTTCTACCAGACTCAGCAACTCTGGGCTTTTCCTTCATCCTCTGTGCCAGATAAAAGCAGGTGGCACCTCTGAGACTTGGGACGGCCGTAAAATGGACTATGCATGCATTAATTCAGAATTTGCTGCAACCAGCTGTTGTCATGGCAATTATTAAGTGACTTTCAAAGATAAACTGTCAATGCCATGAGCTCTATTTGCAGTCTCTTGAATGAGAGAAGAGCAAAAAAGCATAAGAAGTGAAGAGGAGCTGCTCACTGGCAGCTGAGCCCTTGCAGGATGCGGGGTCTGATAACCCTGTAAGAGTCGTAGAGACAGAGGATTTCACTGACTTGAAAGCCTTCCTAGTATGATACAGTTCAACTAGTGCTTTTTACTTTATCTGCTTTCTACTTTATCTCTGATAGATGAGATTATTTAGCTCTTCTGCTTGAAATTGCATGAGTTGTATCTAGTGAAGAAAACCGTAATTTTCAGATTTTTTTGTCTCACAAGTCTCATAAACCATTCAGCTCCCTTTCCTCACATTCATGTGGAATACTACAGGACTGCATTTAATATGCATTCATCATATTGGTGGCAAATAATAATTCCAAAAAAATGTTTAGAAATGTTACTACCTGGTGCCCAGTTAAAGTATCTGAAGGGAAAGCCACCGCTCCACTGCCAGCCGCTGTTGAGATTCAGACTGTTAAGCCCAATCCAGAGAGAGGATCTCTTGGTGTCAATCAAATCTAGGTAACCAAAAGAATTAAATTCTAATGATATTTGCTAGGAAAACTTCTGCATTTCAAAAGTTTAGAAGACGATAGTAAAAGTTTGCCTAGTGATTTATAAGTTCAGTACAGAATTCATGTTTACTGGTAATAAACTCATAGGGTTTTTTCTGAAGATAAAGGGTAGAGAATTGAAAAAGGTTATTTTATATATTAGTTTAACTGAACTTAGTGCTATTCTACAGTTATGTGTGAACAATAAGCTTTGAAAACTGAAAGATTGAATTTCTATTATTAATATTGTTATACATTTTCTTACTTTTGGTGCAATTGATATAGAACCTTTGTTCTACAGTGTTTATAAATCTATAAAATCTATAGAAAAGTTGAATTGTATTTTAAAAAACCATTATTTATATTTCAAAAATTTTCATTATATATGAATGAAGAATACTAATTTATTAACACAAAATATAATCATAGAACATGTCAATTAATGTAATTGTTGTACAATGGTTGTCTCCTAAAATATTGTTTCTTCTTTTAAGTCCCTTTCTGGGGCCTTTCCTGTGTTTTCTGAGCTTGAGCTAACTTTTAGTTTTGCTAATAAGTTGGAAAGACTTAGATTTTTTTGGTAATAATAATAGTATTCCTAATAATACTAATACTGCTACTACTACTAATAATAATAACACTAATAATTTCAAATGGTAATTCCACAACTTAAAAAGTTCCCCATATAAAAAGCTTAATGTACTCTAATTTTGTTATTTCTGATTAGCACAGATACCATTTTTATACCAGCTATTCATCGTAATGTGGTTAAAGCATTGAAACATTTATAATCAGTCAGAAAAACCCTTTTGAAACTGTTTTTGCTTAATCTTGCTTATTAGTTCACCTCTTAGATATATTTGTTCATGTATCTCCGTGACACTTAATAATTCTGCATTCTGTTGCTGACAGCTCTTCCTTGCTTGGTGCCATGTGAGAGCTGACTGGTGGTTTATCTGATAGTAGGTTCCTGTCAAAGGATCTGTACTCCAAAATCTGTCACTGTCTGTGTGAGAGAAAGGAGATTTAGTACCTGGGTTTGTAATAACCATTTTACACAAAATTTTATGGCAAAATTTAACTGCAAGCTTACTTGTGAAATAATATTTTGGAGCAAATATGGCTCAGACCCACAAGTTATCTTGATCTTTGTTGAAAAAAGAGGATTTGTCATTGACATTAGCAGTTTCATCCTCTATTTGCACTTTCCCCTTCAATATTTATAACCTCCCAGAGAAAAAAAAAATATTGTAAACAGGTCAATAAATCAAGACTGTATCTTGGTCATTGTCTACCCTGAGAACCTGTTCAGCAGTTCATAGCTCATAGGCTATACCCAGGTTTATTCTTGGCTGAAAAACTATTGAAATACAAACATTTGCAGTAATGAAACCTTTCTTGTGAAATTATGCCATCACAAATCACATTTACAATGCTGTAGGCTTGGGGAAGAGCAGCTGGAAAACTGTTCAGTGGAAAAGGACTTGGGGGTGCTGGTTTCTAGCCAGCCAAACATGAGCCAGCAAGTGCCCAGGTGGCCAAGAAGGGCAGTGGCATCTTGGCCGGTGTCAGCAGCAGTGTGGCCAGCAGGAGCTGGGCAGGGATTGTCCCCCTGTAACTGCGCTGCTGAGGCCACACCTCAAATACACAGTTCAGTCTTGGGCCTCACTACAATAAAGACCTGGAGGTGCTGGAGCAGATCCAGAGGAGGGCAAGAGAGCTGCTGAAGGGCCCTGTGAGGAGCAGCTGAGGGAATTGAGGTTCTGTTTGTGGTCTGCATGTGTTTTAGGTAACTGGAATGTTGAAATTTTCTTCTGAGAACTCACTGTTAGCAAAACAGTTCCCTGGGAAAGTACTAAAATAAACTGTGATTACAACTTGCCCTAAATTTCTCTTTTGTTGAGGAAAAAAACATTAAATTTCTAGAATGGTTTGTTAGAGGAAATATTTTCTATTTCTTACTGTGCTTCTTTATTGCTGATTCAGAGACTTTTAACATTATTTTTTAACTGCAAACTCAAATATTAGTGATAATGTCCCAACAATTTTATAATATCAAAGACTTCATATTTTCTAGTTTATATAGTGAGAATGTCATGGATTTTTCAAGCTACTGCTTGCAAAACTGCGCCAGAAAATAATTTTCACCAAATCAGTCAAAACAATGGTGGTAGTGGTGGGTGAGATTGAGTTGCACTTGGTTTACCCATTCAATGCTCTTATCAAAATGACAAATTTTGATTCTGGTTCTGTGATATGGCACTGAAAAATGAGGTTTGAGGCAGCATCTTTTTAATATCTTTATTAATATATATTTTGGTGTTCTTGATTCTGCATTCCAATGATCATACTTTTATCTGTTAAGATAGCATTGTTTTGTAATGTATTCTGAAACATTAGAAGGGAAATGCTGATGATGCTAACATTTCAATAAAACCTTTGAGCCAATCTTTTAATTTTGTATTTTCAAGAAACAAACTACATTCTCCCAAGTATTGTAGACCAATCTTGTTATACAGAACAGGGCTTTGCTTGGGTAGAAAAGGTTAGACTTCTGCTATCATAAATATCGGTGAGTATTAGACTGTAAATAGCATCTCAATTTTCAGGTGATTCTGTGCTGAAGAGAATCATATTTAAAGCACATTGGGGTTTTTTTCTGAGTCTTAACTACTGCTGGACACACCCAGACAGCTTTCAGCTTGACTGTAGGCTGCTAGCAAACAGATTTGTTACTTCTGTCAGGAATGTTTCATATGAAAGATAGGTGATTGCAAGTTTTTCCCTTCTGCATTATTAACAGCATCTCCATATTGATATATTTACATGGCAGTGTTGTGTTATAGGGTCTGTGTCAGCATGTGGGACTTACTGCCAGCTGGACAGAAGCCATACAAATGGTCCACGTCGAAGTTGGGCGTGGTTGCACACCAGAACAAGCCATCTGACCTGCCAGCAGCTGTGCACTCGCCGTACCATCTTCCACTCAGCAGGAAAGGGAAGGCACATGGAGCTCCGTTGGAATTTCCCAACAGTGTAAACAGGTCTGAGGGGGCAAAAGAGAAATTTCAATATAGCTATGTGAATATATTCTCCCTTGTATTCAAGCAGAATTTCCTGTGCTTTGGTTTCTGCCCTTTGTTTTATTGCTAGGCACCACTGAGAGGAGTGATTAACACTAACAATTAAAAATAACCTACATCCACGTTTGCTTTAAAATTAAAGAACTAAAAATATGCATGTTTTTCACACATACTGCATTCTGTCTGAACCTAAGCAGGTGTATTTGTCCAGGATGGAAGGATACAGGCCTCAATGTGTGAGCTAATCATTCTCTAGTCCACCATTGCCTCAAGGGGAACACTGACACTAGGCTAAAGGGGGGCAGAAATTAAAAGAACTTATCTCTGATGGCAAACAAGTGGATTCAGTAATAAACCATCAATATTAACCTTTAAACTTTACCTTCATGGCTTTGAGAACACAAATCATCCATGGTTCCATAGATCTTCCATTTATCCATTGCCTCTGATCCTGTTTTCAGCACAATATTTTCTTTTCTTTTGCCAGCACTGAGAAAGAAGTCTTCCCCTTGGATTGCCAAGGCTGCATTTCTGCATTCCCATTTCTGGAATTCACTTTTCTTGTCGCATGGGTACAAAGAAATTTTAGTCTGGTTTCTCTTGTAGGGCACTCCCAAGCATTGTGCAAATGCCACACTCATTAGCTGATGATCAGAGACCCACCTGAATTTTTGTAAGTTACTATTTTTCTTGCAAGCTGCTGTTGTGACTGCCTCAGAACTCTGAGCAATTAAACAGAACTTATTATCCTCATTGTATATTAAGAATATTTCCTTGTCTGGAAAACAAAACATTCAGAATAAGTAGTTAGGATGAGCACGTTGTGAGGGGAGCTTGTGAGGAGAAAGATGTGCTATTTATTCTATGCTAATTTGACTCATGTCAGGAGGCTGCAAATATTTACAATGATTTTCAAGACACATTTCATTCTGGGAAGGAAAAGTAAGTGCAGCTCAGTAAATATATGTAAACACAATACAGAGGAATAAGAACACATAAACTTCATTAAGACAGCTTTAAAAATGTGATCATAATAATGGAATTTAATCTTCTTCTGAAATGCGCATTTCATTCAAGATTTCCAATAGACACCTTTACTGAAAATTTGGAAGTTGGCTGTCACTTTCATGCGTTATAGATTTAGCTCCTCTGACAAATATCTGTGGGGTCACATTTGTGCTTAATACAGTTAGTGAGTGAGCCTTCTGTGACTTTTGCTCATTCTGGAATTTACATGTCCTGTTATGGTTTGGGGATCTTTTTGGAATTAAAAACCATGTAATGGTGCCTTGTTATCTTGCCTTGATTCGGTATCCTTTCCTTAGTGCATCTATCATAAGAAGTCAACATAATTTCCAAAATATATCACAAGCATTGTCACAAAAAACAACTAAAGGTATAGATACTATAGGTGTGGGCCTGCATTGTGAATGCCACACAGATATTTAACACTCCCAAAGAGGTAATCCATTGAGATGAGCAGGCCCTGCTGGGAAGGGCTGTCCAAAACTGCAGCTGTGCTGTGATACACAAAGCAAGTCCTGCTGGGCATGCTCTTCAAAATGTCAGGTAGTATACATCTCACTGACTTTGGGTCATGAGGGATTGACATTTGGACTACGAGGAATATCCTATGACCTATAGAACAGGAGGGCAAGGTTTTGCCCTTCAGCCCTCTGTGTCTCAAATTAACACCCAGAAACAGAGATGCAGCATCACTACCATACCCATCTGAGAGAATAACTCACAAGAGGTAGTGAGATACCCCTCAGCAACACACTAAAGTAAATTTTTAGGACAAGTGTAGGATGTTAGGAAAAGCCTGTGTTGGGTAGAGAAAGTCTCTGGGAAATTCTGGGAGATTATGACAGAAAGAACAGTTCTTGGGCTCTTCCAGAACATCCCTGCATTACTTTGACCAGCTCATTAATATTTAGGAGTTTCACTTCTGCAAATTTAAATTTGGCGCTGAGACTTAGTTTCTTCTTTCCTTGTCCATTTAAGCAAAAAATTTTAAATGTTATAGAATCTGTTATTTCTTACTGCTCAGTAAATAAGTGCTTAGTGTAGTCTCTTAAGTACCAGCTATTGTCCCTCATAGAATTTTTGGTCTAATAATAGGAGTTCTTGCTGGAAATTGTGGTTTCTGCTTTTGGGTTGGGTTCCTAGCTCCTGGAGCACATGGGAGACTCCCTTTTTGCACAGGGAAGTGCTGTCACAGCTCATATGGAACAGTGTCTGATTTTGGAAGCTGTGATATGTATCCCCCTCCACAAATCTAATGAACTGAAAGATAAAGAAAACATGTTTTTGAATGTTATCTTCTTACTTAAAAAAGGAAGCTGTGATTTGTCTTTGGCCAACTTCAGAGCCTTTACCATCCCTCTCATCCTTACTCTTACTGCTGATATGGTTATTCCACAGCTGTTTTTGACTCTCATATATTTCTAAATTTTTTTTCCCACTGGCTTCTTCTCTGCCACAGTGCTACATCTTACATGAATCCACAAGTTCCGCCTTGCCCCACACAATCTCATGCTAATGTTAGGTGATGCACATACAACACCCTATTTATTCCTTTATCCTTTTCATTTTTTTTGTGAGTCAATCACATATAAAGACAAGGACTATGGAGCACACTTTACAGTAGCAAACATAACCAATAAATAAGTTGTACCCAAAAGTCAATCTTTGTTCACAGACGTGACTCGGTTCTGACTTATGAATCCCAACTTATTACCCCATTTTGGATATTCCCCTCTCTTTAAAATAAATCAAAATCTCTGTATTTCTCTTGTGGAAACTTCTGTGGACCACTCCCGTTAGGACAAATATGAAATACAGAGAATTAAAGCTATGTGAAAATCTTAAAGGTCCTGAGAAACCAGCAAGACAACAAAGATGCCCACTTTCACATCCACTTTTGCAGGGGATAGGAAAAAATAGACTCACCGAGTGTCTGAAAAGCAGTATGAACAAATGAGAGAAAAACTAAAACTGTAGAAAAGATCAAGTGTTTCATTCTGTCTTCTTATTCACAAGAGATGAGATGAAATTATTTGCTTCAGTAGAGGTCCTTACTGAATCAGTTGGCACTGGCTCCTTCTCAGCTTTGCGATTTTTAGTTGAAAGAGAAAACTGTGGGCTCTATATAAGGAAATATCCTGTCACATGAGGTATTTTGAAATCTATAAATAATTACAAAATTCAAACTTTGCATCTGAAAGTGAAGTTTCCATCCATTCAAATGCAAGTGGCAAAGTTTGAACAGTTCAAGATCATTCCACTGAATTTTTAACTTTCTTGGTTCTGTGCTGGAATTGTAACATTCTGACCCTCAAAGACAAAAAAGCAGGGAGTGCACCTTAAATGGATGTAACTTGAATGTCATAAATATATACCTGGGAAATTCAGAGAAAAATATACACAAATTTCTTAGCCAGATAGGTCTTCACTGCTGCAAAAGATATATTGATTTAATTTACTGGAGTGAGCAATTTGACTATTTCAGTATGAAAAATTAACCCACCCAGGACAATTTAATTTTCCTTGGTGACTTGACAAACTGGCTGCTATGTATATACTTGCCTTTTATCTATCCAGTGTATCACAGTAGAACTACTGTGCTGTTATTTCATGTGAATTTGCCTTAGAAGAAACATTACAAATTAGCCAAATCTTTAAAAATCTTTCTGTGATTTTGGCAAAAAACCCTGCCTTTCAAAATTATTTCATCCATAAACTAGAGATGAACTTTAGCACTTTTTTCTTTCTTTGTACAGAGCATAAATGAGATAAGGATAGAGGAATAGTTTCAAATTTTACACGTGAGATTCAGCTATTTATTAAGTGGAAATGAACGACAGATATGATGCACAATCCCTTAATTATTTTGAAGAAAAGAGAGGAAAGAAATTCAGCTGAAATTGCCCTTCAAATTTTGGCTCATTTTTCTTGGTTTTATTATGAAGACAGATCTCGCAGTATTTTCTGCAAGAGTGAAGCATCACTTAATAAGATAGACAAAACTCATTCACACAATGCAGAGTGTTTGGAGCTGTGTTATCAATATAAAATATAAACATTTAAAATAATGTTATTATGTTAGATTTTATCTATTTATTCTTTTCATTTGCTTTGCCTTTATCATTAGCCATCAAATGGCACAGAATCCAGTTCAGTATTTACAGAAAAAGAAAAATATGTGTATTTTTGTACCTTACATGAAGGGGAAAAAAGAAGTTGTAAGATCAAGAAGACTGTTATTAAAAGTAGCTTGAGTAAAAAATGCCCTTTACTCCTTATCCTCTGCAATATGTTTTATTTAATTACCATATCTACAAATTACGAATCCAATGTTATGTAATATCTCCTCTTCAGTTCTTATGCACTTTCTAAAGGTTTGTTATTCCCAGAGATCCTTGAGAATTTTTTTTGTTCAGAGTGTCATAGACAACAGAAAATTCATAGAAAACAGCTCAGTAATCCTATAAAACATTTCACTAGCAAGGCACTGTGTGCCCCACCTTTTTACTGGCCTGAATCATGGACACAGTGCCCAGTTTTCAGTCCATTTATCAGAGATGTGGAGGATAGTAAGCAAAGGTATCCTAAAATGAGTGATCAAGTGGAATAAAACCAGAAATTGATTATTCCAAAATTTATTTGGCACCTGCTTTATTATATAGTTTATTTATGGCTTTTTTAGTCACATGTGTTGTTCATATTTCTTTGTCTCCTCCTCTCAGCCTCTCTTTTAAGGAAGAAAACTCATTAGATCAACAAACCATATATAATCTGCACATACTAATTAAACACTGAAGTGTTATTATGTAATATATAGAATGTTTATTGGTATAGTCCCATGTTCATAATTAATAAAAACACATACAAAGTCATAGAATAGGACTGTATGCAAAGATTTATTTGTTTTTCAAAATCCAAGTTGAAGTCATGAATGAAGGACAAGTATTTGCATATCACTTATAATACTGTCACAAGGAAGATATTTGTGTAAAGGGTATAAGACAAGGGCAGGAATAGGGACAAACAATTCATGTAAATCTCTTTTTATTCCAAACATCACTTGAGTAACAGTGTGCATGTTTCAGAACAGTGTGATGAGATACTCTCTAAGTGCAGGCATTAGGGCTGAGTGCTCTGCAAAATGTGCTCCGTGTTATTCTTGATTCTGTATGTGGTGCTGTCACAAATTCTTAAATAAGTAACCCATATTTTTAAAATCTAATTCACACTAGTTCTGTTTTTTTTCCATGCTTAGCTGATTAATTAGCCATTTTGTACAGTACTAAGTCAATAAATACATGAGAGTATTTATTAAGGAGTATACAGCAATAGCTTTTAATCTTTACCAAAGGAATAACTGCCAATTTTACTACATGGTAAAAATAATATGCACCTAATAGAGCCTAAGATTTCCTTTAGTTCAGCTATACTTTTTTCAGCTTAACCTTTTCATTTGACTGTGTTATCCCATCAGACAACACTGTGTTCATTTTTTTCTTTGTCGTTGGCAGCATCACTTCCATTGTCCCCTGCAGTTGGGGCACTGCTGTATTCCAGCTGTCTGCTGCCCCACCTCACCTCTCCTCCAGTTCCACTTCCAGGTTTGATCTTGAACAAAAAATAAATCATGAAACCCACCCCTAATAAAATTATGATGACCAGAATAAGTTGTATCCATGTATTCAGGTGAACACTAGCTTTGTCCTTTTTGGCATCTGGAAATAAATAAAAAGTAAACAGAAATGAATGAACTGTAGACACAAATAAATATAAGAATATTGAAAACTCTAATTTCTCCCTTAATTAATAGGTGGGGAAATCTATTATAATATCTCTGTATCAGTCTTCCTCATACATCTTACCATGCAAAAGGAGGATCAGAGAGGGGGTGATCAATTTGCCAAATAATTTTTTTATCTTGGGATTCTCAAGATAATAAATAAATAAATACGAAATAAATAATATCAAATTCAAGAATGTAACTTTGAATTTATTTGGAAGGGGGAAAAAAATCATACCTTCCACATTTGCAGCTGCTTTAAGAATAGCTGTCAAAGATAAAGACAAATGTTTAGTCAAAATCTAAAAAAGTCACATTTTCTTCCTGACAGTTTCATGTTAGCAGAAGATCTGGTAACCTGTATCATCATCACTTCTGGAAACATATCTGCTAAATTAAGAGAGCTGAAAAGGTGTGAAAGATTTTTAACCCTATATTCCCTTCAATAAAACTGCATTGTTTTGCATATTAAAATCCCTTTCTTGATTCTTTTGTAATAACCAGAATATCTCCAAGTACTGGTAGTTTCTGACTGTTTTAAGGGTACTCTTTCTTCTCCCCTAATTAATCAACTTTGCCCTTTTCACCGGGTCTGTTACTTGTGAAACTGGGAAAAATTTAATCGACTGCGGAGGACAGTTAAGCTTTCCTGTCTCACACACAATTCCTTTGAGACCCAGCAGGTCTTAATTTACCGTAACTCATTTGCATCTGTAATTACACGTACAAACTCAAGCTTTCTCGTGCAGCTTTTCCTGGCTGTGCGCAGAGGGCGCCGTCTGCAAGGCTTTTCCCGGCTGCTGGGTGGGAGCTGCTGGGAGCTGCTGGGAGCTGTTTGACTCACAGTCAAACCCATCCAAAAAAGTGTGTGGTGGTAGTGAGCTTCTGCATTCTGACATGTCTAGTAACAGGGAGCTATCATTCCATAGTGTCTGTTGCGTGCAAAGAAAGCTGGGCGTTGTTCTAAAAGCAGAATTTTCCTTTTGAGAACGTGCCCCTGAACACTGCTGTGACTGCTGTTTCCCCCAACAGCTGCAGGTTTGCTTTGGTGGGGGAACGGGCTGAACCTCAGAAACATCCTGAGCCTTGGAGTTGTGAAACGGCAGGAAATTGGACTTTTTTGCAGAATTAACAGTTAAACTCCAAAATACCACATGGTTGCTTGGCTCACAGTATTCTGATATTTCTACTTCCTGACTACAGCAGATGGTGCTCAGTTATACAGAAACACAATATTTTAAAAAAAAAAAAAAGCTAACCAAAACACTTCTACTCTTTCCAAAGGTCACTATATGCTCTCTGGATTGCACTTCCACTCCTATTTAAATAGAATTGCTTCATCCATCTTACTGGAACAGCATGTATCATAGTACAGCAAGAGGAAGAATAGATGCCACTCTTGTTCTATGGAAAGAAAATAGGAATGTCAGTAGAAAAAATGTGTTTATATTGGAGGCAAGCAAAACAATAAAGAAGTCTGATTTTTTTTTCCAGGAAATATTTACAATATTTACTTATTAATTGGATATTCCTCACAGAATGTAAGAAATCCTGAGGTTATGAAGCACGAAATCATAAATAGGGCAAACGAAAAAAATACTCTCATATTATTTTTGTCTGAACATTGAAACATTTGTGTCAGTCTTTTGTAATGCTCATATTGTGCTGTTACTACTGAAATAAAACCATAAAGGGAAAGAGCAAATATTAAAGTAGTCACTTACTCTTTGGTTTCTTACAAATGAAGCCCTTTTGGGAAGAGCAAGGCAGGACACTCCAGTCGCCAGTGGCTGCGGACAGCTCCACACAGAAAGCCAGCTCGTCCCCCGAGGGCTGCCCCTCACCCCAGTTCACAAAGTCTAAGGCACTGTGGTCCTGCCAAAGCAGCTGCCCTGGTGTTGAAAATGTTAGTATCAATACTAATAGATCCACAGGAAAGGTCTTCACCTTAGTGAATATTAGCATAGCACTACTTTATACGGCCTAATAAAGCTGAAATATCTGACTTTCTTCAGGAATGCCATCTGTGGTTGTTTTTTGATGCACTCAATGAAAATCAAGAAGCTTTTACTGTAATGCATAAACATATATTTATTTAAAATTAGAACTTTTTTTCATAAATTCATAAAAGAAATTGTATGTCATTGGGCTGAAAATAATCTAAAATAAAATCCTTTCTGACTGCTGTAGTCTGATAACAGTGTTTTTTTTCCAGATGCATGTTTACCACTGCATGCTGTAGCATGCAGTGGTAAACAATTTTCTCCACACAGAGTCACAGAGGAGATTGATGCTCTGGCTGGAATCCCACAGGTCCCACATGAGTTTTCCCTAGCCATGAGAAGATGAGAGCCAGCCAGGACTTTTTCCTCAACAGGAAAACCTTTCTCAGAGACCAGGAGTAGGAGACAACCTCAGAGAGAACTGAGGTCTATACTTCTACTGAACTTCAGTTAATTGCTTAAAACCTGTTTATTTTATTAATATTTTTGTCCAATAAGGACTGTTTATGATTATTTATAGAGATTAAAATAGTTACCATTCACATTTCTGTATATTCCTATCCAAAAGCCACTTGTCTTGCTTGCGTATAAGTCTGCATGTTCTATTAAAAAGCTTGATTCAATCATATCTTCTACAGAAGTCAATATACCACCTATAAAAACCAATGGAAGATGATTGTAAACATCCCCAACATAGTTACATAGCTTTTGAGACAGGTTAAGATTAATTTTAAAAAATACTCTCCTGCTGGTAGGGAGTAAAGAATTTAAATAGAGACCATGAGGTAGTGTGCAGCTGTAGAGGAACAGCACAGACAGTGAAAGATGTTTTCTGAAGGGAAAGACAAAAAACCGCAGTGAAGATGATGACTTTAAACACCAGGCAAAGTGATTGGATGATGTTTTTCATAGGAATTACGAGTGATTAATTATTTGTTCTTCATGGTTTGACAGAATTGTATGTAGCATGAAAATGTTACTGCGCAACAAACAAATCTGCAGTTCACACTGATGCATTCATTTTTCTGGCAGTAGTGGTAGAATAAGAGGGCTAAGAGGATCTAAAAAGACACAAAACAAAGGAACCATTTCTTTTCCCTTGCCTGGTCTCCTGAGATATGGATGAGATAGCTGATGACTCAGCAGCAAAGGTGACAGAGTGCCAAGGTACTGCTCCTGGTCTCGGCCAGGAACAGATGTCTCCAAGGACAGGGAGGGAAGCATTTTCCCTCCCCGGGCTCTGCAGTCTGCCAGGGAGCCTTGCTGATAGAGCAAGGGCTACCAGGCAGCACATGCAAGCCCTTTTGGATCAACCTCCTTCGGACCAAACAGCCTGTGACAAAAATGAGTGATTGTTAATATATTTACTTTGCCTATTGTGTAGGGAGAGATATTAGAAAAGAAGGGATAAGAGCAGAAACAAGCGAGGTTTTTTTTTTTTAAATCACATAAAACTTAAGATCTTACTAAAAGGAGATAATTTTGTGAATGAAGAAATATAACAAGAAACAAGCACAGCTGGAAAAAACCCCAAGAAAATCTGATCACCTTAAACTCAACATAACTGAAAAATACAGTAATAAAAACAAATAAGACATTCATTCCCTGTTTTTCATATTTGTAGATTTTGCATTATTACTTTTCAAGATTTTTTAAAGGACTTCTTTTTTATGTCAAGACTGAAGTCCTATATTTGGGAAAAAATAATAATTACCTGATTGAATGCACTGAGTCACAGCCTGAGCCCAGCTCATTTCATTGGCATTGAAGTTATAGCAGTGGCTTCTGAAAGGAATCCAAGATATGTGATCAGATTCAGGACATTTTCCAATATCCTGGGGAGGATCAGAAGGAAGTACTTCTAGAAGAAATGAGATATAGATGCTTTCATTCAGTAAGGATTGCAGTCCTTCATATATGAAATAAAGTATTAAAACCACCTTGTCTTAAAAGTATTTAAAGTATTATTTGGCACACAGTGCTGGAATTATGAGTGTCTAAGTCAAGAGTGACAATGATCAGGACTGGTCAGCCATGAGAGGATGACTCAGTGTGAACCTGTGCTCTTCTGTGTTACTAACTGAATCAAACTTGGACTGTCGCAAGGATATTTGAGTGTTTGATGATTTTGGTTCCAGTTTATTTTGTTATAACCAAAAAATTTGTATGAATTAAAGAAGCATTAAAAATCAGGGAAAAAAAAAAACCCTGGAAAACTCCCCAATTCTCAAGAAGTTAAAAACATTTTATTTTAAATGTTTATTTTATTATAAATCCTATCTTACCAAAGAATTTTCCCATTTAATGCTTTCCTCAAGATAACAATCCTTACATAAAATTTCTAAATATCTTTATATCTGACAAAGCATGGAATAATCTAAGGCTTATTGAATATTTATGTAGCAACCCCTCCTTTTCCTACAAGCAATGACATTATGTAAAGAAATAGCAACATTGTCCCTTAGTACATGTGTTTTTAAAATGAAAGTTGCAAATTAATAGCTATGAAGTTTTGTTTGGGTAACTAAAAACAAAACCAAACCAAAAATCCCCAAATAAACTCTGAATTTCCATTAATTTCACTAGAGCTAATATGCTCTAATACAAATAAGAAAGCAGAAAAGCTCACCCCCATCTTGAGGTTTGCCTGTAGGTTTTATTATGTAGTATTCCTCAGTGCAACCCATAGAAACCCTATGAAGTATGAACTTTTTTTGGGCCGATAAGAGAACTTTTTTATTCAGATACAACTCTTTCTCCTATACCCAGTTTTTGGAATGTAATAGCAATGAAGTGCCAACCAGTGTGGAAATGATGTGTACATGTTGAAGAAACAAAACTTATTTTAAACTCAGTGGACTTCATTGATTACAGACCTTCCCATAAAACCCCTGTCAGCAAAAGATTTTGCATTCTGGACTCAATGTGAAATGTATAATGTTCCCACAATCTCCATGATCCCTGTTCCCATGGCAGCTATCACTCCAGTCCAGGAAAATGGCAAGATACTGGCTAGTGAATGCCAACTCCATCAAAATAAAACATTTTCATGCAAAATAAAAGTATTGACGTTACATATTCAGGCTTATTATTTTTCAGTATATACTTAGAATTCTGTGATTTGAAGCAAAGTTTCTGCCATAAAACCAAAAGTAATCGCCATTGCTTACCCTCAGATTTTTTGCAGACAGGAAGATATTTCGCATTACAAGATGCTGTTTTCCATGTCCCAGAGAGTGCTAGATAGACACAGGCTATTTTCTGTTTTGGTTCTCCGTAGTCCCACTTAGAAAAACTTACTTTCCTTTTATTGGTCCACCTATAATATCCGTAATTCTAAAATTGAAACAGACATTTAACATAACTGTTCTATACTCTCATATGTTGTTTCAGATAAATGTGGTTATACAGAAGCACATTTTCAAAGTCATACAGGCTTTGCGTGTCTGTGCTTGTACTGTTAAAACACCAGTTGAATCAGGACTCAGCAATGCAAAATTCAAACACAGCGATATGGCTCCCGTGCTGGAACAGCCCATGGAAGTGCTTTGAAGGCTAAATAATGCTCCCTGGGGACTCAGGCCCTTGTTGGACAAAGTTGTGAGGTGGAATCACTATCCCAGAGGAGTCAGATCTCCATGAAGAGCAGCAAGACCGTAGGAAAGTGAAACATATGGAAAGCTCAGGTGGAAATGGGTCTCAGAGCTGGCTATCAACAAGGACTCTAAGCTCCATCAGTTTTGAGGAGAAACATTCAGGAGTAAACTACAGCTATCACTTTGGGAAGTCTGAGAAAAATATTACTTTGTAAGAAGCAAAAGAGGAATAAGTTGAGCTGGAATTCTTGAGTCTTTGTTTAGTCTTCCCTCCTCCCCGTTTTTCTTTTCCAGGAAGAATCAGGAAGACTACAAGGTAAAGCACACAGACACAGACAATAGATTGCTGCCATTAAGAGGGGGATAAGAGGTGATCTCACTCCAGTGTCTGGCTGTGTCAAGAGAGATGCCAGGTACACAAGGTCATACTGAGCTTGGCATCATCAGGGCAAGGTCATCCACTGCCTGGGGAACAGGAGGAACCACAAAGTTTGACTCTGCAAGATCAAGAATGGCTCGTTTATAATTACCAGGGGAATATCTGATGATTTAAGCTTGAACAAAATGGAATTTTAGCTGCTTTCTAAATCTAATTCTAATTTCTAAATATTTCTATGACTGTAAAAACAGCCAACTTTGGTATCAAGTGGATTTAAACACTACTATTTTGGTTTGGGTAGGCATGCTCTGTGGACTTATGCAAGTGAAAGGATTTATTTTAAAGTTGGTGACAACTCATCACTTATGTGAGAATTTTTTCTGATGGGGGCAAGGGACAGCACACTGTTAGAACAGTGGAAGTATGTATTGTTCAGCAACAAGTTCTTTTTTTCAGACAATGTAGCATTCTGAGGTGCTTTATCAGAGTGTTGCTGCATCATATAACTGGAAATGTTATTTTTACACAATATTTATTAATATAAGTATTCCTAGGGATACTGAATTCCACATGTTTTTCTATGTTATATATCAGTGTGAAATCACAGTTAGTAAAAACAATGAATAGTTGAGGTGATTATTGCTGATGAAAAAGCTCATTTTTCTTATCAAGGTGGTTTAGTCAGATCAAAGAAAAATGCAATAGGAACATGATAGTTAAGTGCATTTAGCAACTGCATATTCACTAGGGAAGCTGAAGCTCAATTTGTCACTCAGTCACAGAGCTAATGAGACTGATTATCACTCAGGTGTTCCCTTACAGAGTGGTGGACCTGGATCTCAGTGTTCACTACTTCTGGTACAGTATAGCTTTTGCTGATTTTAACCTTTGGGACCTAGGAGGTGTAACAATGAGTGGGTTTTCAAAGATATGTGGTTTGGCCTGTGAACCCTTCTTAACCAAGACATAAAAAGCCAATGGTCATGAGGCACTAGCCCTACTGACCATCTCAGACCCTTTGAGTAGGGGTCACCTGTCCTGAAAACATCCATCTGAAAGTTTACCAGGTGTTTTTACCTGAGTACCCAAGATTCACACAGAGCTAGTGAAGAGAGATCAGCACCGCCAAAGGTTCTCATCCTTCTCCATTGCCTAAATTGGAGTTTAATGATTTAAGAGTGATGAAGTCAAAAGATGTGAGACTGTCCACCAGTCCTAGGTTTCTAAATCTGCTCATGCAACAATTCTCCTGCTAATAATAACAGCATTTAACTTTGCTAACTACTAATTTATTTATCTTACCACGTTGCTATTGAGCCCAATCCATAAGGGATCTCCATACTGCACTGCTTTCAGGAGCAAGAATGTATTACTGTAATAATCAAAAATGCTGGCAAGCTCTGAAGATTTCTCCTTGCATGCTTTTCTTGCTTCTTCCCAACTCATTTTAGAAGGAATGATTAAATAGCTGCTGTTGCCATAATGGACAAAATCAGAATCTGGAGCACTTGTGGGATGAAACAGTTCAGGCTCTGTAGGAAAGAGGTACAAATTTGAAAGGAAAAGGAGAAAACAGTGAAAAATTACTAGCTGCTGGATAGCTGTATTGCTTTTGAGTAACAGATGAATATACTGTGGCAGCACAAGCATCAAGCACAAGCATTTCTTACATAAAACCAAAGAGATTTATTTTGATGGCAGTTTGGAATTGTATTGAACTGTGGTGTAGAAACACATTCAGGGGTTAGAGAGAGGAAGAGCATGAGCTGTGTGTTTCTATAGACACAGACTGACCAGGTGAAATTATGTGAATACTGATTCCACCATGATCCTCCCCACAGAGCTCTCCATGTCCCCCCTCCTCAGTGCAGGTGAAGCCCTTCCCAGGCATGAGCACAGGAGAGGATCACCACACTGCTCCAGTCTCAAAATAATTTCTTTCTAAGGAAATTTTGTCACCCTGCTGCTGCATCTTTCCCTCATAGGATGAAGTGAAAGAGGAAACTGTATTTGTACCTATAATTATATATGCAGAAGTAGAAGGCCAAGGCCTGGAGCTACTGATGGGGACAGAAGAAAGGACATAAACGTTGTGTTCAGTCCCTATTGAGGACATCCTGGCAATTGTTTTTGCTAGTGCCATCCTCACACAGCTTTCTGCACTTGCACGGGACAGAGTTGTGAATCATCTGACCCAGCTGTGGCTTCTTCCTCTATTTTAGCTTGCTGCTCAGCAGTTCCCTGTTTTTGTTCCTGTGGACTCTGCAGTGTAGCTGTGTACTGGATGCATCTCCCACCCTAAGGCTTCATGAAGAAAACTGGAACTTTTGCCCTTCTGAGTATTGCTGTTCTTGTGATGTGAAGGCCTTGATAGAGACTGATGAGCAAACTAATCAGTTTAATTGACCTCAGTTAACCCCTGGCTGAAGGTCACTGGGGGATTTGTTTTTTGTATTGTATTTGCAAAATAACTGGATTCAGTCACCTATATCTGTGTAAGGCACAGATGACTACACTTTCCTATTAATAGAGAAAACAGACATTTTAAAGGCATACCCATTCTAGGAACCTGGTTTGGGCATTTTTCTTATGGTGAAGGAGGTGAATCCTGTCTTCAAAGTGTCTACGTGCCATGTGCAGGCATCTGATTAAGTGTGGATGTCTGTAGGGTAGGTGAGGTCAGATTCTGTGAGTCTTAATATTTGTATTGTTCAGTAAGTGTTTGGGAAAAAAAAAAAAAGAAAAAGAAAACTTACCACTGTCCATCTGGCAAATATAGCTTTTTTTATGCTGGCAGTCAGTATTTTCCCATAATCCTGCATCATCTACAGATCTTTTTGTCATTGCAATACAATCAGTCTATGGAAAAAAAAATGGAATTGTTGCTGATAAAGTGCAAAATTTCCAGCAAAATAATGGAAATAGGTGTGAGGAGAAAAAGTTAATTGCTTTCTTTTCTAATTTTCTGGCTCTTCTTTTCATTTATTGTTGGAAATTAAATGCATTATATTATATATCCTAAGCAAATGTACTTTCAGTCTTGGCAGATTGCTGCAAGAACTTTTATAAGTTTATTAAAATTCCTTGAAATGTATTAAAATTACTTTTACTGTGGAGTTAATGGTAATCTGTACTAAATTTGTTGAAATTCATTTGGATTCACATTATAGGAGGAAAAACAATAAACCAGAATAAAAATCACAACTAGAAACATTCAATATTTTCAGTAAAATATAATAATTATATAAAGTGTAATTAATTCTGGCAGTAAATATAGTACAACGTTCCTTTTCTGCAGTTCTGCTCTTCCACAAAGGAATGAGACTAAGCCTAGATTTTAAACAGGCCTATTAATTTCTGAGTACACCTTTAAAATTTTGATTTCTGAAATGTCAGTCCCCTTCTGCTTTACAGTATTGAAGATCAGATCTTAGCTGAGGCAGAAGCCAGGCTGGCTAACTGAACGTTGAATATATCATTGATGTTATGCATTTTCTGAGTTATTTCTGTTTACCTGTATTGTAATATACTTCTGGTCAACCACAGTGAATTTATCTCTGAATGGGAATCCTCCAGCCCAATTTGAGTAGTCAAAAACACTTCCATCTGTCCAAAGATATGTACCCTCATTGTTGATGTCATTCAGCCCAATCCATGTTTCGCTGGCAATGTCCTTTAGGTGGAAGGTGAGGAAAGCTGATAGAAAATAGATTTAAAAAATAAAATAAAAAGTACCTGAGGAGTTTCCTTGCTTTAAATTACATGTAAATCACATTACAACTAAAACAATCAATTATCTTCTAAATATATTGGAACTACCAACTTCAGTATTGTTAGGCTATGAGATAATGGTAAAAGAAAAAATTACAATGTGTAATCAAACTGAAGCAGTTTGATTTCAGGAGGGAAAAAAAAGAGGGAAGAAATGAAAACATTTTTTGATAAAAATTATTTAGGCTTCTTAGAAATATTATAGAAATCAGGGCCAGAAGTGACTTCAAAAGTGTTGTTTTTCCCAAGGTAGCAAATATGTATGGATCTATATGGATATATGTTTACTGTCTAAATTGAAAATCTGTTACTATTTATCCCATCTTCCAAGGCCATGGGGAACAGATTATTCTGTTCTTGCCACTAAAGATGTTTGCCAGATCTTGGGAAGTGTCATAATATCTCACTCCAGCCTTCCCTCTGGACCAAACACCTCCAGGTCTTCCTTCCTAGATTATGCTCTTTAGATCTGTGGGTCTGTTCAGCCTCATCATTAGATGGTGAAATGTGTGGCTTCATACATAGTGCTGTAAGGCTCAGATGTCATACCTTGCACTTGATTATTGTGAATAGAGGCCAAATTTCCCCCTAATTCTCTACAATCACTTCTTGCTGAGTGCCAAGTTAGTTTCTCTTCTTCTCTGGATCCAAATATTTTATAACACTGTGGAGAGAGTAAAGGATTAGACAGACTTTCAGGTGTCAAAGAATATTAAAACCATTCATTTGGATTTATTCTGTGCTATTCCTGCATGCATAGAGCTGCAGATGGGGGATCTGCTGAAACACAAATACTGTCAGGCAGCAAGAAGGACACCCAGCCAAACCCAGAAATATGTGCACAGTACTTACTAACCTGTGGGGTCCATCCTTGAAAGAGCAGGAATTAAATTACTGAAAAGTAGAATTTTTGTGGGACTGCAACTATTTCCTGATTGTGACCATAATTTGGAGGCAATAATCTCTCAGGTCATGTTTTTTTCAATTATATACCACAGATGTACTGCTAAAACCTGAGCTAATGTGAGAACTCACATGAGTGGAACAGCATCAGGAAGAAGTACCTTTTGTATGGGGGTTTTTCCTGAACACCAGTGTAAAATATTCTTTGTGTGGTTGTTTATCTTCTGAGGGACAGAAGACACAGATCCTCCCTTTTCATGTCCTCTGAAAGCATAAAAACTTTTCCTATTGATTGCATTGTGGAATTGATTTGTGGTTTTCCTCTGCTGTGTGTTGGGGTTTTTTTAAAGTCCATATATGCAGGTTTTTTGCTTAACTTAGCAGAAAGCGATGCTTGCTTGTCTTTATATTCGATTTGACATTTCTTGCTATTTGTGTTTCTCAGCTTGAGTGGCTGTGATAGCTGATTACTTATGAAAAGTGTCACCTTTCATTTTTTCATCTGTTTTACCCAGAAAAACAGGGTTACACTTACAGATAAGGATGATGAATCAGGATTTCCATGCAGTAAGTATGCCTAAATATGCAGAAGTATCTAGAAACTGGAAAAGTAACTATGGCTGAAAGCACATAGACATTTACAAAAGTTATAACTTCAAACATTCAAATCACCTTTTTTTTTTTTTTTGAGATTTATTTACAAATTTGCCAACTTGGAAATTCACTGCACTGCTAACTAGAATACCACTTAGTAAATTGGTGTTTAAAGAGAGAGAATTTATTTAATGTCATTACAGGGATATTGTTGTTCCATTACAGGAAGTTGTTTCCTTCACCTGTAGCAATCTGCTAAATATGGCTGTGATTTAATACTGCACCTTATTGTTAAACAAAAGCCACGTTTCAGGACATCCTCCCAGAGGTGGAAGTACAGTAGGAGCAAACCCTGAGTAAGTTGAATTGTGCCTTTCACAGATAAAGGCATTTTTCACAGCACAACTTATGTCTTTCCAAAAGCCTATAAAGAAATGGAATAATCGTTAAGATTACAGAATACAGAAAAACTCTTGTACAACCACTACAGCAGCCAGGCCCAGATGGCATTCATAAAGCACAGATGAGACACATTTACCCAAATACACTCCTCCTTCCTCTGCAATATGTTTCTTTCCTAAAAGTGATGGCACACATGAGTGTGTTACAAAAAAATGTCAGTACTGTTGAACAACCTCTTTGTGGGATAGCCTTAAATTTAAGTATGTACCAAACATTTTGGATTTTGTTGCTACATTTTACCCAAATATTTCTTCTTGTTGTTTTACTCACCAAAATCTTCTGACATTATCACACAGTTTTCATCATTATTTGCAAAATTGGGTTCATTTGGAGCCCAGGCAACATAATTCACTGGGGTGTCATCCAGCCATCTGGAAGAAGCAAGGGGATAGTGGCTGCCAGACAGACATCTCAGCAGTCAGTGAGTCACAAGGTCTGTTAGGCAGAGGGCTAAGCAAGGTGTCAGCAGTGACCAGAGGGCAAAGGCTTCTCGTGTCCTGGAGGGGACACAGCCACAGCTCTACTGCTGCTTCTCATCTGTTTAGCACTAACACTTTCAAGGCAGTGTATGGACATCCCATACATACCAGAAAAGTGTCCTCCTCCTAAAGTCTTCTACAAACACATTGTTTAAACAAGTTTCCTACCAGAAGTTTCAGAAAGCTTTTGGAGAAGATGCTGCTTATGCTTCTTGCTTCCAGCTCACGTAACTTGAGCCAGTTGGGATTAATTTGATTTAATCCTTACATATACATTTTATCAAAATCCCCTGGGCTTTCTCTGTAGCCATTGCAGAGCTGATCAGGGTAAATCTCACCCTTAGGTTGATGTCAAAAGTGGATCAGGTAAATAACATCCTAAAATTAGCTGCTTCCCCTCACTACTTACGGAGGGTAGCATTAAGGCATTAAGTGAGCTGCATCTTAGCCATGAATTTTTATTGGTTTTGCTCTCCTGAATTTGAAAGAAAAAATGCATTTCTCTGCTTAAGTATAGAAGAATGTAACACTTCTGATCTGAGACATCTCCTGAAAACTATCCAGAAGTCAGTTGCACAACAGATTTTAACTTGTAAAATGAAAGCACACAGAAGTGCTCCCTAAGAGTGAGATGAAATTACCATCATTTGGTGTCCATTATCAGTTTTCTTTTACTCACCTGAATGACTGATCAAAGCTGACAAGTAAGCCAATGTAATATGATTTCCCTCTATGTTTTGTGTACATCTAAAATAAAAGTAATTACTAGTTAAGCACTAAACCTTTCCTCAATGTCAAGCAAAAATCTGAAAGCCAACCATGCCCCTGATTTTTTCCCCCCTTTTTTTCAGAATTTGAGCCTCACATAAGAATATTTTAGGTTCAGACTGAGGTTTCAAGTCGGTAACAGAGACACATGGAATATCCTGGAGTAAGGAACCCACAGAATAGGAAAGTAATTATCACTGTGCTGAAGACTACATACATTAGAAGAGATAAGCAACCTGGGCCTGAACTATCCTTTGCTGCACCTTTAATATTTGCATGCCTGTTTCCTCTACCTATTAAAAAATAGTAATTTTTTAAAGGTCCTGAACAAATCCATTTCTCTATAAGTAACTAATGTAGGACAATAGCTCAGGGCTCCAGCCTTGCTAAATATTTATTATGTTCCTTTATTTTATGATCTACTCTGGTTCAAAATTCAACTATAATTATTAGGCTGTCTGCTTACATATTGCCATAGAAATCGTCTTTTGCTTTCTTTCTCAATGACAACAAGATCTGCAAAGTTCCTCCGACAAATTCTCTCTGCTTCTTCCATATGCACATGTTCTTTGCTGAAATAGTACTGCTTATTTTCATATATAACCCATCCATCACTGGTGAGTTGATACTCTGAAAGATAAAGAATCATGTATAACACTTTTCTATCTGGTCTGTACAAAGTCCGAAAACTATACAGTAATCTTGTGAAAGAGGAAAAAAACCTACCGAGTTTGTAGTTTGCTTCAGGCTTTATGAGTGTACCTGTAAAGTAGAAGATTGTCAAAAGCAACATCCCAAATAAAAAAAAAAATTCATAGAGATTTGCTTCATGTAGTTTCACATGCTTTTTAAAATAGAGAAAAAAATAAAATCCACCAAGCAAACTATGAATTAGCAAATGCATTTTAAAGAACTTGGAGCACATACTGCCATATTAAATTATGTGTATAGTTTAAAAACATTTAGCTAGTGAAAATTATATAATTTACAGTAATGTATCTCCAAAAGCACTGTATCAAAAAATTCAGGATTTACAGTAAATTCGTGGTAGATTAAACAAACCTTACTTTGAAAAATTGGTTTCGTATTTTCACTTGACAAGCTATGATTCATTTTTTTTATATTCTTGGGACTAGAGTCAAACAACATAATCCAATATAGTAAATTCTAAAGCTTACCTACATAGTAGTAGATTATCCATGAGTACTGAAAACCTAATACTGGTTTATTGCTAACATCAGGTGTAACTTCCAGTGCCTCAATGAAATCTTCCTTTCCTGATGGCTTGGCTTTTACTAGGAAAGTATGTTTTTAAGACTCCTGGAGAGCCAATAGATATCAAACTCAAGTTCCTGGTTAAAGATTGAACCAGGAGGAAGAAAATCAGCTCTTGGTATTCCCAGAACCAGTTATAGCCTCTCAAAGGAAGCTCTGCCTGTTATTTTGTACTTCTGGACTACTAATTCTCTTAGCTTGCTTCATTTCTACTGAGGTTTGATGGAGAGAAACACAGTATTATGGAAATGACAGAAATATTTTGATGAGAAATAAACAACAAAAAAAAAGAGAGAAAAGTGAAGTAAAAATATTTTGGGTTTTTTTAAACACTTTCTTCTTAAGTATTTAGTGAACAATAGAAAAATTATTTCAGTATCTCCATTATGAATTTACATACCTCAGGTAATTTTGATTTTATTACTTAATTCTAACACAATTGTAACATTCATTGTTTTTGGAGAGCTGAAATATCTTTTGTAAATATGTGTCTTAAGTGAACATGAGGGAATTCACATCTGAGCATGTCTTCTCTCATGTCGATCATCACATAATCTAGATTCACAATTACAAGGTCAATTTCTTGAAATTTTCTTGCTTTTGAAAGGTCATCTAGGATCAAGATAAAGTGATGATCAGAGTCTTTGTGTTGAGGTTTCTGAACTCCTTGTGGTTTCTGAACTCCTCCTGAGTAATCTCACCAAGAGCAGAGAGGCACATCCGAGCAAGGCAGCGTGCTCAGTGTGCCAGAAAGGGCTGCACAGGATGTGCTGCTTCGAGCTGGTATGCAGAAATCAAGGCTTGGATCGTGCATTTCTGTGACTAATCTACCAAAAGGGAACAGTGATTCTTCCTTTTTTGTTAAGCAATGTTACCATGGTGCCTTATTCACCCTTCAAGGGTTTAGTTGGCAGAGTCATCAAATATTAGATGCACACAGTGTTTTTATGTAACTGCTTATCCCTTCCCTTCCCTATTCTGCATCCTGGTAGTTCCCTGTGTGTATCCAACTTTCTTTTCATTGCAAGAACGTTTTAAAAATCTCCTTCTCCATGGAGATGCATACAAATACTCAGTTTACAACCAGGAGGCAGGGATGTAGAAGTAGGACTGAGTAAGCAAAACAAGTTCTTTCATTATCAACTGTCACTTGAACTCTTCAGCCCACACAGACCCAGTTTCCCTCTCCTGCTGGTGGGCACCCCAAAAATCTGCCAGGTCCATTTTGTGAGCCTGGCACCAGGTGTAGGATTCTTGGCACTGGTGCCCTGCTGTCCAGTGGATGCAGGAGTCCATCAAGATTATACCAGCCTCCACTGTTGATCATATTGGCTTTTCAGAGTTGCTGGTTCCTATAGCAACTGATCCCTCTCTTGGTTCCCATTAGTTGTTTCACAGTGGGAAGCAAAGTTTTTTCTATTTTGTGGAGAGAACTTTAGCATCGTGCATCTACGGCTATCCTGGGTAAGCCTGAAGCAGATAGGAATAGAGAGAGGAGATGAAAGGAGAGGGGATAAATACCTTTGTTTTGCAAATTTATTAATCTCATGGCAGAAACAGATAAAACTAGAGATGAAGTAATAGGAACATCTAACTTCCTGTATCCAAGGACAAGAAAAATATTTCAATTCATTCCTCTTGCTTTATGTGTTGCCTTCATTGTAGCTGGTTTTAAAATGACCAATTCCCAGTATCTTTCTTACTTTCAATTTCTTTAAATCCATAAAATTTGCTTTTTAAACTTGGGTTTATTGCTCTAATTAAATGGGGAAGTAGTAATACCTTTTTTTTGTTTCACAAATCCAATTAAGTAAATGTTCACAGCGCAAGTCATTCCAGCGCATTTGGGGTGATCTATTAAACATAACACAATGTTCAAGTTCTTCATGGTTGTTGGGTTCATTTTCCTCCCAGTTCTCATAAATTACCTGTGTTGGAAATACATATCAATTACTGTGTGATTCGAGCTGAATAAAAGTAATTGACATTGCCATCATGAGAAAATTGCAGTATCTCATCATCTCAAGTACTTTTTTTATGGGATCAGTAAGAGTTCAAACAGACCTGAGAGGTCTGTGAAGGTCAGGCTGATCAATTTACTTTCCCCACCACTCCCTGAAGAAGGTGCAAAGACTACATGGTATAGAAAACCATGTGTTTGATGAAAGAAAAACTGATGGGCAGAGGGAGTCACATTTAACTGGTTTTGTAAAAGCTGGCAACTGGGCTTCCCTGTGCTCCATACAGCAGTGCCCATTTTGGGAGGCTGGGAAGGTCTAAGAGCACCGACTCTGTGTAACATTGTACCAAGGATGAAACACAGGCAATGCTGTGCTAAGAGTGCACTGCAGCTGTTCAGCTCCTGGATAAAGGGCTGCCGTGAACATCAGGAAGGTTTGAAAAGACTGGGAAGTGCATAAAAAATAATATATATATATATATATTCTAGAAGACAGAAAGTCAATTAATATCCAGCAAAGAAATACTTACAGGGGAGCCATCAATCCAGGCAAATCCTTCATCAGGATTTAAGAGAAACAAACCGATCCAGAAAGCCTGAGTGTTCAGCCCTTTATCCCTAAAATAATTAATACAATATAGACATATAAGCATAAAAGAGAGGTCAGGATCCAAATCCTGAAAAGCAAAGAAACATCCTGCTTTCTGTCACACCTGAACTGGGAGCTGTGGCCCAAAGCCAGGCTCACTCCCTGCACTCTGTCAGGGATTTGATTTTATTCTGTGGAGGGCTAAGACTTCCCATATTTAAAAATAAGTTGAAGTGATGTGGCTCAGAGCCAGCTCAGGCTCCCATCCCTGTGGATGCAGCACAGCTCTTGGTTGTAGTATGGGTTCAAAGACAGAGGCTTTAGCAAAAGTAAAGCGTAAATAGATGTTTATTTAACTAATAAAACTAGTGAAAATTGATTTTCAATTGTTTTCATTTGCTTCTTAGCACTAAGTAGTTTAGTTAATATTTCATGCCATTTATCTTGTCATGCGTATAGTCCAAATAAAATAGAGTCCTATTTCAGTCACTGCTTAACACAAAGATTTCTTTCCACAGATATTTTATACTCTAAAGCAAAGAGACTTAACAGACAAATAAAACCACATTCAGGTGATCACAATACTGAAATATATTTAAAATTAAGAAGGGTGAGTTCACAAAAATCTTCTTATTAAGAAAGTTTTACATCTGTTTGAGATTCTCCACCATGTGATACAGTTTTAGTTAAAGAGTTGTGAATTATATGTCATTGACATGTCTTGACATTATGGAATACAGTCAGAATATTGGTCTAATTTGAGGGGAAAATAATGTCACAGTTTATACATCATGAGGAAGACATAGCATCTACAATGCTACCAAAGAGTCATCAAAATTAATTACTCTTTGATTTCAGGGGTCTTCAGTTTATAGTCGGAAAAATTTCACATTAAGTCCTTGAATTTTGGTTTACGTTACACAGTAACTCATGGGGTATTTTTTAACAAGTCGATTAAAGAAAAATTGCAGACAGTAACAAAATACCGGTTAGAGCTAAATATTTTATTTTCTCCCTTTTGAGCTAGGGACTAACATGCAAGAAGTTGATAAGATCTGGAAAACAGCCTTGCTAAATCCTGTGGTAAAAATTACCAAAATATTAAAGCCTCTTTGAAAAACTCAAGGTTTTATATTTTTTAAAGCACTGTTACAGGATGCTATTTCCAGAAGAAACTCTTGTATGGGTGTAATTTAAATTTGGTTGGATTTATTCACTCACTTGTTCAGCTCCTGATATGTTTTAAGTAATTTTATTTAACAGAGGAGGAACAATAAAAAAAATTCTTATGCAAGTACTCACGAAGCTAATTGCCATAATAAAATTTGATCTTCTCTTGTATTGATTGTGACCAGATTTCCACCTATTTCTCTACAGAATTCTTCAGCCTCAAACCAAGACTTCTTTTGGTTTCCTTCTCTCACAAAAAACTGTCAAGAAGAAAAAGTAAAAATAAATTAATAAATTTTAAAAGCTTATAAAATATATGTAATTAAAATCAACATCATTCTAGCACCCCTTTTTCTTGAGTGAGAAAACTACACCTGTCCAAGCCTAATATTAAACATTAGAAATATGAAGTGTAAATATTTTTTTCTTAGCATCATCTATTTTAAAATAAGGCAAAAGTAGTATAGGCATCTGAGGAGAACAAAAAGGTATCAGAATGTATAGAGGAGGAAAAACTAATCTGTAACTTAATTGGAACTTCGACCACTGAAAGGTTCCAAAAAAGATGGAAAAGCACAACCATGGCATTTTGCAGTAGAAAGCAGGAGATTTTTGAGGAAAAGACGGGAAGGGTAAGTCAGTAAGTTGAAGTAGAAAAGATAGAATGGATGCAGAAAGCTGTTTGGCAAAGAGTGGACCCCACCTGAGGAAGAGGTTTTTGTATTGAGGTACAAGCACACACATACAAAATATAATTTCTGCCAGGAAGATTACACATACTTGGACTAAGGATATGTTTAATAGGACAAAATGCTTGACATTTTATGGAAATGATAATCAACAATTTGGTAAATGGCAGAACCAATTCATTGATAATTACATGTAACATAGAAGCTCAGACACTTGTAAATACAGGACTAAAATCAGCTCTGGTGTCCCAACAGGTAGAGAGTCTCAGGAGAGACATGGAGAGCATATTTATATAAAGACATGGAAGAACAATGCTGCTTATTCAACTTGATCTATATTGCCTTTTCTTTCCTTTATTCCTTTGCTAAAAAGAGATCTTTTAAAGACATTTTTAGCCAAATCAAGAAAATGCTCCAAAGCTTTACTTGCTGAAGAGGCACCAACTAAACCCAGATCCAAAAGTATTGCTATGAGTATCACATGCTGTGTGAGAAAAGGTTGTCAGAGGGGCACATTTTCTCTCAGAAACATTGCTTTATGCAAGTGACACTGCCAGCTCTTGAGATGCAATACTATGTTTTTTCTGAAGTTCCAAACTCCTGGAAGCAAATAAATTAGGTGAGGTTCTCACCTGGCATTCAGATAAAAGAAAGCAGATTTCTAGCACTGTGAAGTCATCATTTTCCCTTGTTGACTTTTGTTATGTTTGATGGATTTTTCCCCATGTTTTCTTGCTTGATTCCCAAATAATGCCCCAGCACCATGGTGACCAGACCTCTGTCCCTGGGCTTCAGTGAGGCTCCCACTGAAGGTGGACACACACTTACTTTGAGGCAGGAGTCTGCCCGGGAAGCTTGGTCCCAGCCTTCGGCACACGCGGCCACAGGGTCCTGTCCTGGAGGAGCAGGAGGTGGCACTCCTGTTGCCCGCTGTTTGCAAAGATAATTTGATGTCTTCTCACAGCTAACAACATCCCATAATCCAGCTGCAATTCCAGTTCCCATGACAACACAGCCTTGCTCTTTCCCTTTGTGGTGTGGAAAATAAATTAGTATAACCAAAGCCTTAATTGCTGTCTAAGGAGTGAGACCTTTGCTTTTATCAGTAGGAAATTATGAAAAGGAAGATGCAGGTTATGCAGATTAAAAACATCCTAGATATAAAACTTCTTTTATTATCACCTGTTAGAGGTCAATGACTGCCACAAACATAGCTTTGCCAAAAGCAGTGGTTTGCAGCTTCAGAAAACAAATCTTCCTTATCTTAACACCCCAGGGAAATCACAGGGCAGATGGATCTTGATTATATTTACATATGTAATAGATGACCTGACAAATACTTTGGAGTTCTCAGTATCCTGGTAACTCAATTTCAAGAAGGCTGTCAATTTTAAGGCATAACTAGCTGTGTGAAGCCAAGAACTCACAGGTAGCTGCTGGTCTGTACTGCTGAAATGCCAAACAGCTGCATGTTCAGTGCTCATTTCTCACAGATGCACATCGTGGGTCAAAAAACTGTCCAGAATAACTTTTCTAAAGCTGATGAGTTAACAATAAAATGGTGAAGAAAATGAGACAATGGATCTTGTTAACAGTATTGCCTTCAATACTAATTAGTATTGAAGGCAATACATTAGTATTGCCTTCAATACTAATGTCTAAACTATCAAACTCTGTCTCAGTACAGCTTGGCAGGAGGCTGACTTACACCAGCACCTGCAGCTCAGCTCTAACAGTGCTTCTTGCACTGTGTCAGACACAGGTTTGATGGTGCTGGCCACCTACAGCTACAGGCACAACGCATGGTGCCCACTCCAATTTCTCACCAAGGAAATGAAAACACAAACCTGTGAGAGTCACAGCTGTGCGCTTGTCCCAGGGGCTGAGCCCACACAGACCTCACCTGGCATTGCTGTGTTCCAGTGTGTGAAATGAGGAGTTTCTCCATTGCTCCACCTGAAACTCCCTTGTTCTTCTGTGTCAGAGAGACCAATCCAGAAATATTTTTCAGACCTCAGCCCCGTCAGACTAATCAGAAAGGTTTGCTCATTTCTGTAGAGGGAAACAGTGTTCACTCACAGCCTGTTACTGTGCAATATTGATCTAAGTGACACAAACAGAGGGATGTTAACATGACCCAGCAGCTCCTCAGGGAAGTTCAGCCAAAACCCTGGTAGTCTTTAAACTGCAGTCAAAAGAATTTCGTGAGGGACAACTTTCTCCTTACAGCTGAAGGCATCTGAAATGCCAGAAATTGCTGCTCACATGGGCTTCTAGTTGTATTCTAGTCTTTTCACTGTCTTTACAAATCTTTGAGGTGCCTCAAGCAGATCACTGAGACAGGACAAAGCTGTCAGCTTTGCTGCCCTTCACCTCTGAAGGCAGTCATGTTCCTCAGGGCCATGAAACCTCTGAAGCCTGGCAGGGATGTAAGTAGATTAGAGATGATACATTCTGGCTGTGGGAGAGGGCAGGTGCTGGGGAAGATTTTCTACGTTTGTTCTGAATTTTGCTTAAAATGTATCTTAGGAAAATATTTCTGTTAAAGCTCTCCTATCATAATGAGAGACTGCCTGTCAATAAGTAAATGAAAATTGTAGTACCTGATTCCAAGAGAAAAAAAAAGGCCAAGAAATCAAAACAACAACAAAAAAAACCAACAAAACAACCAAAAAGAAAATCAAGAAACCCACCAAAACCAAAAATTGTTTCACTTATGAATTGGAAGATAAACCTGTTTAATTCTCGCACTCCCCCCAAATTTGAAAATTGCTATAATGGATTAAGGAGATAGCCCTAAAACATTGAGGTGCTTGTTTTTTTTTGTTTAAAGATTTTTTCTGCGTGGATTATTTTTGCATGCCTTGCTACTATAACATTTTTTGAAAAGTGCTGATAAAATGCTTTGATGAATTAAAAAAATAGAAAAGTTTTGCAAGTTGGTCCATTAAAAGCATTAATTTTTTAAAAAGTTATTTTCCCACCTGCTTTCCACCGTAGCTAGATAAGCTTTGTTCTGTTCACATGTGTTGTTTGCTTCTGAGAATGTCAAAAGTGCAGAACCCACCAAGTAACAGTGAAAACCGTATCTTTTCCAGCCCTGTGACAAACATAAGATTTTTAATGTGCAATGAAAAGAGACTTCAGTGTAGAAATTTTTCTGCTCTTGTGTGTATAAATAGTCAATGCTCAATTTGTTGCAGCTGAGTTTAAACCCAAGATGAGATTGGGCTGAACTGCTAATAAATAAAATCTATTTTTTGTTCTGTTCACTCCTACAGGAGGCTATTTTTTTTAAGGGATGACTTTAAGATCTTCGTTTTCACCTCTTTTATGCATGCATGACTTTTCAAAGAAAATTGTGACTGTGTTATTTGCTCTGGCTTCCCAGAGCTGTGTAATGATGGGATTATGCAAACTGAGTCTTTAAGGAGCCTGTGATTCATTCAGGGGGACCTGCAGCTCCAGCTTTCAAGAGCTGCACAGTAAGATGTAATAAAACACCATAATACTGCAATGTGGAAATGCATTCACCAACAAGCTCAGCCCCTCAAAGCTGCCCCTGTCACTCCCAAGAACAAGGGGTGAGGAGATTTTCTGAGCCAAGAGGAATCCAGCTTGTTTTCAGGGAGAGCGGAAAGGAGGAATATCAATAAAACAACTCCACTCCTTCCTGCTCTTACAGAGATCTCTACTGACCAATACAGACTCAGTAGTTTTCTGAATCACAGGGTGGCTCATCTGGGAATGGAGGGCAAGGCAATATTCACTTACATGTAAATGAATCTCAACTTTCTTGAGAATTTTCAGATAAAAATGAAAAATGCACGTATATTAGTAAATTGCTAGCAGGAAGAGACCAGGTTGCCTCAACAGTAGATTTTCTAAAAGACAAAGTCAGTATCCAAAAGAAGCAAGAACTAGTAAAATAATTCCTGTACATTTTTTCGAAGATTATAATTTATGAGAGAGCATTTACTTTCTGGCAGCCTGGGTCCTCGATTGTCTCTTTTTCAGAAGATTGTGATGAAGGCTTTTTTTTACAGATGTAACCAAGTTGCTTGTCACAAACATCAGTTGCCCAGTATCCATCCTAGAATTGCAGGGAGAAAGAACAAATGTCAAGAAAGGGCACTCATAGGCATATCTAGTGTTTTTTCTCTTTCTTCACAAGGCCAACAGTAAATTTATTTTAAAAATTAAACACATCTGTAAGTACTAGTTTGAGATCCATTTAATGTTGTTCTGAAGTGAAAGAGAGAAATTAACATTTTGAAGTCTCCACATTACTTCCCACCATAGCTTTTAAATGAAAGGGTTTATAAAGATCCATCTCATCTAGGGCTGGTGGACCTGCTTTTGGAGCAGGATTATTTCACTACACTGCTGGAAAAAAGATTAATTAAACCAAGCTAATGTACATCTGATAGAGTTGCAGTAAATCTAACTTTTTTATCCATCAAAGAATCTGAATTTGAATGACTATTAAAAAAAATAGCCAATTTAAGAAGAGTATTCCCCTCATCTCCCCAATAAAATCTGGTTTGGGATCAATTATTTTGGTGCCTAATACTGGCTAACATTAACGTTATTCTATTAAGTAAATATTCTCTCAATAACAGCATGTATTTCATACCAGCATTTTCAATTCTTTTTCTTTCAAAATTCACAATACTTTTGTGTGTGCATATGTGTGCATGCAAAGGCAGGTAAATCTATCAAACAATCATATCTTGCAAGAAAATACATTTTGTGAGTCGAGCAGTCAGTAATACTGTAGAATTTTTCATTAGTTTTTTGGCAGGTAGATGACAGCTGAAGAAACATGCTGTAGCGCCAAGTCTCTGTGCCTCAATGACACTGAGGAACAAAACTATCTATCTGATTGGAATATGAGGTATGGAAATGGTACCTATGATACTCACATAAGGTATTACCAGTTCATCCCCATTCCTCTCCCAGAGCTTAAACTTTTTCTTTGCTGAAACCAAGGGAAAGAATTGAATGTAAAATCTCTGGATCAGACTTTTCACCAGACATGGAATTTCATAAGGGAGTACCAGGAAAATGCTTCCTCTCCTTCTAATGTCTCCTGACCTCTGAATTTGTCTTCTGTTTGATACCAAATTTTGGAGCAAAACTATTTCAAGGTAATATAAGGCAGGATAGCTGAATAAGCCCATAAGCAGGTGGTTTTGGGTTGATGCAGTTATTAATTGCACTGCTGTAAGATGAGTGATGTTTTACCTGACCCTTCATAGCCACGCAATCCTCCAGGCCATTGGTGTAGATGGGGTGCCTGCGCTGCCACTTGGTGAATGTCACAGGACTCCCGTCGCTCCACTCGAAGTAGAAGTGACTCTTCAGGTCATTCAGACCCAGCCACAGCTCTTCTGTTGGCTCTGAAGCATGACAAGAAATTGGTTTGGTTACTGTCCACTGTGCAGCAAACGTTTCCACATGCAGAGCAAGCAGGGACTGATAAATTTGGTGTGTGGTAAACAAGACTTGGTCTTCGTGCTTTTATAAAAATGCTGTTTCCTCTCAAATCTCTGTAAGACATGTGCTGTGGAAAACCCATCAGATTCCATTCAGAAATGCTGATTTTAATGAACATAAGGCTCTTTACAGCTGGCTGCAGATTTTCAAAACTTTCTGTAATTCAGAACAATGAAATGGTCCTGAGCATGAAGACGTTGAGTGGCTGTGAGTGCCCCAGTGAGTCCCAGCTGTGGAGAAACCTGCCAGAACATTAGAGGACTTGTGTTGGCCCATCAGGTGTGTCCACCAAGGCCAGCATCTGCAGTGTCAGGACTGGTTACTACATATCCAGGGAGTATCAGAAGTGAAAAGATATTGTTTTCTTAGAAGGATATACAGCAAGAGGTTAGTGTCAGCAAAAGGTTTGAATCTCAGCAAGAAGTTTATCTTCTAGGTTTGTAGCTCAGTTCTTGTAGCCTTGTACATAGAATATAGGAGCCAAAACTGCAATCATGAGAGACCTTTATGTGTCTCTGGAAAGAATATATTTTTGTTTGTTTTCTTCTCCTCCTTATGATGTGGATTATTTCTTGGTAAACATAGATACAGTTCTGTATTTATGCAACAGCAACAACATAAAAGAGCATGGTAAGTTGGATTCAGTCTTCCACTTGTGATATTTCAGAGGAAACATTAATATTTAATATGAAGTTCAGCTTTTATGTCACAGATGAAGCAAATGCAATACAGGCCTACATATATACTCACTGTAACCAAGCTGGGACACTAGAAAGCTGTGTTCAGCAATGTTGTGGATGCTTGCCAAATCCCCATCTTGCTTTTTACACAAAGACAGAGCACCTTCCCATGTTTTGGGATCCCGGTGGATGCTGTAGCAGTGACCTGCATATGGCCACCAGCCATCTGTGCACTGAACAGGCCTCAATTCCCCTAAAATCAGAGCACAATCCTTTCAGAACAAGAGGAAAATAAAGGACACTAGAATGAGGTCTCTTGAGCACTCTTTACAAAAATGGAGTTATATGAATAAACATAAAGCTGTAGTTGGCAATACAAAATGCACCCAAATTAAAAGCAAATATCATTAAGGCACAGGAGGCTAAATATGTAAATAGAGTGAAGTCTCCTTAAACAGAGAACAACTGAAAAATGCACACATTGAGGCAGAAATGCAATTTGAAATAATGACCTGTGAGAACAGAGAGAACAAACCTCTCCTGTCCCCCAGAGCCACTTGGTCTCATGCTGCCTGTGCTGACTCACACTGGGTTTTGCCTGCTGGCCTGTGGTTTCTCACAAACAAACATATTTTTCAGGTATGGAAAAGCAAGAAGCAGTTCTTTGGTAACTGCAGGTCAGTAAACCTTGTAAATTAGTGGAGACTTTGCTTATCTTCTCAGTGGCTTTTTCATAATTCTAATTTTTACAAACATATCTCACTCTTGCTTTAAAAAGAGAATCCTGCATTTCTTTTTAAGGTTAATACTGCAATAAAGATTCTCTGAAATTATTTTTCTACTTTCTTTAGTATTACTCATTCTTTGAAAGTACATTTTACAGCATTCCCAGGTGACAGTCTCCCTTGCATGGGGCAGGTTCATAACCATGCTCGTGTGTTGGGGTGGCCCATGGATGAAACAAGATCTGTGTCAGTGTTGCTGCTGCTTCTCCTCTGCTCATGTGAAGCAAAAGCATTGCAAACTGCAAACATCAGACAGAGCAGGATTTTTTGTCATGAATATATGAGTAACTGCAATTATATATTTGAACAAATGAGAATGACATTTCTACCATATTTATGCAGATTTGCCTTTTGGCACTGGTTACCATGGCAGAGCAGCTACAATGTATCTTGCAAGAATGAATGATAGAGTGATTGAACAAAATATTAATATTCTCCTATGAATGTTTAATACACAAAGGGAGGAAAAAGGCAGCATTTAAAAGTCTGTGTGTCATGTATAGCTGTGTTTTTCAAATGTTTCTAACATCTAGGTTGAAAAATAATGTTGCATATAGGTTCTTCTTTCTAGAAGTCAGATAGAAACCTTTCTTTTTATTTGACTAACCTACCTTTGGGCATAATGCCAGGCTTTGAACTGAAGGATCCCTTTTTACAAATGTAGCCTAGTCTCTGGTTGCATGCTTGGTTTTCCCATTTAGCATTCTTTTTGGGGTTCAGCACTCCACAGATTTTCCCAGGGAGTAGGAAAGGACTTCCTTTAAGAAAGAGACAAAACAGAATCTCACAGCAAGAAATTAATAAAAAATATTAACAGAAACATCATTTTACCATTCGAAACATTACCTTTTATGATTCCTTGAATCCTTAATAGGAAGAAGCCCTCCCCTACATCACAACTACCTTGTAGTTTATAGGTTGCTACCATAAGTTGATGCATTGAGAGTGAAATCATGACTCTCCCTAGACTTTATTATCCGGATAGCACTGGGAAATGTCTAGTTCTTTTCCTGACACTCTGGTTCTTTCAGGAATAACAGCTGAAACTGGACCTTTATTTTGTGTCAAAAATTTCCAAAGTTTAGAATAATGTGTTTTAAATTATATTATCTTTCCAGTATATGCCAAGAGTTTCACAATTCTGCTTTCCTCTGAAACATCTTTTTTCTTTCTGTTGCAATGTCTACAAACCTCTGTAAGCAGAAATTTTGATACAGCATTTTTGAAAACTTAGAGAAGAGTTTAATTATTCCTTTGCACCTTGTAACTTTTCTGAATCAGGAGACAGCTTGGAATACTCATGGCACAAAAAAGACACAGAGCCAAAAAAACCCATTAAGCAAAGAGAACTCACCCTGTATGAGGAACACCACAAACCCACCCCATTTCCCTTCCTGGAGTGGCCCAGTGCAATTTTTCACACACTGTTGAGGAATTATTAACTGGCTCCCTAAGTGTCTCAATAGTATTTAGAATTTACAACACAGTGCCATTATTTGCTAAATATTTTGCCACCTTTGGAAGATTTGACTTATATTCACACTCGTGGACAACATGTAATGGAAAATTCTGGTCTTTGATGTATAGGGTTATGTCTCACTCCAAATGACACTCTGCTTTCATAAACAAGCTCTCTGTTTAGAGAAGAGATAGAGTAATATGCTATAACTGATATCCACTGTGAATTTTGTAATTTGAAAGTGTTAGTCTTAAAAGAGGGATCTAGATCTTGAGCTATTGTAAATCAGAATGGGCTTTCCTGAAACAAAGTTAGCTAGCACGGTTTTTATAAGTTGGTGTATTATCAGAATTCATTCAAAAATTACAAAAATTACATCTCTTACCTGGAGCCCAGTTCAAATATCTGAAAGGGCTGCCCCCAGCCCATTGCCATCCACTGTTGAAATCCAAAGCGTTCAATCCAATCCAGAAGGAAAAACCAAATTTTTTAGTTAGCTCTAAATTAGAAAAAAAAATTCCTCAGTTGTATCTCTCTATTCTTACTCATAGTAAGATAATCTAAAACAATTTCAGTGTAAAGTAAGAAATTCCTATTTCTTAGTTTAAACCAGCCCCAAAACAGTTCTCTCTGCATTACTGAGATGCACTGATTACAAAGAGTAAAATTTGGGGATGAATTTATATTGATTCAGCAGAGATCTTACTTGGACAAATTAACATCTTATTTCGCTACTCAAATAAGAGTTTATTTTTTCACTTATTTTCATTAGAACAGAAGGGATCTAAAAAAGTCTCTGATTTTCATTAAGTAATGAAAATTAAGTAACAGATTTCATGGAGTAAAACAGAAGGACAATGTGCCTGTAAGTTTTTTTTCCAGCTTTTTTTCCATGGGAGTGCTCTCAATGCCTCTTACTATTTATAACCAGACAGGTGCCATGACACCTGTACCTGAAATCTGCTGAAATCCATTATTTGGATTTTATGTATGCAAATGTACCCATATTAGGACCAATCTAACCATCATCATATATTCTCCTGAAAGGATTAATAATCCTTGAAACACAGTGGAAAAAGGTAAATTTGCGGACCAGCCCTGCTCAGGAATGAGTGCCCTTGCACAAAGGTGAGCGGAGGAATCTCTCCTCCTGGGACAGACTGCAGGGGCTCCCATCTGGAGGACAAAGTTGGCATGGGGACATCCCAAAGAGGTTTGTGACCAATGATTCATAAAAAACCCAGGTAGTGGAAGGGCATCCCCTTTTTCAGAGCATTCCCTTTTTGGTGGCTGCCAAACTACCCCTGACACCCTCCCTTCTTTCTTAGCTGAGGCAGACAACAAGGCAGTCGACTTCATCACGGCCTATTTTAGAGTTTTGTTCCCTATCCTTTTACCTCCTATATATGCTTGCTCCTGAGTCTCTGTAATGCTTAGCAGTTCTGCATTTTGCTGCTGGCAGCTTTTCCTTGCTTGGTGCCAAGTCAGAGCTGATTCTGAGTTTATCTGATAGTGAATGCCGGTTGAAATGTCTTCTGTCCAAAATCTCTCTGTGTCATCTGGAAGAAGTGACATAGAGCACTTTTCTAGTAGATTCACATATACACAGTAAAAGAAATTAAAATGTGTAATGTTACAAAATCTCTAAAGGCACACATTATGCATCAGCAAAAAATAAATAAATCTGGGCATCTATTTAGAAAAACAAATAATTATTTTAAAATTAAAAATAGTATTTTAAATTTCTATATTTTTAGAAAGGTGGGAATTGTTTCCCACCATTTGTTTCTGAATTTTATCATAATGCAAATGCAATTCTAGGTAAACCACACATATCTATATATTGAAATAAAGAGGATTGAGGCTGAAGTCAGAGGAGAAAACAAGCGTGTAGGTGAAATATGACCCTGGAGGCTCTTCATGCCTGATGGGTATGAGGGAACTCCCTCTTAGCTCACCATCAAGAGGAGCAGTTTTTCCAAAAATGGCAGAACCTGGCCCTTGACAGCTTGAGAACAAACAAAAGAAGTCTGGGTAGCACCAATGTACAACTCAGCTTCTGTCTTTGCAGAGCAACTCACAAAACCTGGTGAAACTGCTGTGTTATTGGGAAGGCCATTGGTGAGACCAATGTTTGTGTCCAGAACTGGAAGGATCCAAACAAAAATTCTGTGCAAAAAGCAGAACAAAAGTGGGAGAGTAGGATAATTTTCACAGCAGCTTTTTTGTGTAGGCTGGAATTGCTGAACCATGACTCTGGTGGCACCTCTTGCTCTCTATTCACTTCAGAGAGAGCTCTCGACCATTGGGACTGGTGTTCAGTCAGGTGATTTCCATTTGGGTTACTCTAACAAGGTAAATCATGCAGGTGAGAGACTGGTAGCTCAAGAGATGGTTTGCTCAACAATATTTCATGACAAGCTAATAAAAAAAATGCAAGACTTACTTATTAGTGGACAAAATCCATAGAGTTTATCAGCATCAAAATCTGCAGTTGTTGCACACCAGAGCCAGCCATCTGACCTGTCAGCATCTGTGCACTCACTGTACTGCTTGTCTTTGTATTTGAAAGGGAATACACAAGGCTGTCCATTGGCATTTCCTCGTAATGTGAAAGTAACTAGGGGAGGAAACATATTAAGAGGACATGAAAATTATAATAAAATCATAAATCCAACTTTTTGTAATGAATCTATCTATCATACATTTGTCTGTCTAAATTGAGAAGTTATGCAATCTTTTTAAAATTATTTTTAATTATAATTTCCTCCCTAGTGTAGCTAGAGATTTTAAATAAAATGTTTCAGTAAAATGATAAGTTTAAGTACTGTGGCTAGAATTTGATATATATACACTCTAGTCAAGTCACATTCTGCAGTGAAAAGTCGGTGACACATTGTGATTCCTAAAGAGAGAAAAACTACAAGTAAAACTGAAACAACAGTGAGTTTACTGCATTGTTATTCTCTGCACAGCTCAATAAGTTTGTTTATTTGCTTGATCATTCTATCTATTTCCACTCTTTCACCACATCTGTTCCCTAACTGTTGAGAGAAAAAGGGTGGTTGACCATAGAGAATACAGACCACATTGTCATGAACATATTTACACAATGAAAATTTTAGGTTTCACATTTCTGTGCTTGGAGAGGTCTTGCAGATTCATCCTGAACTCAGATTCTTTAAGGTTAGCAATGCTTCATATTTTTAAACTATCACAGTACAATGGGAATATTCTTTTATCCTGAAATTTCTGCTATAGACTCTCAGTCTCACATTCATGCAAACTCGTTCCTCCACTCAGCTCTCCACACATTACTGCTTTACCATTTCTCTCTATAGCTATACCCAATGACTGATAAACATCTTCAGAGTAGAACTGTTCTTCTAATTAGGGGAGGAGCCAGTTCTTCCTTCTCATACCTCAGGTCATAAGGCAGAAAGAGAAACTCACACAGCTATCATGAAAACATGTAAATCCCTTGACTGATCACTGCATCACAGGTGTGATGAGAAGGGTAAATGGAAAGAGCTCCATGCTCCTCCGTCCTTCATTTTCCTTCCACACAGTGCCTCCTGATTTAATATTTCCACAGAAAGAAATTCCAATTTAAAGATCATGCTCTTATTACCTCCGTTTTTCCAATATCCCTATACAACCCCCTTTTATTCTGTGAGTCAAGAACTGCCTTAACATACTCTTTAGATCATGTATCAAATCTGACAAAACATACAAAATAATAACTCTAAATATTAAAGCTGCCCAAGGTAAGGCATTTTCATATCTAGTTTAATAGAAAACCACAGGAAACTTACCTGATGACTGTAGCGAACATTGCATGAGGGAAAGGAGAACTAGAAACCTGGAGAAACTCATTGCAAATGTAACTTGCTTCTCATTCTACCAAAAGTTGGACTAGAAGATTGGCAATATATAAAAATCCTTCTCTTTGTGGATGGTAATGGGCCCTTCTCTGTGTCAGAGGGTTGATGGATAAAGCTCTGTACTCTAAATAAGGAAATGTCCTGTCACATGGTATTTTGAAATAACTGGAGGGCACACTGTAAACACTGGTCTCTTTGAAGAGTGAGTCCCTTCCAAAACAGAAGTCTCCATCCTTGTAACTAGAGGTGGAGACATTTGTCTTCTTCTGTGACATTGCTAATATTAATACAGGTTAGTTGTTGAGGTGCTACACAGGACAGACCTGGAAAAGCATTTTGAGAACTGGGGACAAGAAACCTGCAGGGAAAGATCATCAATTAAAACCCTCAGTTTTAACCCTTACATCTCAGAAATAAAAGGATACAAAATTCCAGTGCCTCAATACCTTGCAATGATGTCCGAGCACTGTATATGTAGAAGAAAGAAAGAAAACTTTACAGGATCTGCAGTTTTCAGTGCATTATAAGTTCTTGCTCTCTTTGAGGCAAATTTAGCATAGTCACATTGGTTTATTTAATCCCAGTTTGGGGCTGAACTGTTCATAATTGCTTGCCAAAGACCTGAAAGAAGTGAAGATGTTCAACACTGTAGTCTAGTGGTAAGCTTCCCTGTAACAGAAAGGAAACTTTTGCCTGGAATAATTTAATAATTTAACCAAGTAAAAGTGTGTGTTTATATGAGAAATTCCTAATGAGGTTGTTTCAGGACAAAGCCAAACACAAGCTAAATTGGAAAAGCTCCTTTTAATCTGTGAGCAAAGTGCTCATCTGAAGACTTGTATTGGCCAGTTTTTGTACAAATATTCTGCAAAGCCCCACTGGTAAGTGTTCACAAATCCTGCTGTTCCATTTATTTACATCAGTGAAAATAAAAGAAGTTGTGATAAAAAAATTGAAAAAAATCAAGAAGTTAAATAGTCAGTAGTGAGATATAAATAGAAGGTGAAGAGTCAACGTCATAGGAAGAGCAACTATTGTTGATCTTATTTTTAAAAGAGTTTTGGGGAAAATTATTGCAAGAACCAGACAAACCCGTTGACTTGGCTATAGAAAGTAGTAAGAGAGAAAAAATTTTCTGAAAAAAAGTCTTGATTATAGCAAAAGTAGGAATTGAATGAATTATTTAATAACAACTATCTTATTTGCAGGTCACATTAAGGGAGGGCTTGGTGAGCAAGGCTTGCAAGTGTAGCTCTGAGCCATAGAGATGAATGGTGCCACAGGCACTAACAAAGTGGGGCACAAAGAGAAGCTGAGTTTCCTGGGTGAAACCATGTTTCATGGACATCTAAAATAACAAAATGAAATTGCTCTGACAAAGGTAATCCCAAGGGAAAATACCTGGAGGAGACAATTCCTGCCCTGTTCTCTCATTTGCCTCACTGAGTGCCAGCCTGGATTGAGTTCAAACTGGGCTTTCTTCTCCCACCCTTGTGAGGATTTGCTCAGGGCTACAGAGATGGGGAAAGATTAATGCAGACCTTGGGGTAGGCTAAAAGAGGAATTGAGCACTTCAGAGCTCCCCCTTTGACATGATCAAACAGTTTCATGTTGGTTACAAAGTTTTGGGGTCAGTTTCCTGTATGCAGCATAACACTTTGTGCAATAACTTTTTCTCAGCAGTGTCCTATGCTCTTGCTTGTATTTATGCCAAGAAAACTGGAGCTCAGTGCCTAGGAAAGAAACTTAATTAGATTTTTTTTTGTTTGGTCCGGCGTTTTTTTGTTTTTTTTCTCCAACTTTCCAGCTTGCTCAATAGACTTTGCAGCCTGGGGAAGGCAGATTGTTTCCTGGGGATATCGACTAAGCACTCTTTCTCATAAAGTGTTTAGTGTCTTAATTGTATTTACAGCTCACTTAAAAGCTAGCATATAGTGCTTTCTACTGTTTTTCTGACATCTAAAATTCAGTCTCTTGCAGATTTCTAGTACAGAACCATCTGCTGCATTCCTTAGTTTTCAGTTCCTTTTTCTTGCGTTTAAAAATGGGAAGTTGATGCTTATTCAAGCTGAATTCAAAGTGGTGAGGAGAGAAGCCCTCCTTGTTATAGACAAAAGAGCTGACAGGAGCCCCTCCCTTCCCCTTTCCCTTCCCTTGATTCACAGGGAATGCTGAACCTGAAAATTATCCTAATAAAAAACTTATTTGTTTATTTCAAAGCATTAACAACAAGAAGCAAGAATGTCAGGGTAAGAATATTTTAAGTCATGTAAGTGAACATAGTATATTTAACAATCACATTATTGAATTGAAAAATGATTACAACTTACACCTGGTCTTAATATTCTTTACTGGCCTGAATTGTGTTTTCCATAGCAGAAAATGAACATGACAAGGTTTTGTATCCCAAAGTTTCCTGAGAAAAGAATATGAAGCAGTTTTATAAGTGTAATAGGATTCAGCCACAAGGAACAATAAAAGTACTGGTCTGATGCAGTGAAGTTTGTGGGATGAAATGAGTTCAAATTTGCAACAGAGTTAGGTTCTAAATTTTGAGATTTTTTAGTGTCCACAAAGTCACAGTAATGCAGTTCTAAATGGAATTCACACTTTATTGGGCATTCATTCTCACTAGTTTGCTTTTATAGTCCTTTTTCAGTATTTGAAATTGTTTTTGACAAGTTCATTGCACAACTCTCCTTGCTAAGGCACTTGAGAACATCTTGACCATTACACAATTATAGCATCAAACCATAATTCTGATTTCATAAAATATCCATGATAAAAAAAAAATCAGCTAGTGCAAAAAGAGGAAAGTGATTTAATTTCAGATTCCACAATATGTCACTTAAGATCTCACTAATTTAATTCCTTTGATTGCAGCAAGTAACTTGCTGCTACAAGTAACATGCCACAGGACCCGTTCTCACTGATTCTACAGTCACCAAGGCATCAATTTAATAGTGTTTCATTGCCAGAATCCATTGAGAGCTGGTTTTGTCTTTTTCTTTTGTAGAAATAGGCTGCCATGCCAGCTCCAAAAACAGTTAAAGTAGCAAAGAAGATGAGTGGCCAAACTGAGACATGAAAAGGTGGGTGAGTCTCTTCATTCTTGTCCTTGCCTGAAATGAAATATATATGAATATATAACTTTGAGAAACCATAGTAGTTTTTATTTCCACATACAACATGAAGAGCATGAAGGAGATGCTCTCTCCTGCCTCAGCTTGAAGGCTGGAAATCTCAGCCCCGATATTTCGCTAATCAAGAGTCAGGCCTCTGTTCCTAAAGCTAAAGTGGTTTTAGTGGATCTGGATTACAGTAACCTACAATGCATGTGGTGGATGCTTGTAAGAATTTAATTAAAATGTATGCTTTAGTTGGATATGGGATACTAATATTTGGAAATTAGTTTTACAATATTTTTATGTTACATGATTTACAGTAATATATTTGAAATAAACTTTCATATACATCTACCTATTTTCCAGCAGCCTAGTTAAAACCCTCTGTAGCTGTTCTCAAAATTCTTCTCAAGTCACTGCTGAGCTTGTCAGCTCAGGGATAGCTCTGCAACACTCATGTGTGAGTTCTCTTGTGCATGTGAAAGGCACCTTGGGGTTACCCCGAGTGATTGATTGATTGATTGAATGATTGATTGATTGATAACCATGCAACTCTCAGTAGGACTTGTTCTCTAAAAGAGAATGATTTGGGAAAACCCATTTTATTACATTTTTGTTAATTTTCATAGAAAAGCTCTTACCTTTTTGCGTTATAGGTCTCCCATTCAGGTCAACTTCAATGAATAGCAGAGAGAAATTATATGACACTTCATTAGAACCCATATGTTTGATTGTTTTGCAAAAATAGTACAGAAACAAAAGCCAGTGAAGTTCTACATTGTATTAATATAGTATATATCTGCTATAATAGGCAACAAATTGAAGCAAAAAATACACTGCTAAGCTTTTACCTTCCTACTTAACATTACCTTATCCCTTTTAAAACTTTATGTTTTTTAATTACCAGCATTAAAATACTGATTTTTTCTAAGTTCATTCAAAATATCTTTTCACATTTTTCCTGAAATACTAATTTTAGTGTACTAAGAAGATGATGTACCACTTCTATGATTAATTTTACATGGCATATTTTGGGAAGATCTGCATGCCTAGCTGTTACAAAATTTTTGATTCCTAAATGTATTCCCAAGGAAATTCCTACTGAATCACACGAGTAATCTTCTTATTCACTTCTGTGAACGATAGAGTAAGAGAAAAATGAAAGACCTTTATAAATTTTTTTTGTTAGTGTTGAAGAAGTGCAAAAAAAAAAATAGTTTGTCACTCAGAAATGAAGAATTATACACATAGAATTAAAGATTTATAAATTACCATGAAAATAATTCTTCTTTTGGCTCTTTTACCTTACTGTTTGAAAACACCTTTGACACCCAGAGGAGAATTTATAAAGGCAAAATATAAAGTGAAAGCAAAGCAGAATGCAAAATGAATAGGCAATCCCTACCAAGGCAGGAAATAGCTACACATGGGAGCATCATATGATTCAATGGATGGACTTCAGAGATTACTTATTATTTCAGTATTATGTGGGACAGAATGTAATTTGGATGTTTTTTAGTAAGTCTTTAATAGGGATTAACTGATTTACTGCTGTGGGCACGTGCTGATTTAAGCGCAGAAATTAACAGTGCATGGGAGGTAACTGTTTGTTTCTAACCAGATGACCCTGGTTACACTTCAGGGCTTTTTCTTATTAAAGAATAATTGGTAAATGAGTAAATGCTAATCCCAAATTTTCAGTTGTTTTTTTCACCACCTACCATGTCTTGAGATGTGTTTAGCATTGAATCAAGTTCTTTCAACTTTTTATCCAAATAACAGAATCTTAAAACTGGCTTTACAGCCAGCTTTTAATTTTTTTTTTTTTTTGAGGTTTTAACATAGGACAGAGTTATTCCCCATGATTTACTGGGAGCAATGTAAAATGCAAAAGCTGGAAAAATTAAACCTGATCTCTAAGCTACTGCAAAAGAAAGTGCAAAGGTTTAATGATGGCTACCTACCATTTATTTGGGTAAGACAGACTGATTTTTAACAGCTACATTAGATGAATGAAATTATACTGCTTTCTTTCAGACAATTTCCTTTGTATCTCCACTTGGGTGGAGCGTTTTATCTCTGAAGCATTAGTCTGGTATATACAGTATTGTGTGAAATTTTGCAGAAATGTTGATAGGACAGCTTCTCTAGTGACTTGGAATTTTCATTTAGAAGGGAAGCGTTCCTCATATTATTGTTGCAATGCAAGCATGTGACCTTTTAGAATTCCTGAGGCATTACTGAATTAGGGCCAATATGAAGCCAGTTTGGGGTGTTCAAAAGTAATATAATTTTTGAGAATAACAAGCTGGAAGGGGAAGATTGATTATTCACACTGATTGCTCCTTGCAGGGCATAATAACTGTCACAATAATTAGTTCTTGGACTAGTCATAGCCTCGCACAGGTGTTTGACAGGTGCCATATCAATGCCTGTCTTAGGTACTCAAAAGTTCTGAACATTTCATTTTCAACCTAGGCTGTGCAGGATGTTACTGCATTTTCATGTGACTGTAGACAGGGATGTGAAGAGTTTGCAGTCTGCAAAAACAGGCAACTACAAATGGTTAGAGAAGTGGGGTATGCCAAACAAAACTGCTAGAAATTACATCCAGATCTGTGGTGAAGGGCTGTAAGGGTTACTAGTGAACAGATCTGCTCTATCACTAAGGGCTGAAACACTGAGGACTTACCTTTGGGTTTTTTGCAGATAAATCCTTTTTCAGCAGAGCAATCACTTTTGTCCCAATAGCCAGATGGTGCAGTTATTTCCACACACTGATGCTCCACACCGAATTCTTTCTCCTCCCAATTAACAAAGTCCAGGACAGCATTATCTAGCCACAACCACTGGCCTACAGAGCAACTCACAGAGTAAAGAAAAATTAAAATGTATCTATCTCATTAATATGCTCCTTAGCTCAGCAACTTACTTTAAAAATCTATAGTAAGCCACTTTCCAGTGGAAACCCATTTTTTTTGTAAAAGTACAGTAATCCCAAGTTTTCTCATATTAGCAAAGGACTTTTCCAATAAAAATTGAAAATAAGACATACCTTCTACATTTTGGTAAAGTCCTATCCAAAAGCCTCCTACTTTATTTCCAAGTGGTTGAATTTTATGGGTCAGAAAGTGAGACTCATCCATGTTTTCTACTGAAACCAAGGTAGCTCCTGAAAGGCATTAATAAGCAAATATAAGCAACCACTGTAATGACCTCCTCTTTCTAGTCTGAACAAACCATATCTGTTGGCAGTGTTAATGCTGCTCTGCTGGTCTCTCCTCTGCTTCTTGCAGAAAACAAAGACCTGGAGACACTTAGAAATATTTTTTTTACCTACTAAGCTCTCCTAAGGCTGGCACAATGAAAATAAGCTGGCATGACTGACTCATTTCTGCAGCTTCCCTGTGTAAGGAGCTCCCCATCAGCTCCTGGCTTGTGGGATACTATTCTGGGGGCAGCAGGGGGTTCACAGCCCCTAACTTTTTTGTTTTTTCAATCAATATTTTTAAATTTTTATGTGAGTTTTGTATAAACATTGGTACAAATCCTGTTAATTGCTAATGAAGGCTCTCACCTAAGCGAGCACACTCAAGGGAGGCCAGTGCCCAGGTTCTCCCAGCTGATGCTTCAAGGTAGTAGCAGTGATCATGGTAAGGGATCCAAGCTTGGAGTTCATCTGCTTCAGGACAGTCTCCAGGCAGCTCAGCTGGGTCAGTAGGAGCTATCTCTAAAGAAGCAATTTGGTATGAAATTGATGTTGCATTATGGATCATTTATTATTCGATGATATGTTTGTAAATAATGTGGGATTTCTCTCACCCAGCTTTGTCATCTAGGCATCTGCTCATGATTAATCCCACATTCCCCCAACCCAGACAATAGGGAAAGCCAAGCAGTAAAAAGTGTGAAACATCTTCTTTCTCAAATCACATTTCTCAGGACAAGTAATCAAATTGCATCCTGCAACATCTAACTAACAGCCTTGGCAGTACTGTGAGGAAAGCAAACCCTGGGGGATGATACAAATCTCAAATTTGCATTATCACAACATGGAAAACTGTTGTAGGCTAATGAATCATTAATGCCACAGTCCCATGTTGTCTAGCTGCCTGGTCTCCTCATATTGTCACTTTATAGAAAATAAAACCATCAGTGGAGCAAGCCTCTGCCAAATTAGACGCTTTTCTGATCATGGGTGTGACTCCAATCCACGTTAATGGATCTGTGGTTCTTGCACTGCATAAGCAGACCAAATGTAAGCAGCCTTAAAACATAAAGGAGGGAAAACAGCATGATTCTACAAAATCTGGATGCAAATGTGCCTCTGCACGTATCTGCCAAGACTTAAAGCATCATTCACATTCCCAGGGCTTTTACAATGGTGAATGCTCCAGCAATAGTGAAACTCTTGCCTGTATTTTGGCTCAGTGACACCCACATGTGAGCTTCCCCTGCTGAAGTTCACACAGCCAGTGCACAATCCCAGCACCTACTTATATTACACACAGACTCATGTGATTTATGGTCACGTCTTGTAAAAAGCAAGATATACCTTGAAGATAGATCTTCATCTCAGGGACACAGTTTTACCATGGCAGCAGTGCAGCCATATGGATTTGCACAAGAGCCTTTCCTGTGCCCAAGTTCATACATCACTCAATAGCCAACATCCTTATTCTGCAGGGAGGTAGGTGCTACCCTGAAGCATAGTCCTCTGCAGGGGTAGCCCAAGCTGGAGCAAAGTCTCTGGGATTAGGCAGACCCATGGATTTAGGAATGTGTCTCTAAAATTGTTTACATGCCTTTGCTTACCATATGATATCATGCAAACTGAAAAGTAGCTTTCATTGCAAACTGCTGTTTTCCAAGTACCGTCAAGATCAAGGTAAACACAGGCACTGTTCTCCTTTGGTTCCCCTGCTGCCCATTTTGTGTACCTGGTTTTCCAGTTATTGGTCCATTTGTAATAGCCACCAGTCTGAAAACAAAGAAATTGTGCTAATAGATTTTTTTTAACATAAGAAGTTCTGTCACATAATAGTGCAAATATAATCATATGTTTATTTGATTTTTCTTTAAAAATCCATTTTAAAACCCAGTACACTGTTTTAAACAATGTCACTGGGCACTTTGAGTTACACAAGAACTACATATGCAAAGAGTTCAACAGTGCATTGCTTTTCGAAGGGTTTTTCTGAAGTAACAAACTGCTGCAATATAATAAGAAAGTCATATGAGGCCATCTTAGGCCATTTAGTAAATCCTATATCAGAAGATGCAATTAAAGAGAATTTGTCCTCTCTGCTCTGCTTTATTTAAATTGAAATTGGGAGCTATGTGTGCATAAAGATTACTTGACATTAAACGTTAAACAGTTGGCTTAAATCTTAAAATATCTCCCTAATACTTCAGGAACTTCTATTAATACAATAATAGCTCTAATTATCCCCCTGTATAGCAGGGTGCTTGACTTTCAGGATGGCCAACAGTCACTTCATGACAGCTGCACTTTCTGACTCTCAGCCTGCAGCTTGACTTCTCTTACTGTTTCTAGAACTTTCTGCTTTCATCTTTTGCTTTTTGCATAACCTTTTCAGTGATTCTTTACTTTGTTTGGTGGACGAAAATCCTTGGCTAATTCTAACAGTACCCCTAGATTTTTGTGCCTGTACACAGTGAAACCACGCAGAATATGGTTGTTCCACTGCTATAAACTGGTCATCCAGAGGACTATTAGAGCAGAGAGTTCCCTGAGCACCTGTCCCTCCCATAACAGCACTTACCATATTGCTGTTAAGACCAATCCATACAGGTTTTCCATATTTCAGCATCTGGATCCACAAGAATGAATGGATGTAGGCATCTGAAATGCTGGCAAGTTCTGCGGATTTGTCTTGACAGTTTTTTTCTGGCTTCTTCCCATTGCATTTCAGATGAAATGATTGAATAGCTACTGTCACCATAATGAGTAAAACCAGAGGCTGGATTTGTTGTTGGTACTTCAGGCTGTGAAGGAACTAGGGAGGAAAAACTGAACGCATGAATTTACAACATATTTCTCTTCTATAGCATGCAAGCTATAAAACATTGGTCAAAAGGTCCTAGTCAATAAGTCAAAATATTTTTTTGACTCATGAACAAAACAAAACAACAACAAAAATGAAAAAAAAGCACACAAAAAACCCAAAATAAAATCCCCAAAAACCCCAAACCCCAAAAAAGTGCCAAAAAGGCTTTCAAGGCATGGAACAAATATGTTAATGTAATAAGGTGAGTAAAATCCTGGATGCCTTGAAGAAGGTATGCTTGCTATAGACTTGACTGGTCCAGACTAAGACTCCTAAATTGGATGTTTCAGATTCTGTGCTCTAAGTTCTTTACTAAATCTGAATATCTGAGAATACATGTCTTTCAGATCACTGGTGGATAGAATTTAGGACAAGGCATTTAAGGCATTAACTGTTGTAATCTGTAGTCTCAGCCTGAGACTTTGACACCTGATGTTAATCGATCACCACTCATTTACTACAAGTTGTTGCCCATCTGTAAGAGCTGCCAGAATGTTGTCTGCATGTTTGAGTCAAGCAGTGCACATTTCCACCTTTGTGATTGCAAATGTATTCAGAAGAGCTGTGACTGGGATCAAGCAAATTAAAAATGCCTCCATAAAACTATATATTTGCTGTGCAGGGATAGGGTTTTCTTGCAAGCACTCTCTGTGCTGAGAGTGAACAGGCTGAAGGGACTGACTGAAGTGAGGGGTCAGGAAATTATTTTTACTTTAATAAAGCTTAGGCAAAATTGTTTTCTTATCTGTGCTTTGTCTTCTCTCCTCCCGCTATATGCTTGGACAGCTGGGATTTGTATAGTTATAATTCTACAGGAGAAGAGTCAACATGCATTATTCATTTTGGTGTAAAAAAATAAAAATGTTCTTCTACAATAAAGACACATCCAAGAAGCTGTACATTTTGACTGACATCATATGGCATTCATAGAGATAGTGAGAGAGGATTAAACGCTCTGCTCTGAGACATCCAAGAGAATGGGAAGATCACTGCAAGAACATGATTTATACGGCACTTAAACAGAATGCCTAAATCCCTTATACTTCTCTGAGGAAAAAAGTCCATTTTCATTTATTATTCTCTACTATTATTCATTATTCGGTACAAAACCCCAATTAAGATAGTAGTTCCTCTTCAGCAATTTCTGTGAAACAAACTGTACTTTTAAAATAGCACTGGCTTATCACTGATGGAGTTCTGAAAGCCTGAGAGATTCAGAATGGGGCTCAAACCTGAAAGAAATCACATCAGGTAATGTATTCATCTTATCTAACCAAGGTATGCTTTCTCTTTAGGAGCCTGGGTTGGACAGAACTCACATGAATTCATCTGGCACACATAGCCTCTTTCATTGTCACAGCTGTCATCTCTCCACTTCCCGTCTGACTTCATGATGAAGACACAATCTGTCTGAAGGGGAGGGAAGAGGCACAGCCATTACAAAAGGCTTTGAGGAAGTGGAGCTGAAGCTCCTGTACTGCAGAGAGGAGAGGAGCTCACTGAACACCTCTGTAATTAGTTCAAACTTTCTAGGTTTCTGCCAAGCAGATTGACCTGGTATTTATTAGTGACCCCTTAGATCTGAACCAATCTTCCACTGGTGACAATAAGTAAATAATTTCACCAATATTATTAATAATTCTTTAATGACAATAGATATTACTAAGGTACCTATAATAAATCTTAGTTCTTATTTACAGTTATGTAGATCTGCTTCAAAACACTTTCATTAATAAGAAAAACAATATAAGAACTACTATTAAAAGCTCTAGTCTGAACTAGTCTAAGTGAAGCAGATTCTGTTGCAGAAAGCAGACACTCTTGGCTGGTTTTTTGTAGTCATTATCAAGTTACCATTATTGGGTGCTTTTAGCAAGAAAGTATTTGGTCTTTACTTTTAATGTTTAGTTTCTCCAAAATTTCCTTCATGCCTCCTCTGATTTCAAGACTGGTCATGGCAGACTTTCAGCATGTCATCCAAGTTTCTCCTTTATGCTGATTTAAATAAGTTTTAGTCATCAGCAAGTTGACTGATGGTAGATGTTAAAAATCTTGGGTGGCTAACTGACAATCATTTCCTCAGAAACTACCACCTTCAGAAAAAAGACTGAGTTTCAGCAGAAAAGTAGTAATTTCACTGAAGATATCAAATTGTACCATCAGAAACTAGTAAAACTGTGTGGGAGAACATTAGCCAGGAGGGGGACATATACACAGAAAAATTATTGTTGCATCAACAGTCTTAATTTTGGTTTATCATACCTTCTCTGTATTTGGTGTTGCAACTTTAGTATTTGCCTTAATGCAGTATAGGGAGAAACTGATTTAATAAAAGCTTCTCCAAGCTTCTTTTACAGGACTAATTTGTTGCAATAGTTCAGATGGAAGGCTCAAAATCCCTCTTCTACAGAACCTTTGCCAAACATTTGTGTGTATTTGGAATCATTATAGGATGATTTGCTAAACCCTACTGTACGTAATAAAGGACTTGTTTCAGGATCCTGTTATTGCTGCTGTAACTTTTCTTTTAGGAAAATCAACTAGCTGCCCAAAATAAACAGGTTACTTAAATTTCCTGTACCTCCAGAGCATCATCTGTCAATGTTTCATACTCATAAAAGTCAAAGTAGCTTTGTTGGTTTTCTGGTGCACCATTAATCCAGTTGGTGTAGGAAACAGTGCTTCCATCCGTCCAAAGAAATGTGGACTCTCTGTTGATGTCATTCATCCCAATCCAAACATTAGTTGTGGCATGCTTCAAATGATAGAAAAGGAAAGCTGGAGAGGAGCAAAGATTTCTCATTAAGGAAAGCTCATCATGACTTGCCCAAAAGAGGGAAAATATGCAAAAGCCCAGAGTGATTGCCATAATAAAAGGATAACATTTTCCACTACAGAGCCCACCTGCTGTTAATTAAATTTTTAGATAAGCATCCCTTCCCCACTGTGAATGCACACTTAGGGTATCAGCAAATCCTATGGCCAGTGAGAGAGACAGAAAATACAGATTTCTGTCAGTATGAGAGATCTGTGCAACCACCCTCAAAACACACTGGAAGTTTCATGAAAACAAAACAACTGAAAGAACTAGAAACAACTTTATGTCTTATATGTATTAATTTTAGGTATTACCATGCACTTTGAAGTTAAAATAAACCATGGACGAACCTGGCTAATAAGCAATTTTCCTCAGTTAATCCCATATTCTATGTTGAAGAGTATAGCAGTTTCTTTAGTGAGAGATTTAGTTTTTTCTTTCAATAGAGCCCATATACATACCTTGCACTTGTTCATTTTGTACAGTAGCCAGGTTTCCTCCCAGATTGAAACAAACATCTCGTGCAGCATGCCAAGTGAGATTTCTTGTTATGTTGGAAGCAAATACTTTGAAACACTGGAAACAAATCAAGCACTCTTTTCAAACTAGCAAAGACTGGGACTATTGTATGTGAATAATATCAATAAGCTCTAAGATGTGCTTTTCTGCAGAAAAAGAAATCAGGGCTAGAATGAGTGACAGAGCTCAAGAGCAGAAACTGTGTATGTCTGCCCCCTCATTGTGCAAGGTGTAATCCAGGAGTGTGGTGTCAAATGAACAGATTGTAATGAGGCCAAGTGCATAACTGCTCCTCACATTTTCATCTGCCTTCTTCCTGCAATACTGGAGGCATCATTTGGAACCAAGAAAATGTGGCTTTGGGTAACACAGCTGCAGGGAATAATCTCTCCTTCCAGTGACTGTGGTTTCAAGTGTTCATCCTACCAAAGGGCATGAAATATCCTTTGGCACACTGACCTAACATTCTGAGGATGCAATAGCAGTGCAGTGTACATAAAGTAGACTAAGTAGCCTTTGCTAGATGGAGCTTCAACTCAGATTGGTACTAACTCTTCTGAAACAGCAATGAGGGCTTCCAGACTGTGTCTGAATGCAAAGCTGTACTCAAAACAATTGTAGTTTGGCATCATCTTTCCAAATTCAAAACTTTGTGAACATCTACAAGCAGAAGGAATTGCTCAAATACATTATTTCTAAACTTTTTCACCTTTTTTACATGATTTACCATTACTAATTTGCACTTCTAAACAAAATAATGTGCACAAAGAGGGGAGGAGAGGTTTTCTTGAACAGTAACAGTGTATTTTAAGCCTGCACAAACTATGCTTTCTGAAATGTATTCAGCATACATCTGCTTTTACTGAATTTCTCTGCAAAGATAAATGGCTATAGTCAGCTCAAAAAAGCCCAGCCTTCCAGCCTGCACATTTTGAATAAGTAATTACTCTCCAGATTTACTGTATAGTCATGAAAAAGGTGAGATTTTCAGTTCCACTGCTTTACACAATTTACTGAAGATACTTCTTGGCATACCTTGTTGTGAAAAAAAATCCAGCTTTCTGGACATCCTCCAAGAGGCAATGGAGAAGGTAATGTTGAATTAATAGAACTGTTATGTTTTTCACATATAAATTTATTGGCAGAACCACAGTTTATGTCATTCCATAAGCCTAAAAATAATAATAAAAAAAGAATAAACAAGTCAATATATTATAGTATTTGTAATAATTATTTAATAACTTATCACCTTTTTTAACACTATTTTCTCTATTTTTTATTTCATGTTGCAGCTGCTCTGAAGGCAAAGTAACCATGTCACCTTCAAATACACTCTAATTTTAACATCACTGTAACCCCTGGTAGTGATATCCCTGACCCATCTGCTCCTTGTTCAGGGCTCTCTCCACAGTGTCTTTTTTATAGCCACTGTTTTATAGTAAAACTGTTTATGGCTTGTTTGAGCTCTGCCATCATCACATTGCTGGCAGCAGGGGAAATACACCAGTAAGCAAATTTTAAAAGAAAATGGATCAGAAATGGATGAGATAGGAAATGCCAGATCCATCTAATGGCACAATATAGTGTTCAAACATACTGCATTAACTCTTTGTAAAACATAAATTAAGAGATCAATACATATATTAAGTTACAGAAATAGAGCCAAAGGAAATAGTTCTCTAGGATTTGCAAAAAAAATTGCATTTCAGTGTACTTGTAAACATGTCTTAGGACATATGATATATTTGTTTCTTTCCTCATTGACTTGTACCTTCAACTACCATTTCCTGCAGCTGCAAAAAATGTTTTCTTAAGTTCATGGTAGAGAAGACAGACAATTCAACTTTTCACTAAATGAAGTAGTGAAAAGCCCTGTATAAAGGTGCAATCTCAATCTTACAAACCCAGAAAGAAACATCTGCTTTAAATGACTCATGGTACTGAAAACTGCCCATTCTAAGGACATAGACTCTTCCTAGAATGGTGGTCCCATAACTGGGAAGGGTTACTGAAATGTGTAAGTTTGTTTCTGGAAAGACTGCGTGATGCTTGACATCAGAAGTTTGACAGCATCAGTTATAATTCAAGCAGACAAATAAAATCTAATAGTTTTGTATTGTTACTTACCATGCTCTGACAGCATTACCACACAATTTTCCTCATTATTTGCAAAGTTGGGTTCATTAGGAGCCCAGGCCACATAGCTTATTGGAGTTCCATCCATCCAGCTTAAAGAAAAAATATACAAGTAATTATTAATTAATACCTTCAGTTATGACATGGTAGTCTTGATGAACACCTCACAGTTAAGAATGTCTATGAGAATTAATGTAAACTAGCTACAGTGGGAGGACTGACAGAGATTTTGCTTTCTTTATTCAATTAATCTAATTTGGAGAAAATTCTGTAAAATATTTCCGGTTGCAAAATAGAAAAAGAATACAACACCAAAAATATCTTCTGTAAATGGCCAGGATTGGTTTGATGACTTTTAATAAGAGAAATCAAAATCAGTTAGTCATAATACATAATACAGAGAAGGATATTAAAATATTATTTTAAGATATTGTAATAACTATTGTACTCCTAGCTAATAGTATACTTCTCAGTCTGAGTATTCCTGATTTTTTCATAGATGAAAACAAGAATGAAAATACTTTTCTGTGGATTTTACCCTGCTCTATGGGGGGGGAGGGGTATTCTATTTTTCTCTAAATTAAAGGACATTCTGTCAGCTTTAAAACCATCCTTTCTAAAATACCAAAATACCAAAATTTTACATCAATGTTTACATGCTTTTTACTTTAATATATCACTATTGAAGGAAGAAGAGGTTGTTACCAAATTTTAATCAGTATTTCAGAATTTAGGTCAGTGAGTCTGAAGTGGGAAAGAAATTCAGCTGTCTCATCTATCTCTTGCTGCTGCTAATACAATTGATACAAATAAAGAAGATTCTCACTGGACCTATGGATTGCCCAATGTCCCTAATTTTTCTCTTAAATCAGGAGGTTAGAATCAACAGTCACTATCATTTTGTTTCTCCCCACTATTCTTCTTCCTTTCCCAAGGTAAGTGATTTACATACATTCAACAGTGGGGTGCAAAGAGAAAGGTTAAATTCAAGTCGCTTCTAACCTCTCCTGTTCTAGTCAGCCTCATAAGCACAATTTTTCACATCCCAGTCCTAACTAGCTGGCAGGAAGGTAAGCATTGTATCACACTCTTCAGTATCTCTTAGTTTAGAGTTGATTTGTGTGTTGGTCTTTTCAGAATATTGTTAATGTTTCCGTACTGTGAATTTCTGCTGACTCCTGGAACAGGAGTTGGCAGAGACTGCCTTTTGTACTCATTGCCTGTGTCTTCCTAACTCTGGAGAACCTCTCTGAAGCTATGATATATAGATAAAAAGCATAAGAAAGTCAAACCTGATGATATAGAATATGTTTTAAGTGTGTGAGTATGTATTTATAGGTATAAAATTCAGCATAGTAAAGTATCATTCCAATTTGTGGAAAAATCTCTGAAAGAAACTTGAGAAAGTGTGTAGGGAGAGTAGGGGTGCCAAGCCATTATTTGGCTAAGTGCTTACTCAAGGAAAAAAAGGTTCTTTCACTATTTATTTTTGTGGAAAACTATTTGCCTTCAGAAAATTCTAGGACTGTTCCATTCTACTTTGTACACAGTATGTGGAGCAGCCTTCAGACCTTAAAGACAACATATTTAGTGCCTCCAACTACATAAAATATCTTATTTGTTTCTTCATGTTAAGGGCTGCACTGATCATCTTAACTTACCTGAACTTTTTATCAAGGCTCACTCTTAGACCAATGAAGTAGCCTATTTGCCTACTCCCATAGCTCTCCTAAAGCAGAAAAACAGAAATTAATTTTAAAAAGAAATTTTTGAAGCAAAACAAGTAGAATTTGGTATACCAGTGATTAGATTCCCAGAGCAGCCCCTGAAGTCCTGAGCAGTAAAGAACCTGCTTGCAGTTAAAGCACAGCAATGTGTCCATATGCCTGGGCACAGAAGTCAGGTTTTTATTTGGAACATCAGAGCTGAGACCTGCAGCACTGATGGCCCTTAGGATGGAGTAGAAACAAACTGTGAGTCAGAAACTGGTAGTCCTTTTTTATTCTCCCTCAAAGTCCAGCTACTTCCCAAGAGAGTTGGTACCTTCCTGCATCGCTCTTCCCATCAAATGCATCAGGGCAGCTGGCATGGAGCAGGAGAGGCCAAATCCCATAGGATCAAAGGGTGCATCTGGGGATATTTCATTAGCGAAAATGCTGATGGCTCTGCTTCTGAGACAACCCAAGTTTTACAAGCAGATTGTCAAATGCATTTCTACTTCAGGCTGTTTTTTTATAGTGATTCTTACATTTTCTTTTAGTGCTCTCTTTAGGAATCTTCTCTCACTGTTACTATTAATAACAGCTAAGTCTGCAGAATTCTTCCTGCAAAACTCTTGGGCTTTTTCCATGGAGACTTGTTCTTTGCTAATATAGTAGAGCTTATCTTCATATATGACCCATCCATCTGCAGTGGTTTTATATTCTGGAAGATAAATAACATAGCCTTAAATTCTGTACATGTAGAACACAAAAGCTTGTTTTAGAATAACAATTTTAGGGAAAAATTATGGATAATAAGAAAAAATGTGTACAAAGACCTACCGTACGTGTCAATTGGTTCAGATTTTAATGACACTCCTGCAAAAGAAGAAAATAGAAGGCATGATGCATCTCTGTAGAGTGTTTTATGATGCAGCTTGAGACTGACTGCAAGAAGAGACAGGAGCAGAGCAGGATTCTCCACCCCTTTGTCATTGCCTAGCAAGCAGACCTGACCATATAGTTCAGCTTCAAGTTGCTCAATATGCAGGTTGTGTACTTTATATCATAGGTTGTGCTTCACATCAGCAAAGACATAGCTTTGGCTGGATCACATTTCTGCACAGAGCAAGACAAGGGAAAATTGCTCTTCCAGCCTCTAAGTCCCAGTAGATTTATCCATAATATTTAAACTTTGACATACAGCTCCTTTACTGATCCATCAGTAGATATTCCATAATTCAACTGTGGGTATTTTCATCAAGAGGGAGAAAATTTCCACTGGATTATTTTAGTTTTAGAAAAAACCTCTCTGAGTTATATTCATAAATAAAAGGAAATATGACTCTATGTATGTGTACATACATACATATATATATATATATACTGACTGTGAGTTATTTCTGGTTGGGATAGAAAAAGAAATGGCACTGCTGTGAACCATTGCTTTTCCAAAAGCAGTTGGATCCTGAATAATTCTACTGGAGAACCTGAGGTATCAACAAATCTGACAAAAATATAATATTTAATTTTTAGCTTCACCTGTGTTAGTATGAAAACCAGTTTTGTAAAGAATATGATACAAGCCCTAACAATTCCTTATCTACAACACTACAAAAATAAAAGCAAAATATTATTAATATTATAAAATGTTGTAATCTTGCAAATATATGGATTATTTTTACATCCTAATTTATGTAAAAAAATCTATTAATTCTCATCATCCATAATTGAAAAAACTCAGCCCATGATGTGTTACTCAATGCTCTTGACCTCCATTTAGAAAAAGTAATTCTTCAAAATTTTGTCTCTTTCCTCTATAACTTAACTTAGAAATCAACTATTTATTACATTTTTTTAATCTTGTTGACAAATGAGAAGAAGAAATCTACCTTGTTTTATTTGGCAAACCCAGTCATGCTGTACTTGACAGACTGAAAGAGACCATACTTCAGAAAATCTCCCACCATCGAGTGAGCCACAAAACTTGTGTCGTCCTGAATTTCTTGGGCTATCATCCCAGTTTGTGTACCTAACCTATAGAAGAAATCAGATTTGTCACTCTTTTCATCTGTTTCAGTTTCATTGGGAAACAGAAACTAATTGCTTTGTCTCAAAGATTCTGGTTTTAGCTAAAAAGAGTGGGAAATGCAGGAAAAGCAATAGGTATAAGGATTTTAGAGTGGGACGATGATGTCAGTGTTCAGAAATGGTTGTCTTGCCAAGGAGGGCTTTTCCTCTCGTTTGTGCCCTGAGCCACAGACCCAGACACGAGAAACAGGAAAGGAAGTGTTTCTAATGAACTCTGTCTAGCTGTGAACTTTACCCACATATCACCCATGCCAATCACGTGCAGACAGGGTACTTTTCACTCCACATCTGACCTGGTTCAAAATTACGTTGTCCAGCATCTGTCTTGGGGCAGTGACCATGTTGTGCAATAATTCAGCATTACTTTTCCCCTTCCCTGAGGTTAATGAGGATGGGAGTGTGACTTTTGGGAGGGAAGTCATGTCCTACAAATCTAGAGGAGTTACCTCTGAAGAAACGGACATCCAACTGGGAAGAGAGACCCATGTGATACAACCTACTTATTACTGCCGAGAATTCTTGACAATATCACTTTCTGAAACTTTTATGGAAAGTAATGTGAACAGGAGGATAAGAGGAAAGGTCTTGGTTTCTATTAAAAAAACAAACCAAACAAATAAGGAGGACTAGTAAATTGAGGGTAATAAAGAGCAAAATCCTTCAGGAATGTTTTTCACACCTGTAGATATTCACAGATGTAGATATTGAGCATGGGCTCAAGAGATCACTGGATGAATTCATGGAAATAAATAAATTAAAGTTACTGATATGAGCTCCCGTTCTAAAGGACCCTGAGCCATCACTTGCTGGGAGATTCAGGAGTATACTGGGAAACATGCTTGTTGTTTGTTAGCTCTTTAGATGTTTATAGATACTGCCAGAGACAGGATACACAATGAAGTATAATGAATTTTTATGTTTTGACCTTGGGTGTAAATATTAGCATCTTGGAAGAGAGAATAAATTGGAGTGTTTTGCAGAAAGCTACAGATTCTGATGAGGTACAGATGATTTCCATGTATTCAAACATTTAGCTGTGATATTGGTCATGACATTAAAGATTAGTAGCTATATGAATGCTTGCAGGAGTGATGTTCTATTTGATGAGGATAAAAGTAAAAAGCCAAAAAGTATACGTACAAATCCCTAAGTATCCTAAACAAACAAATACGATGAAAAATTAAAATACTCACTGGAGAGCCATCACTCCAGGCAAACCCTTCATCTGGATTCAAGGAAAATATACCAAGCCAAACAGTTTCAAACATACAGCGAGAGGCCCTGAAAGAAATTACAGAACAGAGTAATGTGTAAACATCAACACAAAAAGCCATCCAGAAATACGTTACTGAACTTTCTAGAGCACACTGTGAAAGCAGTGAAGTTGCAAATTTCCCTATTACCTTTGATGAATTGCATACATATGTTCTTCATAGGAATGTGTAATATTTCTGTGTTCAGTGTCATTAGCTGAGTTATCAGACTTCTTAGTATTGATTATGTATTTCCCTAATGTACTATTTACTCAGGAAAACCTTCACAAATTCAAAATGTGGTTTCAGCGCTGACCACTGCAAGGTAGATACATACCTACTTCAACAGTAGATACATTGAATGTGTTTCCTACCCTTGAAGAGCTACCACTAATTTCACGTGTTTCTGAATTATATCTAGTAATCATGATACCAGTGGAGATTTTTAAAGTTCTTCTCTACACAAATCCTTCTTTTTTTCCATTAAATGGTTAAAAACAATACTGAATAGATAAACTTTGAAGTATCACAGGTGTTCACAGAGTAGTTAATACAGTCAGCCATTTAAATCTGGTGAGGTGAACACACATCAAATACCAACCTCATTGCTTCGATTAGTAATGGTACCTCCTCCTTGGTGTCAATGGTGACCAGATCCCCTCCGATTTGTCTACAAAAATCTCGAGCTTCAAACCAAGATTTCTTTCTAACTTTTGATCTGCAAAAACACTGTGGAGAAATTACTTTAAAATGTATTAGATACATGTTATAATAATAAAGGAATTACAATCTTGCTTAAACATATATGAGGTTTCATACGAGTCGAGTAGAAGTCTGTAAGAGAAATTACATTTTCCACTCTATTCATAGAATTTTTACACTAGAGCTGCCTATCTAGTTAGCATAGTGGTGAAAAGGAAAAAAATAAGGAAGGAAGGAATTGCTAGAAGGGAATAAAATTCCCCAACTCCCTTTAAATTGTTTTATCTGGAGGAGAGTCCAAGCCACCTTCCATAAGAAGGGAAAGAAGAGTAGCTGTGGTGGAGAGGCAAGATGGCCTGGGAGGAGTCTGAAGATAGAGGCAAAAGAATGACCTCATGGTAGTTTACAACTCTCACTTCACATTTGCAGTATGATGTCTAACTGGTTTAAGAGACAGCAAGCACAGATTTGATCAAAGTTAAAATTATGCTTTGGGGATAAATAAGCTCAAGTAAATAGCATTTCAGATAAGTTTCAAAGAAATGAAAACAAAAATAAAAAAACAAAAACCAAAAAGAGGACTCATTAATTCAATAAAGTGATACAAATATTAACATCTTACACTTAGCACATTTCAACTTTGCATGATCCCAAATCACTGTTTGCACATTACAGTAATTTCTTATTCAAACTCCTTTTTTATGCCAGCTGACTGTGCTTCAAACACAAGTTATTTGTAGCTTTGAATCAGAAACTCTCGAGTAAATGTCCTTCATAAACACTGGTTTAATTAACCTTTCATGTGACCTTTTTATCCTTGATGTTGTGCTTCTTTTAGTAAGGTCCAGCCTTAGGCATTGTGCTGCTGGAGGCTATACTTCACTGTTTCTTTCCCTGAACTGTCACACATCTCAGCCAAATGCCACATCTTTGCAGAACAGACATAAAGAGCAAGGCCAACAAACCAGCTTTGCTGCTTCTCCTGTTTAATACAGAATTTTGACATCATCCTTTTCATAATTTTAATATGGAGTTTTTTCAAGTGTTTTTCTTTTTTATTTTTTTTCTTTTCCTTTTCTTTGTCTTTCTGGGGCCTTTATATTTATGTTCCTCTTCTTCCATTTCCTGCTCCAGTTCCTTCAACCCCTGAAGCACAAACTTCCTCATTTTCTTTCCTGTGCCCTTCTCCTCTTCCCTTCCCTTCCCTTCCCTTCCCTTCCCTTCCCTTCCCTTCCCTTCAGTCTCATCTTTCTTCCTTAGTTTCTCCCTTCTCATGGATAATTTCCTGAGAAGAATTTCAGAGGTTTTGTTTTTTGCTCCATTCTAATCACAGACATTGCAAAATTAAGATGTCAGTTCCTATTTCTTTTTTTCTTTCTTTTTTGGTTTTTTTTTTTCCCCCAAGCAAAATGCTTCTTTTAATTATTTAGGCACTTACTTTAAAACAGGAGCTTCTGTGGTTGTTTGATACCCAGCCTTCAGGGCATGTGGGGACCAGGGCAGTAGTTGGAATAGGTGGAACAGTTGCACCCTTTGCCCACTGCTTGCAAATATATTTTTGCTTTGACTCACAGTCAAGAACATCCCATAATCCAGCTGCAGTCCCAGTTCTCATGGCTACACATCCTGGATTATTTCCTTTATAAGAAAAAAACCAAAACCAAACATGTTGGATATTTTCTAAAGTGAGAATTACTTAATTCTTTGTCAAAATCTGTGAGCAGCAGCCATTCACTTTTTGCCATGCAATAACACTTGAACAGCGAAATTATATTTTAGGTGTTTTTCATACAGACAGAGTAGTATTTTCTGTTTAATGAGATCATGATCCATATAGAATCCCACTTTTTTTTTTTTTTTTAAATGTCCTGCATAATTAATCCTTTGGGTAGAAAGTAGGGTGAGAGTTTTCACAATGAAATCTTGTGTTTTCAAGTGAGAATCTCATTTCAATTTATGTTAAACCTGTTTTGCATGCGATAGAATTACCTTGGTCACTAGTGGTTTTCACATAGATGGAAACAACCCCACTGGTGCATACAGAGATCAGGCATGCAAACCTAGGCAGCTGCAGGATTAAACTTATCCCATTATGTTTGCTGTAGTTTTAGATTTTTCACTCAGAGGGAAACATAGCTGTCTATATCATACAAGATGCAGTCAAGTGCACCAAATGGGCTTATTCAATGTCTTATTTATGCTCTTTCTTAATTTCCTAAGTATTTTTAAATTTTATTTAGGTTTTTTAAATTCCTGTTGGCCACAGACCTGATGTATTAATGGGCCTGTCTACCATGATGCCTAGAGCTGAAATGAAATGGTCCGCTATAAATCCATCATTTTATGCTAATTCAAGACATATGTTTGTTCCTGAGAGCATCCTTTAACTGCATCTAAGTTTACCTGCTAGTTTACTGATCATGCTCCTGATACCATCCTGATACTTATTCTCCTGATACCATCCTGAGTTTTCTCACAGGCACCACATTTCTATCAGAAATAACTTACTATCATCAGCAAAACTTGTCACCTCACTATCATATGCTTTCCAGATAGTCTGCAAATACATTTAACAGCTTGGGCTTTGGCACAGGTCATTATGGGATTCTGTTGGTGAGCACACTTCCCCAGTAAATAAGAGTCCCCATAAAAAAAATCTACCTTCCAGTGAGTGCCTTTTGATCAATTTTTTTATTCATGTAAGAGCTTTTCTGTGTCAGGTCAGATTAGCTGAAAGGCTTTTTGTGATTGGGATAGAACACACTTACTAAGTTTCTCTCATTCATATGCTTTCACCTCCTGTGGGGAGCTCTGGGAGATCTATAAGCATGATCTCCCTTTCCAGAAGTGATTTTATGTGTCTTTCCCACTATATCTCCTTTATTACAGTTTCAGGTAAATTAGTAATGTCTCAGTTGTCTGTATTTCCCCACATCTCCCTGTAACCATTTTAAATGTTGGCACCAAATTTGTCTTTTTGCAAAGCTTAGATGTGAAGGCAGTTTTAGCAGGAAGTCACACATTAAAGAGAAGGGTTCACTTCATGTAATCTTAACAGCTCCTGGACACTTTTGCAGCTGTGCTTAGCCCTGACTTCATGCCATCAATTTGCCCCATAATCGATTTTCTTGATATTTCAGCTTGAAATAGACTCTCCTAAGATACCCTCACAAAGAAAATTGGCAAAGATTTTCTTAGTCTTTGTCTTTCACAATTTTTTTATTATTTTTATTTTATATTTTACAACCTCACTGAAGTTTTTCAATAAAGTCTTCAGACATATGATCACTAAGAAGAACTCAGTATATCCCAGAGAGAGCAGATTTCCTCAGGGCATTATGAAATCCTGTTTCCTATGCTTCCACACGATATGAATCCATTAATTCAGTTTGCTTAGTATCACACATAAAAATAATAATGGTACAGTGATTTTTGATATTCTGAGTTTGGAATTCTAACTTTAAATTCGTATTACAGTTGTTCTGTACCAAACTCTTCTCCCAGGCTAACTTTTTCACTAGAGGGACAAGTGAGGACTAATCTCAGGACCTGTTTGTAACTCCTGTTACCTCCCTGCGAAGATGGGCCAAAAGTTAATCCTATGGGCAAAAATATCAGATGTTCTAACATAAAACTGCAGTTCAAACTTTTCCCTTTGAAATTAGAATATGGGATTTGAAAACTGCGAGTGCTTCTAAAAGTTTAAAACATAAAATTCAGAAGCCATTGCCCTTGCGAACCCAAATAGAAACCACAGTCTCAGAGAGCACCACCATTCCCATCTCAGCACCTACCAGGCATTCCTGCATCCCAGTGTGTGAAGGAGAGAACTTCACCATTGGCCCAGGTGAAAGTGCCTTGATCCTGCACATCAGAGAGGCCAAGCCAGAAATATTTCTCAGGCCTCAGCCCAACAAGGCTGGTCAGATAGGCTTGTTCATACCTGAAAAAGGGATCACAAAGTCAGGAGTGAAAACAAAGGCATTCACCCAAATCCTACTTGTCTAATGCGATGATGGATTTTTTTTCTTCTTGCTTCAGACTAGGGAAGAAGACCTTACCATAGCACTCTGACTCCATATAATCAGCAAGAAAACAAGACCTTTTTGTTATTCAACTAGAGACCTCATCCGTTACTTCAACACTTTGCTGTTTGGTGTTGTGTTAGCTTTTCTAGGAATATTTCATAAGATAAAATCTTTAGCTATTTTAAACCCAAGAAAAAGTCATTATCATACCTACTTTCAACTGTGGCTAAGTAACCTTCTTCTCCTTCACAAGTGGTGTTTGCTTCTGAAAACGTTGCTGGAACATGTGCAATAAAATAGCAGTAGGTCCCATATCTTCTCCAGCCCTGTAACATGGTTTTAGGATTTCCATACAAATTTTAAATAATTTTGATATCAGGTATTAAGTGAAATATGCCATTTCAAAATTAATGAAATGCAATGGTCATTAATATTATGAATTAGAAAATTTTTGCAATGGAATTTCAGATTCCTCCTAAGTTTGTTTCTGTAAATGGTTTTCTAAGTTTAGAGTAACTGAGGGAGGGAGAGAAACTGAAAAATAGATAAAATCAAAAACTCATCCATATAAATATAAAATAATGCAAATAATTCTAATTGATTCTCAGATGCAGTACAATGAAAAAATATACTTATTTCATGTGAAAAATTCCATTCTCACATACTTACTTTTTTGCAACCTGTATCAGTAATTTCTTTTTCTCCAGCTCTTTGTGATGTTCCTTTCCTTTTACAAATGTAGCCAGCCTTCTTCTCACAGACCTGGTCTGCCCAATAGCCATTCTGTGTCAGGAAAAGGTTTGAAAGAAATAAAAAAGATAAAGATGAATAATCTAAAGACTATAAATAATATCTTTCTTTAAAATGAAAATTATTCATTTTCTTTCTCCTTTTATTTTTAAATAAATTTCCTTACCTAATTTTCCGACATGATACCAAAACCAAATCTGCTCTCGTTCAGTGAAATAATAGACTGGGCTATAGCAGTACAGCCACAACTGGTAGTGATAAGAAGGGAGGAGGGTGAGTGGAGCTGCTCCCTGTCCTGTTGTACTGGGCCCTACACAAGCAGTTGTGCTATGGGATGGCAAATGAGCCAGGCAAAGAGAAGCCAGCAGGAATAAGAGATCCCCATATACTGTCATGTTCACCAGATCCTCATATACTGTCATTTTCACAGGAGGAAAAAGAGAGAATGTACTCTAAATACCTTCAGAGACCTGTTTCATAGCACTAATAATTTCATTTGTGGCTTTCAGATGTACTTAAAGAGAAAATTTCTCCAGTGATGCAGTAATGCTTTCTTTTTTTTTTTTTTTTTTAAAGGTCACATTCAATCTCATTCTTTTTCCCTACATCACTTTTTCTGTCCATTTGCAGAAATAACAGAGCAGGTTATGCTTTCATGAAGTATTAGTTTCAATATGGAAGTACAAAATGTACTGAATAATGTCACCTGGCCCTTGATCAGGACACAGTCTTCTGGCCTGTTTTCTGTAGTGGATGGCTCTCCCAGGTGCCACTTTGTGTATGTCACTGGGATGCCATCACTCCACTCAAAATACATCTGAACCTTTCTGTCATTCAGCCCAATCCACAGCTTGTCTGTTGGCTCTAGAGAAGGAAACAGAGATAAGACCTCCTAAGGCACTCCACCCTCTTCACAGCACCACCAAGCTTTGGACATGGAATTCCTTTCACAAATTTATGAAGCATAAAATTATTTAGTGTGTTTTGTGACCATTTTATAAATTATTATTTTTATATAGATATTAAAATTAAGACTGTATGCTTTGGAAAATTAGGCTGTAAGGAAATCCTAGCACTGGATGAAAAATTTTGCTCTTCTTCTCAAAAGAGTGGGTGTGAATTACCAGCCTAATGCTGATACACCATGAAGGTATGATAGAACTCTGAATAGTTACTTTTTAGTTCCATTTCACTGGTCACATTTTAAAACATTGGTTTTATGTGACTTGAAGCGTGACTGTTTTAAGCTTCTTTCAACAAAATGAAAAAAAAAAAACAACTGAGGGAGCCCCTAAGCCCATCCTCCCCAGTCCTAGATCAATTATTTTGGCAATATTTTGACAACATCCAGAACTCAGCAGGACCCCTCAATTCAACTGCCTGGTTTTCCATTCAGGCAAAGGCAAGAGACCCCCTGGAAATACTCACTGTACCCAAGCTGAGACACCATGAAGCTGTGCTCCTCGAGGCTCTGGATGCTAGCCAAGTGACTCCCTTCCTTCTGACAAGAGGTCACAGCTCCTTCCCATCCTTTGCTGTCCCTGAAGATCTTATAGCAGTGATCTGCATAGGGCACCCATCCATCTGGGCAAGTCACAGGCCCAGGGTCACCTAGGAACATGTGCCAAGGATTTAGAGGAGTTCAGCTGCCATGCAAGGGACATGACACTGAAAATATTTCCACTTAATCTGTGCTAAACTTCTCAACTAAGAATTTTCTTTTGAAATTCTCATCATAAGGAAATGATGAACACAAAATGTAGTAAATATGATTCTAAATCAAGCAATTTTTAGCTTGGAAAAGGAAAGTTTTTTTAATACAAATAATACAAATTCTAAGGTTAGTCAAATGCCTGCAACAAATATTATTTTTAATGTATTAATCAAATGTATTAGTTTTGTAATTTATTAATTTTATCAGCTTCTGTATCACCTAGTACTTATTTGTCAGCTGGGAGAAATCAGACATTATCTGCAGCTAATATAGAGGGTTTATGAATTTTTTACAGGATAAAGTGTATTATATATAAATCAAGACAGATTTATAGCTAGATGAATACATAGGGACACACAGACAGGGAAATCTTCATACACTTAAAATATCTTTTCTCACTTCACTGTGTTGATCTTCCATTGTCTCAATCTTCCACCACTTCTGCAGAGAACTCTGAACTTGCTTATTTGGATGCCAGTTGACCACAAGTCATGGAGAATGCTTAGAACCACACTATATTCTCCATCTTTCTTTCTTTCTTGTGCTTATTTTTACTAATGTCCCTCTTCTGAAAAATAATTTTAGTGTTGTTCCCCCTTTACATGGTCAGCAGGATGTACTTAAGGGGGAGAGCTGGCCACTGAAATACAGACAGGAGGGACTAGTTGATCATTCTTTGCTTTTATCTGTTTCATTCTCGGTGTTGTAGAATTGGAGATCAGAATAGAAAGGTTGCAATAGTTGTAAAAAAACAGAAAGAAGAAATAGTTCCATTTCTAAAAAAAATTCTTCTGTTCAATATGTTGAATGATTCAGATAAAAGTTTCTGCTTTAATTATCGATATTTATCAACATACCTGAAGGAACCAAAGTAATGTTGCTCTTCTTACAAACATAACCAAGTTTCTGATCACATTTCCAGTTTTGCCATTTAGCTTTTGTTTCAGGATTCAAAACTGCACAGAGCTTTCCAGATTCTGGAGAGGGGCTTCCTTTGGGAAAAGAACAAAGGGGAAAAAATGGAACTTTTATGAAAGAAAAACAGAGCTCTAAGGTCTAAAATGCACATGAGAGACCACTCCTGGTTGAAGTGATTGAGGTCATGTCTTTCCCAGCTTTGGCAAGAGCTAAAGTAGGTCTTCAGTAGTGGAAATGTCTGTATGAAATGCAGAGTGTAAGTTAGGTAAGTGGATACAAATTGTAAACTCATACTTGGGTTGCTAGTAAAGAAATGGAAGACTGAAAATTTTTGGGACAGGCAGTGTTGCTTTCACAGCTAAAATATTTTTGCAGTACATTGAAGATTTCTCTCTTATATTTCTATGGAAAAAGAAATTTTTCTAAAGCTAAAGCAAGAAAAGCTAAAATACTTCTAGCATATCTAAATGATAGTAAAATATACTGCAACATTTGAGGTATGTATATTTTCTCTTTGGAAATACAGAATCAAACAAAGTCACATCTACCTGGAGCCCAGTTTAAGTACTGGAAAGGGCTGCCTCCAATCCATTCCCATCCACTACTCAAGTCCAATCTGTTGAGTCCAATCCACAGTACGGAATCTGTATCTTCTATTAATTCTAAGTTACAAAGAGAAGATAAATAATTTTTATAAATCTCTTTTGTATTAACAATGGTTACTAAAAATGTCTCTAGGAAGACTTGCAATTCCTAAAGATCTAACTGCAAATATCTGTAGATACTGAGATACTTGATAAATTGAAATATGTCAAAGTTTGAATACTGTAAAAAAGCAAACAACAGAACTTCTTGTTTTATTCTGTCAACTAATGCAAAATGAACACAGAGTACATGCACAGAGTATATCCAAAATAAAATTGTTTAGCAGAATAGGCTAAATTCTGTACATTTAAGAAGAAATATTGATAGAGTACAAGTATAAAGAATAACAATAAATATGCTAGAAGTCAAATTAATCATTAAAAACAACAATAAATTTTTCTTCCATATCATTCCTTTATCTATATGTGGATAAATAAAGCTGCAATTTGGTACCTATAAATATTTGATTTTTTCAGTTTGCCAAGAGAATGAAAAAACCAGCTGTCAAAACTGAATTTGAATCAAAACACATCTTTCCTTTGCATAAAAAAACCTCTTTTCTTTTTTTTTTCTTTTTCTTTTTTTTTAAAGTTTCCTTTTGACCAAAAGTAAAACTTTAATTTACTTTTCAGGATTTTTTCTCCATTAAGAAAAAAAAGTTTTTATGTAAAATAACATCCATAAATATGAAGTCAAACTGTTTCACTTGCAGGATGCTGGAATACTTTGAATTATATTTAAATTTGGCAGCAATTTTAATATGAACTTGCAAATTCTAAGAGATTTAGTTTTCTTGCCCACACATAGGTCCAAAGGCAATGTCTGGAGTCACACTAAGTAATTCTTAGCTATTATGATGGCCTGAACAGATCCTGAATGAAATCCAAGGTTTGCTTTACTGCCTTACCTTTAAGGTATGTTTGTTCATGGATGTCTGTGATACCCAGTAATTCTGCATCTTGCTGCTGACAGCTCCTCCTGGCTTGGTGCCATGTGAGAGCTGAGTCAGAGTTTATTTGGTAGTGAACATTTGTTGACAGATCTGTAGTCCAGGTGCTGTCTTTATCTGTGGACAAAATCATTACAACTGAAGTCATAGTAACTTGCCAAGAGAAAACTGAGTTGCAGGGTCTTGTTCTGTGTGGCAAGTTCTTGTTTGTCTCCTTTAATGTCACCTGGGCTGCTCTTTCAAGACCACTGAAAATTCATGAGCAGATGGGGAGGACAAAATTACAGCCAGTAAACTGACAGGTAAAGCTGGCCTTTATGGTCTTGTGTTCTATGAAGAGAGAAAAGTCAGGAACTACCACAAGGGAAGTGGTTGCATAGGAAAATCCATTGCATGGAGTGCTGTGGCAGAAATCCCAGGTGAAAACTTTGAAAATATTCAGCACATCTTTTTCTCTCTCTGGACAGCAGTTCCCACTGAGAGCTGTAAGAACTAGCTATATACCTGAATTTATCATCAGAAAAGTTCTTAGATAAATCCTATCTCCTAGCAAAGAGCTTCTGTCTGTGCCTCTCACACAGCAATGGTGCTGAGCAGCACCACGCTCCTCCTCCCATCACCTTTGCATCTTTGATTTGTTGGAGATTTATACGTGCTCGACCAAGCACAATACAAAGTTGTATCAGGTATTTGATCATTCCCAAAAGTCGGTATGAAGAGGAATTTAAAGAAAAAGAACTGAAAGCTGGGAGTAGCTTTCAAAACTTGAAAATCATTCAATGTCACACACCTTCAGGGCTCAGTGTGTGAAGTGTCTTTGTAGGAACCTGGAAAGCCCAGCTGATTAAGGATGTGTGCCACACTGAAAGTCCGCTTTAAATAAAGTGGTTTAAATGGGCATTCTAATAATAAAAGGCAATGTTGAACAGGAGCCATGGGGAGAAATATAGAGGAGAAACGAGATGTGTCAGGTGGAGATTTCAATGTCATGAATGCAAAGCTCTCCTGGCAAGAACAAAGCCATAAAGGGAGATGGAGGGGGAAATGACTAAGAAATAGAAGAAAGTGACTGAAATTGCGGAGAAATGCCAGACAGATGTCAAAGGGGTAGAAAGGCTGCTTTCTGGACAGTACAAACAGGGCTTAACAACATGAATAAAGAGGGCATCCCATTTAGTAAAACAATATATTCACATGAGAATCATGCAGATGGAAACCTTGACTTCAACATCAATCTTCCTACAGTGCTCATTTTTGTGCCCACATCCATCACCATGGGAATCCTCAGGGAAGGGATATACAACAGTGCCAGCAAACATCCTGGCTGGGAAGCAGTCAGGAGCTCAGAATTTTTGTGCTGCTCAGCAGCACTCCCGCAGTTAGTGGGACCTGAGTGCTGTTTTACTCTTCAATCACTCTCTTCACATCCTTGTGCAACACGACATTTCCTCGCATAGCGAGTTGCAGGATGCTGCAATGCATCCTATACTAAAATACATTGCAGTAAGTTATGAGTTTTTATTGTAAAGATACTGATATTTTGCTCACGCTGGTTTGCACGCTGAGGGGAGCAGTGTGGGAGCAGTGTGGGAGCAGGTACCTCACCTCTGGAGGGGCAGAAGCCGTATCTCTGGTCCGTGTCGAAGTTGGCGGTGGTTGCGCACCAGAGCCGGCCATCGGAGCGCCCCGCGGCCGTGCACTCTGCCCACCACTGCTGCTGGTACATGAACGGGAGCACACATGGGGCCCCAAAAGCATTTCCCAGCAGCGTGAAGGTCTCTGAGAAGATAAAGTGATGAATATGAAAAATAACAAATTAAGCCAGGGAAAAAGTAAAGCTTGTGGCTGAATTGCATCACAAAGTGCTTTCTGTGGTTCCTGTCCCCTAATCATAATAAGAATTGCTTCAGCACTTTTTCAGTTAAGCTGCTGACAAATGTTTTAGAGCAGTGCTATTCTGATGTAAAGTAATATATCATTGATGAGGTATACAATTAAATTTCTGTTCAAGATGCTTTTACAATCTTAATAAGGCTCCAGAGCTCTATCCTAAGATACTTCTATTCCAAACAATGTTAAGATTTATATAACATGTGGAAGAACAGGACCTAATATTTATAAGTCTTGATGCCTGGAAAAAAGGTAAATCTACGTTAGACTAGCTTTGTCTGGGTTTATTCCAGTGACCATTTAATTATCTCCTACGGTGAAGAGGCTTCCCATATGCAAAGCCAAGAGTTCAGTGTTCAACTATCTTGTGAGGAGGCTTTTAGAGCATTCATTCTGATGTGGGGAAGTCATTCACAGCAGACTACAGTTAATCAAAAAAAGGTAATTGCAATTGTGACTATAATTATTCCATGAACATCCTCATCTGCTGAGTCAAAAAGCCATGGTTCCTCCACTTAAATAAGTACTTTAAGACCTTTCTCAGCTCTCCCATATTGTGCTTAATTCACAGGGAAGTAATTTCATTTCCCTGTGAGTGTATGAGAAACTTATCAGTTGTTTATGTGCCCTGCTAACAATGTAGTGGCACGGTATAGTGAGCAATAGTGACTTCAGAGAATACTTATACATAGTATAAGAGTAAGTATATATATACATATACAGTAATAATGTCTATTATTGGAATACATACAGAGTCCATGTAATGCTTATAATACTTTAAATACTAATGTACTGTAATATGTAAACTAAAAAAGTGTGTGTGCATAATTTGTGCATAATTCAAGGTTAAGTACCTCAGTACATGGATTTTCTAAAACTCTGATGGTCACTGAAGGAGTCAGAAAATTCAGACCCAAAGATCCTAAACACACTAACATTCATACAGGAATTAATGCAAAGGATGAAAGAATCAGTTTTCTGTACCTTCATACCCCTGGGAACATAAAACATCTTCAGCCCCATAAATATTCCACTTATTCTTTTCACTCATCTCCTTCTTTAATAAAATGTTATCATGCTCTTCATTGCCAGGACTGAAAAACAAATCTTCCCCTCGGATTGCAAGGAGGCTTTCATTTCTGCATTCCCACCACTGGAGTTCACTTTTTTGATTACAGGGATACAGGGTGACCATGGCCTGATCCTTCTTCAGTGACACCCCCAGGCATAGCTTCAGTTTTATACTCATAAGCTGATGATCTGTGATCCATCTGAATTTTTGTGATTCATTGTCTTGATTGCAAGTGGCAGTTCTAACTGACTGTGCAATAGATGCCTGAAGACAAAGCCTGTTAACTTTATTATGTAGTAAAAATATTTCAGTGTCTGTAAAACAAAACAGCACATAACAAATAGTTAATATAGAATATTTGTATAGTGGATATGTGATATGATTCCACTTCCCATTCACATGAACATGAATTCATTGCAGATGAAAACGTTCTATTTTTCAACATGGTCCAGAGCAACATTTATTCTATTGATTAAAAATAAAGTAGACAATAGAGAATGTATGTCACGATTATATATCACCATACTGTGGTGGGCAGCAGCAGCAGCTGAGCACAGCTTGTTGGATATTTTACTTCAGTCACATGAATTCCCACAACCACACTCCTATGACCATTACCTTGTTCCAACCTACGTTCAGATGTGTGACCTTCACACATAAATGTGAGTGAACCAGTCTGGGCTTCTCAAGGGTCACTCTGGACTCCTCAGCCCTGCTGACCTACAAGCCCTGCCATGCCTACTATGAGCCATTGAATATAAAACTAGGAATTACTTTGGGAAGTGAATCACAGTCTGAGAAAGTAGCAAGGACTGGGGAGCAGTAGCACCAGACACTTGCCAGTGTGTAAAGGCTGGTGGAAGTTAGAAGGTACACCTGCACCAGAAATTGGGTTCCTTGCTCTCCAGACAGTTTGTCTGGTCATGCCTAAAGTATTGCCTTCACGGTAAAGTGGAAGTAGGTGGGCTAATTTCAGTCCTACCATGAGTTTATCAGCAGCAGTTGTGATCAATGCCTATGAATTTGCTCTGCTGCCTTATCTTGTACTTTGTTGACCCATCCAGTTGTATTTCTTGACAGAGCTTTTGGGATTCATAGCCAGTTTTTGTCCCTGATACATGTCTTGAGCAGTGGGTATCGTATTTAATAAAAATGTATTTAATAGATTAAAGACATTTCCTTAAAAAGCTTGCAAAAAATTGAAATCAGTGTAATTGATTACACACACTGAAAATAATTATTCTTGCCTGCAGCGAGGCCATGACAATTAAAAAAACACCATATACTCTGAGACAATCTGTGACAGTTTTCCTCAGGAGTTAGAAAGGTGAAAGGATTTAACCTTAAATATTCAGATCTGCAGAAGCCACCTGTTTAACACCTACAAGACAAGTGCAGCTAAAGGGATAGCAGTAGTGTTGTTACTGCAATTCCATAAGAGATTTCCTAAACTTAATTCAATTTTATTTAAAAAAAAAATATTCCACCCACTTTATCAATGCCAGTGAATTCAATGAGTCTCTTCAAAACAGTGAATATAACCCCCTTTACAGCCGTCGTCTGTGCATATCTTAATGTCCTATAAATATTTCCACATTTCACCACTCCTGGAGATTTTCCCTGCCTGATTTTGCGAACCATTACCCAGGCACCAACACTTCAAAAATCAGAACACGAAAGTAAAGAATTAAATAAATTTTTAAAAGGCATTTAAACATATCTAATTACTTTCTTAGGTCTGATCATCTGGGGTTATTGAAATTATAATTCTGCTATATATGAACAAAGCCATTAAGAACAGAGTCTCTGCTTCCTTCTCTAACAATTTTTTTTTTTTCTGTGAGATCATTCCCCTGCCTCTTGCCTGCTATTGAGAGGTTCCCCATCCCCAAAATAATAATGTACATATTGGCAGAACCACAATCACCCAGAAAAGCCAGAGGAGTGGGAGCACTTTCATGAGAGCCTTCACAGGAAGCAAGCAGGAGGCACTTACCCGCCAGCTGCAAAGCACTGTGAACAAGAGAGAGAACAAGCAAGAACCTGGAGAACATAACTGTAAATGCTGTTTCCTTTTCTTCTCTTTAGCAAACCCTGGATTGTGAGAGCTGCTGGCAGTAAAGTCCTGCTGAAGAGAGGACAGCAGCTGGTCCTCAGTTTTGCAGGCTGGTTGGTTGAGTAAAAAGCTCTGAGTGCTAAATAAGGAAACATTCTGTCACATGCCACATTTTTGAAAAACAAGACCTCAGGGCACAAATTTTACCCTCAAAGAAGACTGGGTTCTCACTGAGGGCAGACCATGCTTTCTTGAAAGCAGGTGGTCACAAAAGTTTATATCTCACTACATTCCCACTGTGTCTGCTGAAGAGCTCATGGGATCAAACCAACAACGAAATAGAGAAATTCAGCCTTATCTTTTAAATCTTACATCTTACCTAAAAAGAAATCCAACAGGAAAACACAGAAGTCTCATATTTTAATCTGTGAGATGAGACAGAAGTGAATATTAGGAGATTCAAGTGAAATTAATTCTGCAGGACATTAGAAAAATTTCTGCCCTTCTACAGGGATTTGCCATTATCCTACATTTCTACGTAAATGCAACTAGAATACAAGCACCCAAAACTACTTGAAAAGTGGGTAAATGTAAAATCAATGCTTCTTTTTCTTGTGAAGTGGGTAAATCTTGTTTGAGAGCCATACAAAAAGTGAGTCACAATTTCAGGAAATGACACATATTGCTTCTTACTCAAATCAAGGTCCTACCCAGGGCCAGCACTCAGCACTTTGGTTTCCAAACTTAGAGGGAAACTTGAGAAAAACAGCATTCCAAATACTCCTTTCCAAACCACTATAAACTGTCCCTATAACTGTGTAAAGGCCTGACTCTATCACAGCAGATTTCTACAATGGAAATATTTTGTTTTGAAAAACTTCTAAATGGAAAAAAAAAGATTTTGTGACGTAAAAATATCATTTGAAGTGTAGTAACATATTTGATTGGCCCCTGTGGCAAAGATACGATATAAAAAAAATTTGTCATCCTCTCCTGTTGAAATCTGGCAGTGTCAGGCACCTGCCTCTAGCCATGGCTCACAGGTGAATCTCAGGGCAAGCTGCATCCAGCCATGAAGTGCAGGCTGGCCAGGCCCCATCTGGAAGGTCAGAAATTGGGCTAACAACAAATTCATATTCCCTGGCATGAATTTACACTAATTACTGTTAGACAAATTACTATTTAGACAAATAAACTGTTACTTCAAATTCAATTGCTCTGCTAACATCCTAAACACTGGTCTCTTACAGAGATTACTGATAGCATAAAAGGATTCCCTGGAAATCCCACCAAGTTCATTAAACTTCTACTATCTCAAAGATTAAGGAGAAAAGCACAATCTCAACAGAACCTGTCTGATGGGCCTGAATGAACAGCACATGGGAGGAAACCTACCAAGGTGGCTTTCAAGGTGCTAATTTGCCAGTTACTGATGCCAGGTGTTCACAGACTGCTGCAGTGATGTAGAAAGACCCATACGATGTTTTGGGATCCCTTCCAAGAATAGATCTCTGATGAAAAAGCAGCTATGGGCAGGGTAAGAGTGCCCCATGCAGAAACTGCAGTGGCTGGGAGCAGCTGAGGCACTCCTGCACCTGCAGAACAGCCCCAGCCATGGGATCTCACTGCAAGGTCATTGCTCTCAGGGATTGTGGCATTATTTGGTCTTGCTTTGCCAAATTTCCTTGGATATTTTGATGAGCCTGCTATTTTCCTGGTCAGGTTCTAGCAAGGGGGTTAGGTACTCTTTGCCATAATCCTTCATAATCCTCATTCAGGCTGATAAAGGCAACAGTTTAAAGTTGTTCTGACAAGATCAGACAAATCACAGGTCAAAATAAGAACTTAGGGAAATAAACCATAAGACTGAAAGTACTTGCGTATTGCATTAATTTGCTTGATTTCTGCACATAGTTAGTGAAAGCAACCACAAAGTGTGTGGTAATTAAGTAGGAATACTTTTATTTTTCGCCATCCTACTCTGATTTGATCGGTAATAGACTGAACAAGTTACCCCAAGCAGAATCTATTTTGCCTGTGACAGTAACTGGTGAGTGATCTCTCACTGTTCTTATCTCAACCCATGAACCTTTTGTGATACAAATATCAATAATGTTAACTTGAGAGAGAACACCAAGGAAAGGATTTGTACTGAAATTAAACCAGCTTTGCTTTATGGGCTTAGACTGAAGTTTTGAAAAATTTCATGTAGCAATGCTAAATCATTAATGTAATCTCCTGGGAAGTATGCAAGATACATAACATCTTAGAATGTTATGCATGCTTAAATCATATTCCACAATAAATATAATTTTCATAATGTTTGGAAGGTTGTGGGTCACACAATTCAGTTAAAAGATCATGAAAAATACCATTGACCAAAGAGGCCAGATGTAGAGGATGGAAGAGTCCCCCATCTAGAGATTGCATCCATGGGTGCAGGTCACAGCTGCAGATATTGCACACCCTGCCTGATGACACAGCATCTGAACTTCAGTGTTTTGTCTGAGGCACAGCAGAGAAAAGTATGCTCCATGAGTGCTGGTTTACAGATACACTCATCAACCTTTTGTACCACCCTTCAAGTGCTTCTTGTTAACTGAGCCTCAGCAGCCACTGGAAATAATCAACATGTATTTTTGGAGTATTGTTTAAATAATGGATAGTGTGAGAAAAAAATAATTAGTCCAGTCATATTTCCTGGATAACAGTATATAGTGTTAAAAATACAGGGAAAATGCCTATTCTTTATATTATCTCTATGATTAGTCTTTGTTTTCTTCCTTTGCTTTATCTGTTTCCTTTCTTATTAAAAAAATAAGTGTGTACCACTTTCCCATGGTCAAACACTTCAAAGGAGCATCTGGACAATGCTTTTAGTCGTACAGTTTAGTGTTAGGGTGTCCTGTGAAAAACAGGGAAATGTCCTTGGTGATCCTTATGGGTCCTTTCCAACTGAAGGTGTTCTGGGATGCTGTGATAGTTTTTAAAGATTTTAAATCCTTTTCTTTTTGTAAAATTCCCTACCAAATCTAAATGCCACATTTGACTTAAATACCTTAGAGAAATCTGCTGAAGCAGGAAAGTTGGCAAAAAAATGTGTTTAAAACATTTTATTCCCCCATTATTTGTGGACTGGTGAGGTCTAGACCATGATTTTAAATATGAGTAATAAGGGTGTGTGAGAAATTCCATATCTGAAAAATATCCTAATGTCCGATACAGATTCATGGCCTGACCTATCTGTCAGTCTCTATGGGGGGGCAGTGACTGAAGTTTCTTTGCATTCACTGGCAAAGAAGACACTGGAGTTCTTTCCCTCCCCAGAAACCTTCCAAATATAAATTTATCAAACCTAATTTCTGAAAGAGGAAGGAAATTTCATAATTAACAGCACATAATTAACAGACAATCACATGGACTGTTACCAAACGAATCTCTTAAATACAGAACTATAAAAAAATCTGTAGGATTTGGCTTATTTTTTTTTTTTCTGATAAGTTGCACACTAGTTTGAATAAAACAGCAAAAGGTGTTCTGTAAATAGCTGTAAGGGCTGCCTTTAATCCAAAATAGATCCAGATTTTCTTGTTATTAAGGAAAATCTCTCACAGCTCTTCCAGGCATTGTCTGAGAATTTTAATATCTCTGTAGTGCATTTTCTTCTTTCTTACTTATTTTTGTTGTTTGAATCACTTTCGATTCTATAAGAAAGTGATTTGTCTAAGGCTCAGTCGTCAGTTTAGTTTACCACCTTCTCAGGACTGACTAATAATGAAACTATCACCTTACTTAGCCTGAACATGCCCGGGGCACACTGTGTTGGTCACACAATTTGTTCAGAATTATCTGTTTTGGAGAAAAAGGCGCCTATCCATTCCCTAAATTAATCCATATTTAGAAAGCCAATCATATGAGCTTGTAAAGAGCTACAAGGGTGATGGTCATGGATGGGATTTATAGTTCAGATCCCATTTTCAAGGCAAGTTTTCCTTGCCTAGTTAGTGCTGACAGTGCAAGCTACACATGCTGCAGGGAGCCAAGGCCAGGTCTAACCTGAGTTAAACCAGGCACCACATTCAGGAATTTTGAAAGGTTTAGATCCAGCTTCCTTTACCCATTGCTCGTACTCCAGGACACCTTAACTGCTGTGAACAGGACAGTCAGTAAACTGCTGCCACTTCTAGCACTGTGTAACCACCTTAAAAAACACTTCATCAGACAAGAGCACTACCCAAACCCATCCTGATTTTGAATACATGCAGGAACAGAAAAAAAATTAAAGGTAAATGTATCTGTTCCCATCTCTGCCTTGTGCCACCTTTCAGGAGCACCTTGTGCTCCTTCTTTCAAGCCAAACCATAAATCCTCTAATTTTTGCATCTGCTGTGTAGTCTAGATGACATCTAGAAAAATGTTTTCAGTTCTTCAGATACAAAACCTTGTGTCATGGTACACTGCACTCAAAACTGCTAGGGTGATCTGAACTGCTTCTAGAAAGCTGGTGAGCCTTGGTCAAAGCTTCAAATTCAAGTCAGAGCCAGGTGCCAGCTAAAAGACTATCCAAGGTCACATTCATTGCAGGCAATGTCATCATCAAAATCCCCTTTCATGGATGCTGTTCATATCACTGCATGTACATAGTACTCTTAATTTAGCTGATTCTCCATATTATGAAGCCAATGTACATTTAAAATGAGCTGGGACTCCTGCCCACATTTTCAGTAATCTCACACTTTTACTTGGCAATATCGTAGTCAATCACACTTAAGTCTGTTCTGGAAAGCTTCAGTGCAGAGTACATTTTCTTATCATTTTACATGAAGCAGTGTTGCTGCACTCATGACTTTAATGCTTTGTACCAAAACACAGCATGCACTGTTTAAAGCCTACTCTTCATTTGCATAGCATTTTGTCAGACTTCATTAGGAGGCATGTAAATGATGGAAGATAAGGAAATAATTGCAAGGTCATTGCCATGAACATTGTTTCATTGTTTAGTTTACACAAATTGTGTCCAACTCTGCATTAAATAATGGGATAGTTTAAAGGTGAAAAAGAACATGATGCTTGAGCTGCAGGACAACCCCATAATTTTTTTTTTTTTTTAAGTAGATGAATTTGATTATTTTTAACTCTTAAAGACAAGCTTAAATACTTGGAGAAATTTACAATTCTCATTAAACACTGGGGGAAGATAGGCAAGGTTTGAACATATCAAAACACCAAGGAATTATAAGCCAGGCTGACTAACTTGAATTACTGGAAAAGCAGTAGAAAAAGCAGTACTATTTGCTAATCATGAGGTGATGACTAGATAATAAGGAATCATAGTCCTAAAAAAAGAATACTAATTAGTACCTTATGTTGAGTTGGTAGGTGTACTGACAAGGGTTTTATGGAAAGATTTGGCAGTATTCTGTGTGTTAACAGCTCAAATAATGGGAAAGTGTACTTAAAAAATTATTTAAGCTTCAAGTCATGGTTTAAGCCTAGCTGGCAACTAGGCACCATTAATTAATTTAAATTAAATAGTACTTAGGAAAAGGAAATATTGCAGGGCTGTCTGCAGCAAATGAGTGTGGGCATGTGTCTTTCACCCATGACAGTGATCGCTTCCCCTAAGGGACTTCTAGGTCCAGTTTGGCATGTCCAGCATTCCAGGGACTGTTCCCATGAGCAGGTTGAACGCAGCCATGTCAACTTGTTCTGGACAAACCATGAACTTATTGCTGGGCTGCTCCATCCAAACTGTCCTGAGGAGCCAACGACACTGCAAAGCACTCCAACATTATTAGTGAAGCTTTGACAAGGCTCCCAAGGAGAGAGGCAAAATCACAGTTTCTCTTGTGAAAGAGAAGTTTCTCTTTAAAAGAGGTGTTGGATCTTTCAGCAGCTGATCCAGTTTTAGCTGACACTGCTTTGGGGCAGGACCTTTTCAGTTACCTATTTCTATTATGTATATAATTATAGGTTCCTATTCACAGGATATATAAAATTCTAAGGCCTTTAAACTTGAAGTTACATCATGCCTTCTATTGTTTGCTTTAGCATTGGAAAAAAGAAATTGCATTCATACTTCTCTTTCAGTGGCATTCGGAACCACAGAGTACACGCCTATTCAAGCATCTTCCAAATCCCTCCTAAACTGAAAATAAGGTATTTTGACGCTTAAAAATATGAAGTGACACATTGTTTCACAATACAGTTGGTATGATGTGGAAGTGACACATTCCAGTAAGATAACACACTGCGTCTGTGTACTGAAGATATATATAATGTTTGTTTTTATAACAATTAAGTAAAGTGCAAGGTAAGAGCTTGACAGTTACAGCATGACAACAGGTTGGCACAATGCTGTATGCTAGGAATTTTTGCTATTGCCTTGCTGAACTTCCCATTATAAGTATCTCTGAGGATGGATGCTCCCACGTGTGGCATCATCACCAACTTTTCTGCACACACCAGGTGAAACATCTTCTGTGCTTTTCTCTCCTCTGTTGCCTCTCACACAGATAGGAGTGATACGAAGGAAGAGATTGGATCCATGGGTGCTCCTCCATCGCAATTTGCTTTTGCAGGCACCAGTGAATAGTGGGCACTCATTGAGGAACTCTGCATATCAATCTCATCATGAAGAGACTGAGGAAAACAGGCAATTGCAGGGACTAACAGGAAACAGAGTACTGAGAGGCAGATAGAAATCTTGGAAGAGAGTCTGATACTGGGAGACAATATAAGTGACTGAAGAACGACAAACAGGTACCCACAGCCACAAAGATGAGGAAGACAGTTGCTTTTAGCTCCTATTTCCTTACTTTCTTTTCACAATTGATGTCTTTGGATTATTTGATTGGTGTGGTTTTATTCCACACCTGCAATATAATAATTAATTTCCTGAAGATCTGGGAGCCAAATTTCTTGACATCTCAAATCTGGTTTGGACCTTGATTTAGAATGCAACTTTTACAACCTACTGGAAGCACTCATCTACTTGACCATAGGTTTTGAATATATGGGAGCATCAACCCAGCTTACCAAGTGGGTTAATGTAGTAAACACAGCCACAGGAAAAGACTCAGGGTGAGTATCTGATATAAGATACTGTCCAAAGAAAATGCCAGTGAACTATAATGAGCAAAAATACATTTTGTAATTAATATTGTTTTATAAGCATCTCTCTCAGTTGTCAAACAAACAAAACCAAAATCTGCATTAAATACTTGGTAGAAACTGTGTTTGATAATGGTGCCAAAACCCTCTATTTGTGGCACCCTGACGACAAGCCTAGCACTCACCTTTGCCCTGAACAATCTGGCTGCAATTCCAGGCACAGCTTCACTTCCAAGCTGCTCTGAGCAAAATGTCACACAGCAACTGGGAAATCCAGACTTGCACATCTGTAGTCTTGTTAAGGACTCCACTCAGTGGTCAATAAAAGATGCTGCATCTCTAAAGTGCAGCAGCATCTCAGGGAGGCTGCTTGGGGTCCACAAGCTGGCCTGGGATCACTTGACTCCTGTCTGCAGCCAAAGCCGTGTGCTCAGGCTGACCTGCTTCAAAGAGCAAGAAAGGTTCCAGAGATCCTCGTGTGCTGTCCCTGCACCTGCTCTGCCTTTGAAGAGGCTGGGAATGTCCATGGCTGGTCCCGTGGGTTTCCCTGAGCTTCAGCAAAATCACTCACTTGCTAATGAAGAGCAGACAGACAGGTTTCCCTGAACACAGTAAAAATCATGAGAATATTTCAAAGTATGGAGTGAGGAATTCCTTTCTTTCACTACCATCCATCAGTTTCTGGGCATGAATGCTTCCCGTAGAAGTCCAAATAGTGAACACAGACTGGCAACAGGAAACATTCAAAGACTAAAATGCAGAATTAACTTCATAAAGAATATACAATGACTGGCTTGACAAATTTAATGCAAAACTAAAGATTCTGAAGTCCTGGTATTACTGTTGGCCATATGGTCAGTGCTACCACATGTCAGGCTTAAGCTTTCCACTAATAGGAGATCAAAGCACAGATACCACGAGCACCTTCCTTCAGTGTTATTTTTGTGGTTCAAAGCAGGTGCTACAGCTTGAGAACTCTTTGCTGTCCTCATCCCTGTGCAAAATTGGGCTGACGTCACTGTCCCTGCCAGCCCTGCAGAGCAGTGGCAGGAACTGTGCCAAAAGCAGCAGAAAAAGACATGTTCCAGAACAATGGTGCTGCTTCCTAAGGTGGTGGTCTTGTCTCTTCCCTGCCTTTGCCACATTTTCTGCTTTAGCTCATCAAAGGTTCCTAATCCTGTACACCATTCTGACCACAGAATTATAGAATAGTTCACACTGAAAGGGAGTTCTGAAGGTAATTTAGGTGAATGCCTTGCTCAAAGCGGGGCCTTACAGGTATTTACTCTTTTAGACATTGCTCAGGACCTTTTCCAGATGGGTTTTGAGTATTTCCACAAGCAAGAATGAAATTTCCATAGAAAAAATGTATGTATGTTCAGCACACTAAATGTGAGAGAGCAGGCAGAAACTGTTCACAAAATTCCCTCTGAATGACACTTTAGTTGTCTGAACTATCAAACATCATATGAATAATTGAGGAAAAAAACAACTTATGACTATTTGGAGATATAAGAAAATACTAAATTTCTGGAATTGAAATTATTATAGTAGCCAATGCAGTTTTAGTGAAATTATAAAAGCTCACAAGAAGCAATGGAAAATTGTTAAAGGAAGAAAATTCATAGACTGTGGTTTTCTCTTGTGATTCTTTAGGTGAATGCAAATGGCTTTCAAGCACAATCTAAGGATTTCCTTCCTTTTTATCTTGTTTCCTCATTTGTTTTAAATCCCTTCCTGATTTGTGTCACTATGCTAAGTTTCTATATAATTGAATTTCACATATTCAGTGAAGTAATTATAATGTAGCCATTTGTTTGTGGCATAATCAATTCCCTTTCATTTGTAATACAACTAAGAATGAACAGTGTCACTGTTATGTGCTCTAAATGAGCCTGCTTTGGCAAATAAACAGTCAAGGAGATAAATGGTCTTTTCATTTCCAGATTTTTGTTATCTTTGCAACATGCAGAGATTGCACATTTCTAATTTCCCATTTCCTGTTAAAATTTTGTTGTAAACAGATTTAACTCTGAATAGACCCTAAATTTTGTGTGTTTTAAAATGTGTCATTAAGTCAATGTCCACAGCAAATTGTGCCTTTGACAGAAGCTCAATTTCAAAGGCAGCCTGACAAGCATTACCATCTACTATTGTAGCTCTGGAATGAAAAGTAGCATTACTAGGAAAAATCTGGCCAGAAATAAAAAAATAAAAATAAAAAAAATTTAAAAAAATCTTGAAACATAATGTGGAGGAGAAATCCTTGGGAGAAGTGTAATCAAGCCTCATTTTTATTATTCCATTTGCCCTTTGACAGATTATTCACCCCTCCTCACCAATTACTGGCCAATATACCTTTTCTTTTGCCTGTTGTTCTTGCTTCCCAACACCCACTGAGACCAAACCTGGTGGTGGCCAGATCCAGCAGGTTGAAATATCAGCACCTTTTCTTCAAACTGAACGTGTTCCAGAGGGAATGAACACCAGGGGGTGTTTGTTCTCTAACGAGCTGTTTAAAAACAAACGTCTCCCCTTTTCACAGTATCTGCAGAGAAAGTGCTGGCTGTAAGCTTTCTCTCAGGGGCTTCTTGGGTTGCAAAACAACCCACGCAGTTCCTCTGTAACACTCTAGCAGAAACCTCTTCCTTTCCATTGCCCCAGAGGCTTCCCCGCAGGTCCATTTTCTGTTCCTCTTAGGAAAACCCCCGGTTCCCTCCCATCCCCTTCACTCTAGCACGATGCTCTGAAGCATCACCCCCACCCCGTGCACACTCACCACTCTCAGGAAAGAAACCACTCCTCATCTTTCTAGATGGCTCTGCCCTGTGAAAAACATCAGGAGCCAGGTCAAGGTGGAGAGGCAGCCTGCCTTCATCCCTGATCCCCAAATGTGACCTTCCCAAAGAACACAATACCCAGGCAAACAGGAGCAAACATTCAAATATCTTACACGCTCCAGCCCTTCCCCATCCACACACACTCTCTTTCCTGGTCTGAACAGTGCTCTGAGGCAATAGTTCACTCTAGGTATATCAGCTTTTTTTCTCAATTCTCATATGCAAAGCATATTCAACCCTCAATTCCTTCCCCACAACCAGGAGTCCCAACCTCCTGCACTTGTCCCTGCAGAATCTGCATTTCCCAGACCTCTGCTTTGCTATGCTCAGCCTTGCCTGTCTCTTCTAGGGAAGGTCAGCACTTCTGGCTCAATTCAAACTCCTTCATTTCTACTTTGACCTTTCCCTTCCATCTCCTTTCTTTGGGCCCTTTGCATTGCATTTTTGTTTGCCATCTTCTTACCAACCTCAGTCAATATTTCTCACTGCACAAACCCTATTTCTCCAATTACCAAATATTATTCCCTCCTCTATCTGGAGCCTCTGTGTCATCATTTTCCTCTTCTGGTGGACCACGAAACAAGTGCAAGTCCTCCATATGTATTCCTCATTATCAACTGTTCAGCAAAATTATTCCAGTCAGTTTTAAAAGTAGGTGAGATTGATTTAATCTCAGATGTCTAGATCAAGAAGCTGGGTAAAAAGCCAGTATAATGGTTGCATTGTATACATTCTCCAGAAAAAGAGCAAATATTTCCTCAGAGGAACTAGAACTGCTAACCATATCCTTAAAACACTAACCAAATCCTTCAAAAGATTATATAACAGATAGTGAATAGTTGTGCATAGCAAAAACTTGTCCCTAGAAAGCTGGATATGTCAGATGAGGACACAGCTGAGAAGAGACAAAATGAACACTACCTCTTCCTCTGTCCGGATACAGCAACATCAGGACAACTTTATGCTTATGGAGCAGTTCATATCTTTCCTATTGACCCCGGAAAATCTGGCTCCTGCTCACTGGAATCTGGCCTGAAGGCACTAGCTCATTTCACAACCATCTATCTATTCTCCTTGTATTTATAGAACTTCCTTACATTTTGCTCCAAATTTCTCTTCACTTCCTTTTTCAGTCCCCTAGTTTCAGAAAATTAAATGACAAAAGTAAAGACTTGTAGTTCAGCAACTTCTTTTTAGAAGCCTGTTTAGCCAGGGGTTCTGAATCTACTAGGTTCTGATACTGATATTAGCAAACTTTCTCTGTAAACTGGTATTCTTTTGGAGGAGAAGGATGTTCCATTCTTCTTCAAACATCTATCCACCAGTGGCTCTGTAACTGACCTTACTGAAAGTGCAATGGTGAATTTTTCCACAGGTTTTCCTTCCTTAAAGGCAGTTACTACTTCTTACATTGTAATGACTTCAAGTAGAGAGCAAATTACTTTTTCATCCGCGTTATTAGGCCAAGGATATCATGAAAATAGTGAGAAAAGGCAGGACATTCTCTCTAAATATAATATACCTATAATATCCCTAATATTACAGAAAGCAAGGGCCAGCAATTGAGAAAGCAGGCATCAATATCTTTTCTACGTGGAGAGGTATTTTATAAATGCTATTTTGCTGCATGTAAGATCAAATCCAGAATCTGTGTAGAAGCAGGACAATTTGACAAACTGTGTTTCCTACACTTTCATTAGACAATTATTAGGGAAGAACCTTCAAATGTTATGGATAACAAAGCAATGAGACACAGTTTCACAGGTTGGTAAAGATCATTTAAGAACATGCTAGACTAGGAAAAGTGGATGTTCCTTTGCATATAAAAATTTAAGAGCCCTATCCCTCCTTCCTCTTTTTATTGTTATGATAAATTGTTCTGTATAAGAAGAGACACACACTTTTACTTATCAGCCTTTTAATTCCTGTTTAGTGAACCAATGCAGAATAAAAACTTATTTACATGTATTTCATACACACAAAAAATATTTTAACTTAAACACAATTAAAACCTGTCAAAAGATTAAAATATCAAAAAGTATCAAATTAAATAAGGACATCCACTGCACTAAGACCTTTGAGCCATTTGGTCGCTTACATTTGATATAAAATACACTTGGAAAGTGAAAACAAAAAAACCTATTTTAGGGTTTATGAAGCCTGAGATATACCAGTAGACCAGTATGTGATGCAATGCCATCAGTTTCATCATGATGGAAGTTTAAAATGAGACTCAAAGGTTTAAAACAGACTTGGACAGGGAGAATTTGGTTAGAAATTAGAAAATACTTTCTAAAGGTAAGTTTCATTAGGCTTTGAAAATATGGCCTAAAAATTTATGAAATTTACACTGGCATTGGAGATACCAAAAATACATTTTATATAAATGTTCAGGTGTGAATTAAGCATGATTCCTCTTTCCTTCCCACCCTTTTGCAGCATTCTTTGAGATCCCTATTTGACTGTTTAAATTATAAACCACTACTCATCATAGCTGTTCTTTCAATGCATATGTTACAGAACTATAGCAGAATAAGTAAAATTTACACTCTGCTTTCCATCAGTCAAAAACAGAGGAGCATATTATGTTAATTCTGATATTATGGGCAACAAAAAGATTTTCTGTGGTACTTCAGTAGCAAAAAGAAGATGTGGACCCACAGCACTGAAGAAAGAGGCCTTTCTGAGGCTGGGACCCGGTCTTGCTTCAAACAGGGATCTCCACCAGGTGAGCTTGGACGTCCTGTCCAACCTGTGCAATTCTGCCAGTCTGTACTGGAGGTCTACAGGACACTTTCAGGATACCTACAGTCTGGATGTACTTTTTGGAACATGCTGAGGACCATATTCTCACAATTGAATATGGTGAACAAAGTTCTTGTACCTAAAGATGATGCTGGACACGTGCAGAGACTGCAGCTGCCTGAGTGTTGGCTTACACAACATATCTCCAGGTCCATTTGAAAGTTCAACAACCCTCCCAGATACTACAGTTTGTGAGCAGATCTCTGCCTCTGCCTTCAATTTTGCTTGTTCCTGCTAGTAGAGAAAGCAAGAAGCACCCCAAGCAAAATTAAGTAGAATTTCCACAGGAGAAAATTGTTTTCCTTAAGAATTCTTGTATGCCAACACTTTAATGCTTTTCAAAATCTTTTCAAAGATCACCCAGCCTATTAAATTGTTTCCTGCTCATTTTCTTCAATATTGGTCACAAGACAATTTGATTCATGAGTTCCAAGGTCACCTCGGTATATGGCATTGTCAAACCCAGTTGCAAACATTTGTCGGTCACGTCTTCTTTTATAGAAGCAATACAATGTGAGGCCAGTGGCAGAGAGCAGAAGGAAGACCAGTAGAAAAATTATCCCACCTAAACCACCTGACGATGAAGTAGCAGCTTTGCTTTCTGGTGCTGTGAAAGACAAAATAGAACAATTGCTACAAATGTCCAGAGACTGCAAATATCTCCCTAAGTAAGCAGCTGAGTGAAAACAAAAGTACTGAACAATCATAATAACAGTTAAGATTGATACATGTTCCAGGTAAATAATGTAAAATATGGCTTAATCTGTTCTAAGGAGCATTATATTGTATTACATTTAAAACTTGTAAGGAGAAATAAAGAAGACAACCAGTTTGAGAGAAGTGTTCTCATTTTAAACAGATTTAAAATAATCATGACAGTTAAATGGACATCTGAATGAAACTTTTCTGGAGGAAATTCCACTTGCAAATAATTAATGCCTATAAACCTAATGAAATTTCTTTTTAATGGGTGTAAAAGAAACTGACTTACCAATATTGACAAGTGATTCATGGGTTGGCTCAACTTCAGCCACTTTAAAATTAAAAAATACACATATTATACAATTTGAAAGCAATAACTCAATGAAATACATGATAGCATACATGATTTTTACTTTGTGTCCATAAAAAACTTTCAATAATCATAGAATGGCTTGGGTTGGAAAGAACATCTAGTTCCAATCCCCCTGCCCCAGACAGAGACACCTTCAGGAGACCAGGTTGCTCACAAGACACTATCCAACCTGGCCTTGAACATTTCCAGAGCTGATGCATCCACATCTGCTCTGGATAATCAGTCCCTCACCCCCTTCACAGTAAAGAATTTCCTCCTAATACATAACCTAAACCTACCAATTTTCATGTTAAAGTCTTGTCACTACATGCCATTGGAAGGAGTGCCTCTCCAGCTCTCTTGTGGGTCCCCATTAGGTACTGAAAGTGCTATAAGGTCTCCCTTGAGTCTTCTCTACTCCAAACTAAACAATCCCAACTCTCCCTGTGAGCCTGTGCTCATAAGGGAGGTGCTCCAGCCCTCAGACCATCTTCAGAGTCCTTCTCTGAACCAAGTTGATCAGGCTATTTTAAAAGTAGTTTATTTCAAATGACTTAAAATTAACCCAGTTGAGTTTTTCTAGTGCTAGGGGTGCCAGAGCTGAACAAAGTATGTACACATGAAAAATATATGAAAATACGTTTTGACAAATGAGGCTGAATCTATCAAATATACTTCCTAAAAACACTTGTAAAAGAAGAAAACCCCAAGGCTAACTGTCATCTCACTATTTATTGTTTTGATTCACTCTTTTTGCAAAGTAGATTGCACTTAAAGTTTTTACTCTTCCACAGTGTAAAGCTTAATATTTCACACTAAAGAACTCCATTTTTCACACTTGCAAACATGAAATCACAGTTGTATGTGATTTTAGCTGTATCTTTTGGTAGATTCCTTTTCCTCCCTTCATTGCTTGGGGAGTATGATTCAGTTGATTGCTTGCAGGACTGACTGGCTGGGCCCTACAAAATTCAGGGATGACTTCACTGCCGACCTGCAACATGCAAAGATCCACAGGCAAGACTGGTTCTCCACCACATCAGTTACATTTGTGTGGTGGATCTGTTTGCCAGGGACAGATGTGACCCATTTCAGACTGTCTCCCAGCTGATGTGTGCAAACACAGCTGTGTCTGTGCACATACAGTGACTCATGAGAGCCGCATGTGTGCAGATTTACATCCTTCATGTCTGATGCAGCACTGCTGTGCACACAAGCAGCACTCACCCCAGCCTGTGACACTGAGATGTCTCATCAATTGTCATCTAGAAAACCACAGGGCCACAAGTCACTGTTACAAATGAAGCATTCCATGCTGTTTTGTTGTCCTGGAATGTGTCTCTATGCCTCTCTCAGCAGAGAAATGAATTGGGCACCACTGCCCACCCTCCCTTAGTGCTTCCTTCTTGCTCATCCAGCAGATCCCAGCACACTCACCATGGTTGTACTGTCCCCATCAGCAGCACCTGCCTTCTCTCTGCAATTCAGTGACTTTTTGCTGCTTCCCCTCAGCTCACCTACTGGGAGAGTGTCTGCCTTTCTTCTCAGCACTCTAATTTAATCATCAGCTCATCACCTGCTGCTCCTTACACTCAAACCATAATGTCCATGAACGCTCTCTGCACTCTCAATGGATGATATGTCCTTCCCTACGCCAGGGTCCAGTAAATGCTCAGAAATCAATGTTTTTAAACCAAGGGAAAGGAACAGTGACTCAGATTATTCTCCAACACTTTTTCTCACCATTTTAAACAGAAATTCCACTTGGCTTTGATTCAGATGCACATGCATCAGCATCAATGCATTAAGTGTACCCAGTGCCTAAACAGTTTGGCCTGATGTATATTAACCACTACTTGTAAAATAACCCAATGCACAGAAATTCAGAACTTACTTTTGGGGATTTTGCAAATAAAATTCTGGTCAACAGAGCAGTAATAGGTCCTCCAGGTTCCGCTTGAGACATCCATGTCAACACAGTGTTCATCAAAAAGTACTGTAGGCTCTCCTTTCTCCCAGTTGACATATTCTACTGCACTTTTGTCCATCCATATCCACTCTCCTAAAATCAAACGTATTACCTAGTGAGTGGATGAAGTGGAGAATAACTTCAAGGCTACCAGTCAGCTCAGATCAGATCCGGGATTTTTTAGTTGATAAAATTGCTATCACAGAGCACATATTTCTCACTCTAGAGCACTTATTTCTCACTCTTTAAACAGCCAGAGCTATTTACACGGGAATATGCAAATGCAAAATGCTCACAAAGTTAACTTCATTAGGGTCATGGCTGGCAGTGGTGTTACGAAGACCTGTCCAGCTACCCAAGGAGCTTTAGCTGAAGCCTGCACCCAGGATTGTGCCTGGGAGCTGTAAGAAAAGCAGAGCACCTGCACAACCCAGCATCAGCAGTGTAAGCATACAGAATGCTCAGGACTTTTTCTTTATGTGTGCATTCAAGATCAGCAAATAACTACTTTATTAGAGTTGGCTTAATTAATTATGTTCACAAATTGAATTAGCTCTCTTTAATAATCTCATCTCCTGCTGACAGTCAAGCATCTCCCATCAAGTAGGAATAATAGCCATCTTCTCTCCCTCAGAGTGTGCTTTTGTGGCGCTCAATATCCTGGTACATCCGGCTGCCTCAGTGGCACTTCCTCTGTCCTCCCCTGCAGCTGCACTTCTCTACTGCCCCTGCCTGCACAGCGTGCACAGGGGACAGGTCAGGAACAAGTCACTGCTTTTATAGTGCTCACTTTCAGCCAGAACAGATGAACTTGGCCCACCACTGCTGGTGGTGAGAGACATAGACTTGAGCAGAAGTTGGAGCACAGTCCAGACTGACTCTGGGGGTTTACCCTCAAAGTCTGCCAAGAAAAATCAGCTTTCAGAATTATGATGATATAGAATACAGTATCAAATTAGCAATTGCAAAAAAAAAAAAAAAAACAAAATACAAAAAACAACCTCTTTAAATATATTTGGATTAAAATGAAAGACTCCACCAAAAATTTATGGAAAAAAAAAAATTGAAATTTAGATTAATAAATTTTTCTTTGCAGCTCATATGAGATGCTATGTCCCGTGTTGTCTAGAAATAAATTTAAATTTAATTTACCTCAGCATTTAATGACAAGACAACATTTTGCTTAAAGCAGTTAAATGTCAAATAATTTGAGTTTAAAAAGGAAATAAATATTTATAGTCAACTACTGCAGTGCTAAGCTAAAACCTTTTTCAGAAAAAGTATACTCAAATTGCAACAAAGACACAGAAAGCATAGGCATCTTGGTGGTTTATGTTTTACATATTTTAGTAGAAAAGTTATTAAATATTTATTAGCTATCTTTCCCCTGATTATTTATTAAATATTTAACATATTGGTACTATTATTTAGTATTTTAGTAGTGGTTAGTATTCATTCCATTTGTGTAGTATCTATTTTCATCTCATTATGCACTGTGAAATAATTACCATCAAGATTTTTGAACAATCCTATCCAAAACTTTCTGAAGTCACTTGCAAGTGGAGACAAGTAAAGTAAGAGAAAATTCATTTCAGTGGAATCTTCTATGGAAACCAGAGAGGCACCTAAAAATATCAATGAAATATTACATACAATTTCAGTGAGATTTTTCATCATAATTATCTCAGTAAAAAGTCATTTCATGCTTCATGATCAGCATTGCCATATAGTAAAAATGCTTGATCATAATTTTAAATTAGGTGTAGCTTAATTGATACACACATGCACACATTATATATTATTGTTCTGGACTTAAAAGTCAAACACACAAACAACCTGTAAAATATCCTAATAAAAAAATGGCTCTTACCCATTTGAATACACGTCATGGAAGCATCAGGCCAGCTTTCCTCAGAAGAGGTGTGCACATAGTAACAGTGTCCCCGGAAGGGAATCCAAGATCTGCCACGCTTCGGTTCAGGACACTTCCCAGGGAGCTGTGGGGGCTCACTGGGGATTACCTCTGTTTAGAAGACACAAAGGTTTCAGTGCAGTTTTAAAAGCCAAGGGAAACATGTACTCCTGCACCACACATCAGCCCCGCAAATATGACATTTATTCCAGGGAAAGGAATATCCCATTGACTTAACTACTTATCAAGTATTGAATTAAGCATGACAAACTAGTAATAAACTTTTCTGGTTGGAGCTGATTCTCCAGTCTGCTAAAGAAGGTTTACAGCAGTCAAACTGCAATTGTCTTCTACATGGTAATTTTTACCTAAACTTGTGACACCGAATGAGGAATCAGCACATATAAGGGATCTCAACACCACAAGTCTGTGGCTTGTTTCCAGCCAGTTCCTAGAAAGGTCAGTCAGAGAAGCTGTCTGTACCTGCCCTTGTACATCATACATTCTAATCAATGTAAAAGCAGAATTTATAGCCTATTGCTTCACATGATTAAAGCCAAAACAGAGCTTAAAAGAATATAAAATTAGCTGCAAATTATAGTGGAGAAATTTTGAATCTCTTATATAATTTGAAACATGATTGAAAATTGTATGCAATATTTGAGCACTAAAGTATTTGAGCAGAAGCAACAAACAAATGCATTGATTTGGCTGCTACACTGCAGAAGTTTCTTAACTCACAATAATTCAAAAGATACTTATAAGTGTAAAAGTATATAATTAATATATTTATAGTTAGGCCAAAGTTGATTGATTTGTAGTTCTTGACTAACAAGGATGCAAAAAACCACTATGGCATGTGGCATGAAACACTGCAGCTGTCTTTATGATGTGCATGTGTTGACTGGCCTGTGAAATGAAATGTTTGGAAATCACACAAGACAGACTGGATTTGACAGTTATTCATTAAAAAAAGTAAGAGTTTATCACAAGGCATACACTATCTATCACAACCTTTGCATATGTGGAAAAACTAAATTCAAATAAAGTCATTAACTTAAATTCCTGCCTCCCAAATCACATTTGTCTCATTCAGAACGTACCATTGGATTGTTTACAGAGAGAGAAATATGTTTCATTGCAAGATGCTGTCTTCCAAAAACCATCCAAATCTAAATAGACACAGGCTTTGTTTTTATTTGGTTCTCCACTGGCCCAGTTAAGATACCTGCTCCTTCTTCTATCTGACCATACGTATCGGCCACCACTCTAAAAGCAAATCACAATTATGATTATGTCACATGCAAGAATTAGATTGGAAGAACATTAAGATTTCACTTGAACTTATGCAAAAATAAGGGAAAATTGAGAATTGTGGTTTCTTGCACAAGATTATGTCATGAATACGTAAGAAACAGGTCAACACTCCCGCTCTCCGCAGCAGGCAGGGCAGTGGTCCTGCAGATGTTGGTTTAGCATGCAGCCTGTGTTATTTAATTCACATCATTCTTTTAATGCCCTAAATGGGCAAAGGGCCTTAAGGCAGCAAAGGGGAATAAATAATTTTCATCAAATGAGTCCACACATACACACAGATCAAATAAAGATTGCAGAGAAACTATTGCCAGCATTCCTCTAACACATGCTTCTCCAGGTACTTAGAAATCAAAGAGAAAAGTCTAAGGTTCCACTGGAGAGAGAAAAACTGATGACACTTTCCTTGGGGCTGGACCACAGAGCCCTGCCACCCATGTTAACTGCACTCGTGGTAAGTTTGTGGGTCTTGAATGGACCAGCTACCAGAGAGGAGCTAAGCATGTATTTTGTCAGTGGATATCATCAGTGTTGGCAGAGGATGATTGACATGAGTCACATCCATGGCTTCTGTCACCCCATCCTGTGCAGCTAGATCTTTCCTCCTGTGATCTTTGGAGGCAGGTTCCCATCCTGTTCTTTGTGCCATTTCCTGTCCTATCTGCTTTGAGAACCTTGGCCATGTTTCATTCTAGATTCCTGTCTAATCCCAGTTTCCCAGTGCTCTCACAGAGGTGCAGCTCCAGTGCCTCTCACCTCAACACCTCTCAGACCTGTGTCCCACCAAACTCTTGCTCTACCTCACTCCACCTGATTTTTCCCCAGCTTCAATTCCCAAAATATCCAGCTTATTATATTTATCCACGTTCTTTTTTACATTCCTCGGTTAACTGCTTCCCATTTCAGACCTTTCCACTCTTAGCTGAGTTTTTCGGCAGTTTTATACACAGCACCAACTTCAGCTCCAAAAAGCAGCCTTAGGAGTCCCCACTGCCAGAGCCCTGCTCTTTCCAGGATTGCCCAACACAAGCTCCTGTATTACTGGGCTGTGAATTGAAACAAAAATTTCAACACACAAAGAACTATTTTTAACCTGCTTTTTTTCTTTGGTGTCCTCCACAGTGTGCCTTCAGAAACAGCACTGCTCCACCACAGGAGCAAGTGGTTGGCCATGGAACAGGAAGCGAGAACTTCATCACCACTTTTACCACTGAAGCCACTGAGGGCTGCAGCTACATCCTTGGTGGACTTTGAAGTGTGGGCTGTGGTAGTTCTGGTTTACACTATGGACAAACATTTAAACATGTAAATCCCCTCAAGTGGAGGGAAGTCAGGAACCCTCTGCAAGATTTTGATTCCTGCCACGTCTGTGGATGTGGCCAAAAACTCATCCTGAGATTAGTACGACTGTCACGCGCATTTGGTGGACTCACAAAGTTGCTGTTAAGGCCAATCCATACAGGCTCCCCATGCTTTAATATTTGTAACCACAGGAAAGATTCAGCATAAGGATCCAGGACACTGGCCAGTTCTGCAGACTGGTCCCTGCAGTAGTTCTCTGCTTTTTCCCAGCTCATTTTGTAGTTGATGATTGCATAGCGGTCATCACCGTAATGGTTAAAGCCAAACACCGGATCTGTCGGTTGGGAGTGCGGCAGTTTGGGGTCTGCAACAAGCAAAAGAACAACTAAAAATCTAACTCTATATTGGTTCAGACTTATAGCACTGAGAGAAGATATAGTATACTGGAGTTGTCATGTAATTAGGAGAAATTACAATAACAAATTAAGATATGTCCAAAAAATTCCTGCAATAATGAAAGCCACATTTTCATCTACTGTGACAAAATGTTCTAGTACTTTTCAGAATACCCTTTCAGCATAAATATATTTCCCAAAATTATGCTTTGTAAGCACCAGACCTACCCAAACCATATTGTATCAATGTAGGGCATGAAAGGGAAATGCCATTATATATTGGCATTTTTTGTATTTGTGACAAGGATCAGGGTATGACAAACACACCATGAGCAAGCAGAGGGATGCAACTGCTGCTGCTGAAACTGTCTGAGAAAGAATGTAAAGGAAATAGAACAGGGCAGTTTCAAAAAACAAGGAACTTGCAGTGTTTTTAGTATAACATTAAAAATTCCAGTTTTGAAGATGTAAAAACAGTGCACTCAGCCGCCTTTGATTGCCAAAAGCAGTAAACTACATGATGATACGTGGATCTATTTTTTTTTTGTTGTTATTTATGGGTCTAGTCTTTCAAGAAGAAAAAGTTAAGGAATTTTCTCCAAAAAAACAAAATGTGTGGTCATTTTTTAAAATGTTCCATAATGCATGTGATACTGTCATTAATTTCAGTCAGGTCAGGACAGAATTACAGGAAAGTCACTTTTAGCACCAGTTTGAAATTACCACAATAAATCAGACCTACTAGAAAGTGGTGAAAGAAAACTCACCAGAATTTTTTTGGCAGATGTAACTTTTGCTTGCTTTGCATCCTTCATCTTTCCATTTCCCTGCCTGTTCAATAGGGTTCTTCATCATAAAAACGCAATCATCCTACAAGATAAATGAGATTAACAAGAAAAAAGATGTGGATAGGTAGGAAACATTATTCTTCTTCTGGATATACAGACTCATGTATCACATACAGACACATAAAGAGGAATAATATGAAGGTCATAAAATTCATACAATAGTCAGGCATAATATGACAATAAGCCTTTGCAACTCCACCCTAGGAAAGTTTGCCCTTGGATGAGAGAGGGAGCTGCAAAGCACAGCACAGAGGCAGGATGATGTGTCTGGGATTATCTGGATGTACAGAACTCTGTGCACAGCCCTGTATGTGTGTGCCTCAGTGCAGGTTCATATGCTTGTGCTTGATCTGGCCCACAGGTCTTTTGCTGTTTTCCTGGAAATTATGGGAAATTGCTCCTCTGAATTGTTCCTTCTGCCCCAATTCAGGACTAAAAGTGGTCAGCACAGTGCAGTAACGTGGAGGTAGTTTGTCAGAAACAACCTTTTATGGGAGACACATCCCACACCCTTTCTGCTGAACTCTGGACCCTTTACCTTCTTCCTTTTCCTCCCACAGAGTGAGAAGATGTGGCTTGGCTTTCTGCAGGAGGAGGCAGTAACTGTCCCCACCTCACATCAGTACAACCTATGCTACCTCTAAACCCCCTGTCTGGCACTTGCCCAGGGCTTGTCCGCAAGAGAAAGAAGTTCACAGTGATTGCTGGAAGGGAATGGTCACAGCCTTCTGCAGAAAGCATAGGCATGTGTGAGGTGGGGAAGCCCTGGAGATCCCAAAATTCAGCTCTAGCCTGATGGCAGCTGGACCTAAAAGATATTTTTTTCATTTTACCTTAATATGAAACAATTCTCTTATGAAAAGAGGGGAATTAGGTAGATCTAGCACAGGAGTATAGAAATAATACTATTGGCCATTTCACAATTACTGAATAACACTGAGCTTTGTCTTATGATAACACACACAAAAAAAGTATAAACATGTCATAAGTTTCAAAGCATATAGAAGGGATTTTTAAGAATGAAGATTAGAGGAATTTAAAAATTAGAAAGGAAGACACAGACTCCCTCTTTAGAGTATTTCATTCAATGCATTTATCTTGAAAGGCTCAGTGCCAAGAACTGTCAATGCATGCAATTATCTGAGTATTTTCATCAAATCTAAATAACATTCACTGCATCCCAAAATTATATGGTTTATTCTGTGATTAATTTGAATGTCCTGATGAGTCATGGTATAGTGAGGGAAATTGCTCACTTGTATGAGCTTTGCATAATGCTTCCAAACATCTCTCTGGACTCACACAGAACCATGACAAAAACAGAAGCTGGAAAAATGTATGCTCATACATCTCCCACATGGCTACTCTGCTTTTAAAAAGCAATGAGACTTCTAAAAATCTTCAGAAAGGAAAAGAAAGAAGTGCAACAAGTAGCTACATAAATTTTGTTCATCTACCAAAGTTTTGATGTTTAAGTGACAAACAGAAATTGATGCTTACCATACTATAATAACTTCGGGAACCTTTTGCCCAATTTGTGTAATCTACTGGGCTTCCATCTGTCCATAAGTACGTGTGCTCCTGATTTATGTCATTCAGTCCAATCCAAGCATCAGTTGCAGCAGTTTTTAAGAGGGACATAAGGAAAGCTGAAGGGAAAAAAGAAAAATTGTATAAGGAAGGAAACACTCTTCCCCAACGCTGAAGACTTTAGAGTGCCTGAAACCAGGATGATGAGTCATCTCTTTATAATAAGGTGGCAGTCTTATGACAAAAATAAAATTAATATATATAAATAGATATTTAACATCTGTCATCTGAAGTTAAAATTGGGAAAAAAGTATTTACAAACTCAAAGATGGGAAAATTTTTAATAAAACAGGAGTTTATTTGTACACTCTTCTATGTTTTTCATCATCTGAGAAAGCATGGAAAATGTTCTACTGTATTACAGAAATTAACATAAGTATGCTAAGCCTTGGCATGTAGAAAATGAGTCCACAGAGAATGCACTCCCTTTTCTTCATTGGAAAATTCTTTGTTAACCTGACTTAATAATTTCATTCTAAACAGACTTGACACAAAAAGTCCTACTTAATAACAAATTAAGTATGAACAGGGATCTCAGCTTTGTGGAATTCCAAATGCTGCTCTCCTTAATTCCTGCCCAGACTGACTTTCCACTAAAATAATTCCCTTCCTCTGCTACAGAAAAGAAATATAAACCACATGCACTGATGGAGTGAGGCAGGAGATGGTCCGTGTGTGTCCCTCAGGACCTGAGGCAGCACATCTCCCAAGCAAACACGAGACCTCTTAAAACATCTTCATCATGCTGAGCAGCAAATCCAGCAGGTGCAGAGGAACAGCAGAACAGAGGGAACAGGGGGAAACAGGGGTACTCCAGCACTGGGGCCTTCTGCTGCCTGAGGATGTGTCCTCTGACAGCCACAGCATTTGGCTCAACAGCTAGGTGCCCAGTGATTTGGGGTTGGATATTACTCCTTTTGTGTGCTTTTTTTTTTGCATAGAATTATAGAATCATAGATTGACCTGAGCTGGAAGTGACCTCAAGGATCAGATAGTTCCTTAAAAATATGTGGACATTTAATTATATGACAAGATTCTAATAAAAAAAAATTATAGTACATGCTATATTAACCTCCAAACTATGATTTTAAAAATTAATCAGGACACTAAAATCTATGCAAGCATTTTTCCAAAGGTGCAATTTCTCATTCAGCATAAATTTATATTAATATGGAATAAATAAGAGCATATATGGCAGAAACTCTAATGTCTTTTAAAATCTTTTTATCAGGAATTACATGGCCTCTAATTAGTGCCAAAACATTGGTACTTTATACCTTGCACTTCCTTTTTTGATATAGTAGCCAGATTTCCTCCAAGATCAATGCAGTTGTTCCGTGCAGCATGCCATGTCAATGTCTCATTTTCATTAAAACCAAAGACTTTAAAACACTGAAAAAGAGAAGTGTGCAAAATCTGAATCTAGGTGATGTTTTAATTTCTGATTAAAATACCTTTGTTTGTAACAAACAAAATAAACTGGGTATTTTATGTAAAAAAGGATGTTAGCTAATTTAACAGTACTTTCTAGTGGTCTTTAGGTTTAAATGACAAAGAAGATCTGTACTAGAAAATTATTATAAAGCCCAATATATTTTAACATATACTTAAAAGAAGGTAGAAGCCAGTCTGCTGATCTCAGCAGAAATTGTATTAAACCTTCTGAGCACAATTCTGAGGTGTGACCATGAGAGAAATACTAAAGACCTCAGGAGAAAAAAAAAAAGAAAAAAAAAAAGGATAAGATATGTTAATGGAGCAAAATATTCCATCTTCTATTGCCCTATTTATCAAACCAGATTTTGTTCTTACAGGATAAAAACAGAAAGAAAATTATTTTGGCATTATCATTTCTTGTAATGTGATCTTATGATGTGTAAGCCATTAGACAGGTTTGTCAGAGTCAAGAAACCTTAATGTGCTACCTAAAGCATACAACTGAAAAGTTAAGCAGGCAATTTGTGCAAAAATTGAGGAAAATGGAAGGCGGTCAGAAGAGGTGTGTAAACACTTAGGGAAGAGTCAAGGGAAGAGCTTCGAAGCTCCTCTTCCAGGAGGTGAGGGAGAGATTTTAGCTTCAGAGAGCACCATGAAATGGAAGACACTGAGTTTGTGACTTTTCCTCAGTACTGAGAGAGAGAAGGAAAAGGGAGATAGCAGCCAGTGGGTCTCAAACAAGGGATCTCTATCAAAGTATTTTTGCTGAAGCATTTTTGCTCAGCTGAAGGGAAGACAGATAGAGCTAGACAAAATAAAGCTATTGAGAATTATCTTAATTACTTATGTAATTCTAATTACTAGTATTGTAATATACCCTGTTGCATTGTACCTTCTATAGTTTCATTGATGAAAATCTGTGGATTTTTATTACATATAGTCTCTTACCCTGAAGTTTTGATTGTACGTAATAAAGCGCAGCAAATCTTAAAGTTGGATTATTTAAAATCCTTAAGTTTTTTGGTTATAGAAAAAAAAAACTGATAAATTTTCTCAATGGAAGGTGCCTTGATGGCTTAAGTGTATAGCAGGCAGGAGATGAGTACGTGTTCAGACAACACGTGAGAGCCAGATAAGCTCAGCTCAGCAAATGAGATCATGTGTTTTTGCTACTGTTTTGTGTTGCCAAAAATAGATGAGCTACTTCCCTCACATAGAGTTGTTGTAAGATAAAGATTTTTTCTTTATGTCTCAAGATCTCCCTCAAAAGTGCTGTGATTCCAACAGAGCCTGTAATTCCTATTTCAGGATTTGTAATTTTGAGGTCTTTAAATACATACAAAGGGGACATAATTTATGATCACTAGAAACCCTGCTACAATTGAAAAACTGATTCAATTTTTTTTCGTTCTGCTCTTTTAAAAATACATTATATTGACATTTCCTACTGCACCTTGTTATCAAAGAGGAGCCAGTCTTCTGGACACCCACCCTGTGGTGGTGGTGAAGTGGGAGCAACAGTTGTACGAACGGTGTCATTAAACCTTTCACAGATGAATAACTCAACACTGCCACAGTTGAGATCATTCCATGTACCTGAAAGAAAATTTGAATTTAAAACAAAACCAAAACAAGACAAAACAAAATAAAATGCAATGGGGACTGAGATAAAAATTGACCTTTCCTAGAGAAAATCTATTGTAGGAAGTAAAACTGGTTACAGTATTTGTATTTCTCTCCCTCAGGAATAATATGGAACTGTATGTCAGTATCTTTGAAATATTCAGGTTTCCAGCAAAATTTAGCATATAAATAATTGGTCTAGAAACAGACATATATCAATATTGCAAACCATAGTATTGACAAAGGAGAGTTTTAGTTCAAATGCTTAAATCTCTGAGATCTGGAATCTCTCTGTCTATATAAGGCACTCAGTTCTGGTTACCTTACTACCTTGAACTTCTCACAGTCTTAGAGCTTTCTGGTATCTTTTCTGCTTATTGGAGTGCAATCTAAGAGGATAACATTAATATAATCTTTTCCATTTTACAGATCAATAATAAATAAGAAAATTTCATATGCCATTTGCTGCAGACAGTTACAAGGTAACTACCTACAGCAGAATTATTCACACCTAATGGAGATATTGTCATTTTAATTCAGAGAAGTTAGGGACATAATTCTTCTTATCTGAAAGTATATTTCCAAAACAGGATGCAATATTTACTCCCCAAAATATCCATATCCTTCCATTCACCTCTAAGAGAGCCTAGGAAGACAAACTCAGCTATAGATTTTGAGACTAGAAATGTTTAAAAGTAGAAGAGATTTATTGCACCAAAAAAAGACTAAGTACTTGGCTAGTATAAAATAATTACTTCCAGTACTCTGTATTAATGAATATTAAATAATATGGTATTTTAATTAAAATATACTTTAAAACTGCTTAATAATAATCCAATCCATGGCAGAAATTTTTAGGAATTGCACAAATGACAACAGATAGTTAATATCCTGGAGAGGTAGGCATAAAATGGACAAAGGTTAGAGGAGAAACAATACTGACTGTCTGCCAATTGTCTGATGCTTGCCTGATTTGTTCACTTAGAAATTTTCTGACAAAATTGCAGGTGCAATTCAATGTGTTGACTATATAGAGTTCATTTTTTTTTTAAAGTCCATAAATAAAAGACTACCATTTATTTGCCTTTGCTTCTTGAACTCTGTGAAACATCAGACTGCTCATTATGACAACCCACCCAGCCTTGCCCATGCAGCCCTCCCAGGGCAAATCCTCCAGATCAAATGTTTGTTACAGCACCCACCTGTATGGGTATACATGACCACACAGTTTTCATCATTGTTTGCAAAATTGGGTTCATTTGGAGCCCAGGCAACGTAGTTCACTGATGTTCCATCCATCCACCTGAAAGAAGCAGTTTGAGGGAATTATAATTCTAGGTTGAATTAGTTAATATTTCTTTGCAAAGGATACGTTTAAGTTTTGTATTTTAAGTTTCCTGTATCTCAGCTTACAAACACATGTAAAAGACTGCTAAAAAGAAACCAAGACCAAGACTTGGAATTAGTAAAAAATATTTTCCTATCAACTGCCTACAGTATTGACTTGGACCAGGTCTGAAGTAATGATCTTTACTGGTGATCCCAACTTCTCTTGGTCTCTGAACACTGATAGTGTGCTGGAAATATATGCACCAGCCCAGAACTGGACCTGGATTTCTCTGGAGCACAGAAACAGACACCTGAGCTTATTTTAGCAATTTCCTGGGTCAAAAGTAATAATATAAGACAGGGTAAGAAAGAGTCTTGTACCATGTACTGGGAACTACTTGGAACCATTTTGTTAAGCATAGGAAATCTTTAATATTACGCAACTATTAGCTTTTTTTTTTTTTTTCAATTATGCATCAATCTATTCCTAGCTTGGGGATTCACAAATTTATTTTCAAAAAGTAGCCAAAAAATTCTGAGAAGGCCTCAGTGTGCTGGAAGTCAAGAGATGAATCAGCCAAGACTGACAATCTTCAGACAATAACAGCTCCAGAACAATCCAATGTTTTCCCAGTTTCAGAGACTAAGAAATTTCATGCATGTTTTTGCAAGTAAATTAAAAATTAGCAGTTCATCAGGATGCCTAGCTGTTTGCAAACATCCTGAGTCAAATTGGAAGAACCAGTACACAATAAGCCAGGAGAAAGAATATAAAGCAAATAATGGCATCATCATCCAACAGGGAAGAGGATGAAGCTAGTGAGGGAACAAGGACTGGGAAAACAACAATTATCTGAGCAGTGAATGGGATGTAGAAAGCAGAATCCCCAGGAGCTGAGACTGTAGAGTGTCTGTGGTTTGTGGTTTGTGGCCAGCAAAGGCAACCTGTGACAACAGAAGAAAGATTAAAATGAAGAGTCGGAGACTCATCTGACCAAGCTTTGAATCCCAGAAGAATAACTAGAAAAAGTGCACACAGTGGGAGAGAATAATGCCACAGGAGACATGTCTGCAACACATCCAAGGCTCCAGGGGTTTTTTAAGATAATTCCAGGGCACTTTGTTTCCAAAGATATTTGTAGAGGAGCAATGACTCCATGTCACCTAAAGCTGTCCCACCCTGAACTCAGGATTGTTGGAAATCCAGACAAGGGCTCTCCAGTATTGATATTTCACCTCTAAAAACCACTTTGATGCCTCTCACTGCAGGTTTCCAGGGTTCTTTTCTTTGATCATTTCAACATCAAGCAAGTACCATCTGGAATATGCTGGAGACCTCCAACCAATTTATTCTTTCATTTAACAAAGAGAAGAGGATGATGCCTCACTTATTGTGTTCAAACACCTCAGCCTCACAACAGAAAAGCAGGGTAAAGAACCAAATGAGGTAGAAAGAGATGGTGAAAATATGATGGGAGAAGTGTTTCGCTAAAGAGCAGAATCCCATTTTAAAACTCTATGTGAGGCCATAAGCCTGTCTGCAGGTTGTGTCAGTCATTGAATTTCAACCGTCTGCAAGAGCCAGCCATGTCAATTGTGAATACATTATGAGTCTCACAAAATTAATTTGTTTTTACTTACTGGAATGTTCTGTCAAGGCTCACACTTAAGCCAATATAGAAGTTATTCCCCCAGTCTTTATAGAAAACCTAAAACAAACCAACAAACAAAAATGTAATTAGCTGTAATGAAACAGATTTCAAATAAAATAAAAAAAGTCCAAAAAATGCTTTAGTTTCAGTTGCACAATTACACGGTATATAATGTGCAGGGAGTTGCTGCAAAATTCAAAATGCAAAATTTTCCTCCAATTTTCAGAATATAATTTTAAAAAATTTAAAAATAGTAAATTATCTGAAAAAATGGAGAAAAAAGGTATATTAAGAAGGCAAGAATGACCTCTTAAGCAGGTTCATAACAACATTTGGAGAGTTTTTGGAAAACATAGTGAGAATTTGCGGAAAGGCTGCAAGTAAATAGTGGGGGTTTGTACTTAGTTATGTGGAGGAAAGAATGCTATCAAATTTGATTTTAATAGTAGGAAACTATTTCCAAATATTATATCATCACTAGGCCATTCTCTTCCTATAAGAAAATATTCCGAATTAAATCTTTTACTGCAAATAGAAGATTTGGCAAAGAATTTTTATTGAATTCTGTAAAAAGAATGAGTTAGAAAAAAACCCATAATTAGTAATTGCAGCTTTCAGCTAAACAGAGCAAAGTCTTTGAAAGTTGCACCCTGAGAGCTTTCCTGAAAGGAAGCTGAGAATTTGTCTACATATAGAAATTTATTAAAATAATTATTATAATAAATAATTATATACTAAACAATTATATAAATAATTATAATAAAGATTCTAAGTAGATAAGCCCATGAAAGGATGAAAGGTTTACTTTTTTTTATGATGGGAACCACTTTGCAATATTTCACAAACCAGCTGAAAAAATGTGCCTCAGTTCACAACAAAATGGTGCATTTTTCAAGCAAATATATTTCTTACATATTTCCAAAGAAAATTTTTCTCAGTTTCACTCTCAATGACAACAAGGTCACCCCCATTCTTCTTGCAAAAGCCTCTGGCTTTTTCCATAGACATTGCTTCTCTGCTGAAGTAGTATTCCTTGTGTTTATATATTATCCAGTCATCTTCACCAACAACGTATTCATAATCTGCACATTAAAACATTAATTAGCCTGTAATAGAAATTAACTTCATTACAAGTTAATTAATTTTTTTCATAGGAAGCACAAGACTTACTGAATGTGGAATTAGGCTCCGGTTTCAGTGAGGTTCCTGCAATATAAACCAATAGTTGAGTTTATTATGGTTCTCACTTCTCTCTCAATTATATTTATATGTTAGTTTGTATTTAATTCCAAGTAATAAACTTAAGGGTTACTCAGTATATGCTTATTTCTTGTCCCAGAATTTCCAAGAGTATCTGAAAAAAAAGTGCTGCATTCAGCAGACAGCATGTTAGAGCTCATTGTAAGTTAAGCTTACAGAAACCATGCCCAGCTTTAGGCTGTTGTGTTTCTCTTCCCCAGCATACTGCATATACTTTCCAAACCTGCCTGTGTATTTCATGGATTAATTAATAGTTTTCAACTGCGTCTACTGAAATTGCATGTATGAAATGTTTTACTGTGATTGATGGCACAGCTGTCTCTAATACATGCAGAGTGTGACTTGGCCTGGGAAGGATGTTCTTATCTTCCTCTAAAAGTCACTAAAAGCAAAAAGTTATCTTACCTTTTTTAATTTGGCAAATAAAGTCCAGCATGTGTTCACAAAATAAATCATTCCAGTTCATATTGAGATAGCCAGTAAACACACCACATTTTTCATTCCCATCATAATTGTTTGGTTCTCCATGTGACCATTTTTCAAAATTTACCTGTAGTGGAAACACAATTTTGTTACTATTTTCCTTTTAAAAGGAAACTCTTGTCTTGTATCATTCTGTTAAAAAAGAATTTACTTCATTTGCTTTCATGGTCCATCTTGTTCTTTAATACCAGACCTTTTAAGGAGAAATGCATGACACTTGAATAGAATAAAATGTGTGTTTATAAACCATGTTAGTAAGCTAGGAAGTTCTTGCCCCATTTGTTACCAGGGGAGTTGATGTTCTCCTGTCAAGCTCTAGAAAGAAATATGTTCTCTGATTTCTGGGTTGTTTATCCTGCTCAGATATTCCAGCCCAAGACAATCCAAACAGCCTTTGGCCTGGCAGATCTTGATCTATTTAAAACACTGAGGGTGGCAAAGGTGAGCTGGTGCAGATGTATAAAATTATTTCTTGCAGCAAATAACAAATAGGAATATAGAGATTAACATAGACTTGCTAAAATCAGGAGCTATACTCTATCACCTTTAATTACTGTAAATGTTGTATTTTTATCTATAACTGTGAACTATCAGAAGATTTAATACTAATTCCTACAGAGGAATCAGGTACTAAACACTTAAGGTCACTTACATTTTATATAGGAGTTATGAGAGCTGTCTGCCACAAAATACATTTAAAAAATGGTCAAAAAGCTGAAATAACAAATTATTTACTCACTGGTGAGCCATCACTCCATGTAAATCCACCATCAGAGTCCAAGGCACTTAGACCCATCCAGTAAGAATAGTGAATATAACCTCTCTCTCTGAATGATTACAAATATAGAGAATCAGACACAGCATGAAGCAGAGAAGGGGTTTGTACAGCATTACATTTTTTTCAGTATACTTGATATTTCAAGTATAATTTGAGACAATCATATCAAGTAATCATTCAATTGTCATGTGGAGGAAAACAGACTGGCACTACATATGTCAGGAAGCAGTGAAACACAGAATTTTATGAGAAAGACCACAAATACCTTAAGTCCACAAATACTGAGTTAAATGAAAATAAATTGGAAGGTCTTGGTTTCAACAAGTAGCTTAAGCATTCAATTTCAGACCTGCCTGCACTCATGGGCTTGATTTAAATGTTTATGTAAGCACATCAATAGGTCAGGCTTTTCTTAGTCCCCCCTTACTTAAGGCACCACAAAATATTCTTTTAATCAAGAGTATTTTATCTACTGGTCAGCTACAAATAAGGTAAAAAGATCAGTTTTATCTATCTGAATTAACTTCAGTTGAAACCAATTTTGATGATACTTCTCTCAATTTTGTTTGTGTTCAGGCAATTTTAGTACATGGCACCATCTTCTCAGAGGTGTGTCAAGAAAATATTTTGCTCACCTCTTTTTATCCTTTTTTTTCCTGCCACTTTTTACACCATCTTTGTAAAGTAGAAACTGATCACCAAAAATCCTTTTTGTCTTTCAGAAAGACAATTTAATTTTTTTTCTTATATTTAAATTAAGGAATTAGCAGATACTTACAGCCTAGCTATCAGATTTTGTTCTTCTTCACTGTGGATACATGCAAGATCTCCTCCAATGGTTCTGCAAAAATCTCTTGCTTCAAACCATGTTTGCATTTTTTCCCTTCCTTCCTGAAAAATCTATAGAAAGCGGGCAATAAATTACTATGTTTCGTATTAAAGATATTTAGAAACACAAATTTGGGCTTCTACCTTTCTTCTGATCTTTTGATCTCATTTTATTTTTGACTATTTAATGGTTCAACCATTTGACCTGTAGTCATTATCAAATTTGATTATTGAAACTTTGCTTTTCCTATCATCTCAGAATTCCTGTGGCTCCAAACTTCAGTTCCATACAAATACAGCTTTTTCCAATATTTCCCAGCCATACCACTTGGGGATGCCCGGAGATATGTAAACACAGGCTGTCTATCAGGTAGGCAGGGTAAAATCCACCTTCCATGCATGAACAAAATGTATTCTTATTTAAATGGCAAACATTTGCATTCAGAAATAAAATACCTACTTTGAAGCAGAAGCTGCTTTGAGAAACAGACTGCCATCCTTCTGGGCAAAACAGGGGAGGGGATGTGGTTGGAGGAAGAGGAGGGGGAGTCACTCCCTCCACCAGCTGCTTGCAGAGAAATGTGTTGGTTTCTTCACAGTTCAAAACATCCCATAATCCAGCTGAAGTTCCTGTTGCCATGGCCACACAGCCTGGCTCCCCTCCTTCATAAAACATAAAATTGTTAAATCATATTGGTGACTACATCTTCTCAAAATATCTGCTGCTTATCTAAGAGTAACCTGTTCCCACTGTGTTTGGATACAGTAGCTCACAATAGTTCATATGCATTCCTATTAAATCATTACAAGATTGTTATTAATGTGAGTTCCTTTTACACAATACCAGGAATTACTTAAAAATACCCATCAAACAACAAACAACCTAATGATACCAACGGACACGCGCATTCCCAAGTGATCTAAAAGGAGTTACCACAATCCCTGATCTAATCCCTTTAGCACAAATAGAAAATAGCATTACCCTTTCTGCTGCTTTATGCTACAAGAGTTTCTAAACCACTTTTTAGGTCCAAACCTTCACCTTGTCATTCCCCAGAGCAGGAACTCAATGGCCCCCTTGGCACTTACCGGGCATCCCCACATTCCAGTGAGTGAAGGTGACAGGATCTCCACTGGCCCACCTGAATGTCCCCTGCTCTTCCACATCTGAAAGACCAATCCAGAAGTATTTTTCTGGTTTGAATCCAGTTATGGAGGTCAGAAAAGCTTGTTCATATCTGTGAAGAGTAAGCACCAAACTGTTGTATCACATGTTACCAGAGTTTGTACATTTCTTCAAACAGTTCATGGCAGCAAATCCGGTAAAGTTAAGGTGATTTGTCACTATGTATGACATGAAGGAAAGTTAATTATCTTACTTCTATAGTACTCATTATCATACAAAATAACTTTGTTTTACATTTTGATATTGTAAATTATGTCTAGAATTTAGGATGATTCTATTCACCTTTTATAATGCACAATGAAAATCACAATCAAAACAATACTTGAGTTAATGTGTATATATTTCTCATTCTGTATGAATAAGAGCTACATTGTTTTATTGAGCTTTATGATAAGGTCTAGATCTTTAAATCTTGTTACTATGGGGAAAACAAATCTCTTTTTATTCTAAAATGGGTATTTCAAATTTGGTTGTTGCAAAGATAGAAAAAGAAGGCTGAAATTCTTGAATGCAAGAGAAATAAATAGTTCCTTGTTTATCTGTTTATTTTTAGTTCATAGAGTTTTAAAACAATCTGTCAATCTGGAGTTGTTGTGCGGGTGACCCAGTTTTTTAATTCTCAGAGGCAACAACCATGTAAATATGTATTAGCAATGTTCTGAATGTTTGTATTGATGACCTAAATGCCCCTGATGTATTATGCAATACTTCTTCAGCCCTGCCTTAAATTTTCCTGGGAAAGAGTGGTGTCACACGAGATAGACATTATGAATAACTGCTAAGTAAGAAACATTTCTGTTTAATCCTTCCATCCTGGTTACACACACTGAAGGACAAGAATTATGTTTCCATACCTGTCCCTCACAGTAGCCAGGTAACCTTTGTTTTCTTCACAAAGTTTTTTTGCTTCTGAAAATGTTGCTGGCAGCTGCACCAAGGAGTAACAGTAAAAGCCATGCTTCATCCAGCCCTGTCAGTGTCAAAGCAGAGGGGCTGTCAGATGGCACAGCTTCGAGCACTTCCAAAAGCCACGCTAGTACCAACCCCAAGTCAAAACTGATCTCAAAGAACATGAAAGAAACCAAGAGGACAACCAAACACAACTTTTGTAAACATTACTTTGTGTCTTGTCCTTTGATAAAGGACTCAGCAGTCTTTGCAGAAACTGAGCAGTGGTTCTGCCTTGGGGCTGGCAGCCCCAGTCACAGCACTTTGCAGCTCCCTGTGAAAAGCACGCTCTGCCTTCTCATTGCATAAGCAATTATTGCAAGAGCTTACAATCTGCAGAACAGTCAGCTCAAATATTCCTTATTCCTGTAGCACACTGATAGAATCTAGAAAGAGTGCAACCCTTGACTCATGTGTTATGTCCTGAAAAATTGCACTGCAGAGTATCTTTCATGGGTGCAGTAACCAGTTCTGCAGTAGGGGAGAGCTGAGTGAAGTAAACTTGTAAGGGAATAAAAAAAAGTCAATCTAAATTTCAATTAAATAAAGCAAAAGTTTCCCTTTTAGTCTAAGAAGTATCAATACATGAAATTAAGTTTTGTAGGCTCCACCAAAAACAGTCAAAATAATTGACTTCTCTCATGGTTATTATCATTGGAGTGAAAGTAATACACACAATCACCTCCTGCTGCTTTTGTTTTACACTTACTTTCTGGCAGCCTGGGTAAGCAACTTCCCCTGCTTCTTCAGCCAAGGGTTTCCTTTTACAGATGTAGCCAAGTTTTGTTTCACAAACAGTGTCAGCCCAGGATCCATCCTAAGTATTGTAAGAAGAAACCACAAAGAGGAGTGAAAGCTAGAGACAATTCAGATCCAACAAGAATATCCATCCTCAGAAAGAACCCTCTCTCTTCCTATGGCTGAGATTGGTTCAGCTCTCTTCCTTGCCTTGGTTTTTCCCCACAACTCCGAAATACAGTAGGAGTCACATTTCCTCAGAAGTGTGTGAATGAGGGCTGGATCTCTTAAAGATGCAGGGCCTGATGAGAGCAGCAAAGAAACATTCAGTTCCTCTCTATTCTCACCAGCATAGCACCAATTACGTTTATATAGCCACATGTCTATGGCAAGAAAATGCTGGATAAATGATACATAAAACATGAAAAAACATCTTGGGTAAGTCTTTTTCCACAATATTAAACTTCTTTTTATAATGAGTAGAAAACAAGATAAAATTCAGGTTTGTGCCTCGAGCAATATGAGCCTCCAAAGGAGCCTTAAAACCCATGTATTTTAGTAGTTTTAGACAAAAAATGAGGAATTCTGTGCTCCAAGAATCTATTCCTCTATGATCAGTCATGTTCAATGTGGATGATGAGTTATTTCAACCAGTTTCAGATGGGAATTATCTCAGAGAAGGCCAAGTCTCCATGCGGTGCACTGCTTCTGGTGCATCACACACCTTCCTAGACCTGGTCTCATACAACACTCCACACTAAGATATCCTAAATTAAACCAAGTTCATAAATATTTTTAAAACCAGCATTCTTCTTTTTTGCCTTATTTGTTTTTTTAATCATAGATGTTTTCATTTTGGGGGGAAAAGGACAGAAGAAAGTGTGAGAGAAGGGAAGGGATTTTTACCTCTCCTTTCATGAGGATGCAGTCTGCCTTATTCCATGTGTGAGCTGGCTCTCCATGGTGCCATTTGGTATAAGTCACAGGTGTGCCATCACTCCATTCAAAGTACATTTGAATCCTGAAGTCATTTAGACCAATCCACAGCTCATCACGAGGCTCTGGGAACACAAAGTTAATTGTAGCTATGGATATATCTTACAATGGAATAATTACATCTCGCACGCACACTTTTGACTGAAGAACTTAAAAAAACAAGTTAAGACCATGGTTACAATGATAAATTAATAACAACAGTATAATTCCAGATAAAAAAATAAAGTGACCTGCAGAAACACTCACTGTACCCAAGCTGTGACACTGCAAAACTGTGCTCTTCAATATTATGAATGCTTGCCAAATCTCCATCTTCTTTTCTACAGGCAGACTGGGCTTCTTTCCATATTTTTCGTGTTCTATAAATTCTGTAGCAATGGCCTGCGTAGGGCACCCATTGACTGGGGCATTTAAAATGCTTTGAATCACCTGAAAAAAAATATGTCATGAATGAGCAGTTCTATTCAGTGTTTCATTTACATCAAAAAAAAATTACCTGTGCTGATATGAATTTGAAATATTGAAACCCATACTGGAAGAATGTCTGAAGGTACAAAGGTTACAAAATAAATTTTTCCCTCTCATTTTTGCTTGGAGCTCACAAAAAAACTATTTTACAGGATTAACTAAATACTGAGTGATTTGGCATGCAAATGTGGGCATAACTTCACATTAAATCCTCCTCAGTGAGGCTCTGGGTTCAGTCATGTTCAACAGAAAAGGGCTTCTTTTCCTACTCAGAGACTCCATTTTGGTGAATTTTGTAGATTTTAAATCTTTTTTTTCCTCTGGCAACACCAGGTGTTCAGGAGCCAGTTGCAGTTCCTTCATAGCCCAAATCACGTATCAGAGTCCAGACACAAACACGTTATACCAGAAATGTTATACCAGAAATTCCAGCTGCACAAGAATGCCACACTTTGTTCAACACTTGTTTCTCAGGATGAATTTAATGTGCCCAGCCCACCTTCCATTGCTTGGAAAGTTCCCTTGCTCTGCCCCTATAGAGCAAACTGAAGAGGGGAGGATGTGTGCCCAGCATGGATGGGTGGTCAGCTGCTTTGTCTGATGCTCCCTGGACATGGTTTGGACCTGGACAAATTGCATTCCCCTAAGCAACATCCAGACATGCTTTGGAGGTCAGCAGGTGAACTGCCTGGATACAGCCAGAAGGGACAGGATATGCATGTACTGAGCTATATAATCTTATATACTCACATATATTAGTGGAGGCAGGTACTGGGGAGGTAGTTATATGCTGGGAATTCCCAGATGAAGCAACTGCACACCTATTTCTTCAAGTAGCTAAGACCTGGTCTGTCTCAAGTAAAAAGGGAGCTCAGCAGGGGAAAGGTTCCAGATGCATAGTCTGATTTTTCCTTTCAGAATAGAACAAAGAGCAAGGGAGCACCAACTTCAACTCACATCTTTTAGCAGCTCACAGCTTTAGAATGTATTTCAGAGAAGAGGATATTCATCAGTCTTTCATGGTTTGGATAACAAGGCTGAACACCTAATCCTGCTTTCTTTGGTACCCTGGGCTCTTTTCTAAATGATGAACAACATTTGGACATCATCTTTAAAACAAGTCAGAAAATTAAAGTTTTCTCAGTATTTGACCCAGGCCAACAAGTGCAATCCTTTTGTTTTGATGTTTCATGTTGCCGTTTCATATATGACATAAATTACTCACTGACTAAAATCAGCCTCAGCTTTTGACCAGTGTACCTGAGGTGATGGTGGAAGAATCCAAGGAGGTGTTTCTCTTTTGGCAGATATATCCCCTTTTGTGATCACATGCCTCGTTTTGCCATTTGCCATTCCTGCCTTGGAAGGTCCCACATATTTTCCCAGATTCCATAGAAGGATTTCCTTTAAAAAAGAGGAACAGAATCCTTCTGTTAACAGGGAAATTTTTCACCTCTTCACAGGAGGGTGACAGACTTTTGCAGCTGCAAAATCACTGGTGTATTAATTTTAGAGTGATAAATCTCAAGAGATGTGACAAGGGAGCATCACTGAGATGGGGAGGGAAGAGGAGAGGAGGGGAGGGAAGGGGAGAAAATTTTGGCCCAGATGTTGATCATAATTTAAGAAAAGTGCAGCTACCTGGAGCCCAGTTGAGGTATCTGAAAGGAGTTCCCCCAGTCCACTTCCAGCCACTGTCAAGTGCATTGTAGAGGCCTGTCCAGAGTTTTTCATTGATGCCCAGGTCACTAGTGAGCCCTAAGTGGCCAATAGAAACAGAAAGTCAGGTTATTAAATGCCTCTGAATTTTTAAGTTATTCAATAAAACCGGAAGTAATATTTTAAAGCATGATATATATATATATCTATAATTTAAGTTAGATTATTTTCATTATTTTAATATGGGGTTTTGTGAGAAAAGGACAACTCTTTTAAGAATGTCACTGAGACCTATTTTTATGAGATAAATATAAGTATCCATATTAAAACCTTGGATCTGACTTACATTTTAAACAGTGCATTTTTATATATATTTATATATATTTTAACGGATTTTTACTTTACCTAATAAATACATTTCTTCATGAAGGTCTGTGATACTTAATAATTCTGCATCCTGCTGCTGGCAGCTTTTTCTTGCTTGGTGCCATGACAAAAGTGACTCTGAGTTTATCTGATAGCGAGTTTCTGTCACAGGATTTGTTTTCCATAAGTTGTTGTGGGTGGTGTCTATAAAAGATGATACCAGTAATTTGAAAATATAATCATGTTTACTAACCCAGCAAATAAAATCTTTGCTGCAGACTAAAACTATATAACTGTGTGATTTGATAAGTTTTAATTACATAAATTATTTATTCCTACAAACCAAAATTTTCTACCTGTTCAACCCTGTTCCTTTTAATTTATATATTTCATCTACTTGTCTCACATTTCATTCCACATTAACCCACTCACTGATATATTCTACTTATACAAGTATTTCTCTATTCACCATATAGAAGTTTTGGTCTCCACATCCATTTCATACCTTCAGACCCCTCTTTTGTTCTTCCAGACTGCCCAATATGACAGAAATTACCATTTCCACCCAATCTCATGTGAAGTGGGGATGAAGGGGCAGGGACTTTGTGTTGGGGTTTTGGAAAGCTGTGTTGGATTATTTGTAGGTACCTGGAAGCACTGGAGCACTGAAGGCAGGTAAAGGTCACTGCCTGTGTCCTTCACCCTTTCCCTTCAAGCCCTCCTGTTCTCTCCTCCATCCTATAATACCCCATACTCTCCTCAGCTTCCTCATTCACTGCACTTCCTTTTGTCTTGAAACCCAATCCTAGGGGTTTTCTCTTCCTTTATCCATCAATCCCAGAGACCACCCTCAGAATACCCCCTGTAAGGGACCAGTATTGGGAGCACTCTGTGACAGTGAGAGTAAAGACCAGATGCCTCAGTTCCTGGTTTCACAGCTCACCAGTGATCCAGGAGACCCAGAATTCAGCTCACTGTCCAATGCTACTTCCACATCCCAAGATAATTTTGACTGTGACAGTGGATGACACTTTTACTTAACAGCTTTCCTGAGATTTTTATAAATAAATTACCTTTTAGTGGGCAGTTTCCAAACAACTGGTCTTTATCAAAATCTGAAGAAGTTGCACACCAGAGAGAGTTTGCATCATCCCTCCGAGGGATGCATTCAGCATACCATTTCCCTTGGTGCTTAAAGGGGAACACACAGGGTGCACCAAAAGCATTTCCTCCCAGTGTATAGATATCTGTGGAGAAAAACAGAGATTCAACAGTCAGCTGGCATCAGATGCTCACCACAGTGACACTCCTAGGCAGCTTTCCATGGACAAAGCTGAGTCACACGGGGCTCAACACACCAGTGTTTTGTTAACCAGAACCTTTACCAGGCTGTTGTGCCAATCAGGTATGACTATGGCAAAATATTCAGAACTAAGGCTTTCCAACACTTAATTGGCCCTCAAGCTAATTTCTGTTTGACTTTGTCATGCCGTTGTTTTCCAGACTACTGTGTCAGAGGTGCCTGTGACTCAGCTTCTCCTATGGCATATATATTTCTGTCCTTAGACAATGTACACATTCTCTTTTTTTCCTTTCTTGGAAAGAAGGTATCACAATATTTTTATTTCCTCTTCATGAGAGGAAGCTATATCTTAAGTTTGCAAGGACATGGCTAGAAAGTGGCCCTTCCATCGCTATTTAGTCTAATTTGCTGCTGTCTGTACAAAATTGTAACAAAATTCATACCTGTGGAACAGCTATAGTGTACAACAAAAATTTATTCCAGTGTTATTTAAATTCCCAGCCAGCAGTGTCACAACAGAAAGGAGATTGATGACTTGATCCTGAATGCCCCCTTTATATAGCCCAAGAACCATAAAATTGTAGGAAAAGGTCATTTTACTCTCTAGGGGTCCTTTTCCATGATGATAAAAAATTGCATTCTAAACCATTAGGCACCATTTTTCCTTTTGCATTTTTCCACTGCTTATTTTCACTAGGCCTGGGAAACACTAGGTAAGTAACGTCAATGGCAGATTCCATCTATCTAAACTAGAAATTAACTTCTTAGGGATCATTAGTGGTCAAACCAAATAAAAGCAACAATAAAAACTAAATATAACACAACTATCTCTTCTTCAAATGGATCAGAACATATTTTTAAATGCATATTGTAAATACAGGGATTTAAAACAGTCATAGATTTCCTTTTGCTGTTGCTGTACAAACAGAATTCCCATTCTTCCTTATGATTACATCATAGGCCTTTGTCACTTTTTTCTATCATTTGAAAGAATTTCACTTTACAAGCTATGCAGAAATCTGCATATACAGCTATATTTGCTGAAAAATATACATATATATTTACCTTTCATTTCTACACCCTATTTATAATTAGCTCCCGTGCTGATGCCACCCTAAGAAAATGGTTGCTGCCTATCAAGCAGCAGCTTTGTAGAAATGGGCAGACAAGCTATGAAGAAACAGAGATGGGATTTCATTACTCACCCTCATAGCGCTGAGAGCACAAGCCATCTGCACTTCCATGGATTTTCCACCTGCTGCCTCTGCTGGATAACGTGGACACCCTGATCTTCTTCCCCTTCCCCTTGCCATAGTTGAGATACAAAGCCTGGCCGTAGAGTGCAAGTGACTCATTTCTGCATTCCCACTGCTGGAGTTCATTTGTGTTGTTGCAGGGCTCCAAGGTGACAGCAGACCCGTAGTCCGTGGTGAGAACTCCCAGGCACAGCTTGAGTGCCATGCTCAGCAGATGTGTGGGAGACACCCACCTGAACTTCTGAAACTCATCATGCTCGTCACAAGTGGTCGTTATGACTGAGCTAGAGTTCTGAGCTTGGGCACAGAGCTTGCTGTCTTCATTATAGATCGAAAATATTCCACCACCTATGAAATAAAATGATAATGCAAACAGTTGAGGAGAGGTTTCTCAGGAGATAAAGTCAGTAAGTTGCTATATGATAGTCTACTACCCAAAAAAACCCACCGAAACCCCAACAACAATAAAAACAACAACCAACCAAACAGAAAAACCCAAAAGAGCATATATAGTTCATAGAGAAAGAAATCAGGGAAGGTTAATCATAGGTATGAAGGATATTTATGAAAATATTCTTAAAATGAAAAAACCACAAAAGCTGAAAATACAGCTCTTTCAAGAGAAATTGTTCTCCTTCGTATTCCTCCTGAACTCACAGTGGTCCCAAAACACATGTCAAAAATTACCTTCATTACATTATATTTCATAATTTTTTCAAATTATTTACTATTATACTTAAATGGGCTTTAATTCTATAGTTAAAACGACTTTTTTGCTATAGAGCTATTAAAAGTCATTTACATACTCAAATAATTTTTATATTTGGCCCAGAATGGCATTGTGGTTTTCAGCTCACCAAGAAAGTGGTGTATTTTTCATTTTTGGTTAATTGTCTTGGAAATTTTTAGCAGCTGTGCAAAAAGTAAATTCTTCACAGAGTTTCATTTGTAGGTTTCTCAGGAGGGAAGCCACAACTTGCAGCATCATCAGTTCTGAGCACAGTTAAACTAAGCCAATATCCTAAGTGCTATTAATAACTACATTTGTAAATAGAAATGTGAAACACTGCACATCAGGGTTTTGTTTCTTAAGATCCGCTTCAACAAAAAGGCTGCTCCAAATCATCACTCTTTTTGTAGCTCAACTTGCAACCCTTCACTCCCTTCTAGGCAACATCACCCAACTCACTCAGCAGTGCCATCGAGTTTTACCCAAGGTTAGAATACTTAAGTGGGCCTTCATAACCCTCCCCTCCCAAAGCTGCCAGGGAGTGGTTGAACAGCTTTAGTATTGTTGCTCTGAAAGGTTATAGACCAGAACAAGCCAGATAACATTTTCCCTGACAGAGTTCTCCTGCTGCAGTGGTTCTTAGGAAGGTCAGAAGAGAACTGGCTTGGTCTCACCCAAAAGAATGCACAGAAGGAATTTTCCTCTGGTGGATTAGAACACTAGTGCATTGGCTGGTCACTGCTGCCACAGGGGGAGTTCTAAGGTCCTTCCTAAAGCTCTCAGGTTGGAAACGAGATTTCAATATGCACTGATCAGTATGCTATGGTCTATATGAGCTGCCAAGAAACTCAAGCACACATCAGCCAGTAGTTCTGTGCATGCTGAGAGTTCACTGCTGTCTTCTGAGCACTTTACTCTGGCTTTTGCCAGCATTCAGCTTTCTCAAGTATCAGCACTGCCAAGGTTATGCCCACATCTGTTGACATATTCCTTTCACTCATATACCATATTGAAACCTGGGTTAAGGAAAGAGAAAGCCTATGCAGGTGCCAACAACTTCAGAGCTGAAGAAAACTTTTTCAAATTATATGCTTTGACTAGATTTAAATTCACTGCCCACTAAGGGAGATATCTAGAGCACATGGTAAAGAACTTGAAAATCTCCACACTTGGCAGAGGACAAAGACTTACCAGGCATTTGAAGAGATGTACTAATGGAGAGAAGAAAAATCAGGGGCAAGTAGAGAGACATGGCAAATATTTCACTCCTTTCTTCCTTTCACCTCGTATTGATGTTAAAGACCAAAGCCTTGCAAGAAAATCCCTCTGCACTGAAGTGGATTAACAAATCCTTTTTAAGACCAAACAGATACAGGGAAGTTCTGAGCTTCAAATAAGGAACTGTGTCATGTCACATGAGTTATTTTGAAATAAGACATTAATGAGTAAGCTTTTCTTTCTAAGCTAGTTTTTTATTGTGTAAAAGTTTGCCATGGAAGTAAGAGATCTAACAGGTAACGTTGTAGTGCGGATTTTTTAAGACATACCTTATAACTCAGAATCATTATTTTTACAGAAAGGTGAGGTTAGTGTCTCCTTTGCAGAAATAAATGAAAGAAGTAAGAAAGAAGAGAAAGATTTGTCTGTATCAACACATGATGGCAAAACCCAGAGTGCAGTAGAGTACTGTGAACTATCAGCTAGGACACCATGCAAATCAAGTAACTATGACCTTGGATTCAGAGAGAACCAGAATTTTCAATGCCTGCAAATCCACAGAAAACAAAAAAAGTTGTAGAAAGTCAGATCTGTGTTCTTCAGGAGACATTTATTCTTTCTTTTGCTCCATTCTTGACTATATGCAGGAGTAATTACCCAACTGACAGCGATAGCTGAAGAAATTTGGGAAAGAAAACACAATTCCAGGAAGAAGAGAATCTGTAACTGAAAATACTGGATTTTCAAGTATTGCTAGTGAGGAAAACTAAACTGATGAGGAGTACTGCCTCGTTTTTCATCCTGCTTGTCTGTGAAAGTTTGCACTCCAAAAAGTGTACACCCTACATGCATGCTGACAAAATTCTAATGTTTACTTTGATAAAGCTTTCTTCATGACAGTTTAAAGAGCTCAAAAAACTTAGACCACAGAGAAAAAAGGACTCTGGTGGAAGCTTTACCTCACTTTTAGATACAAACTCTGAAAAATTTCATTTCCAATACCTCCAGGAGAGGTTGGTGTGGGATACGTTCCCCAATATTGCATCCGCAGCAAAATTGCTGCTGTCGTGGGCAGTAAAAACCCAAACATCCACAAGAAGATGTGGAATTTTGCTTCTGTTGCTCTGTCTCAGATGTAGATGAACGACTGTCTGGGTTTAAAAGGTATGCAGGGAATTAGAGTAGAACAAAATCACAACAGTGAGGGAAAACAGTGTGACCTCAAGGCCACACTAGAGACAACTAGAGCTAAGCCATGCAAAGAAGGGAGCCTGAAAAGAATACTGAGACCTGAGGAAAGTGGAAGAAACAAGGGCTGCTCCACAAAGCAGTAAGTTTTGATCCATATGTAAGGATGGCAGCACTGAGTCTGGAGTCAAGAATTCTGGTGCTCCCCAACACCTGAGTGTTGCGTGAATATGCAACCTGAATTTTCCAACTTCCCTCCCTTCCTTGGTTCAGGAGCAAGAGAAATGTGTCTTGTGGTTCTGCTGTATAAAATATCTCAGAATATCCAAATCTACCAGGAGGCAACAAGTACAGTCACAACAGAGAAAAAGAAACTAATTCTGTTCTGAACAAAGATCAGTGGTTGGTGAGGGACTGGTGTTGATAATCTGTTGAGAGAGGCTGAATAAGAGTAGAACATACTACAGTCAGCTTCACCTCAGTTTGTGTTTGTCTGAGCAGATTGCACCACAGCCCACAAAGTGGAAAAGAAAACCAGAGAACTGGAAAGATGTGCTCCAGGATCTGCCATTTGGAAAGGCACAGACTGACATTTTAAAAGTGGCGAGGAACAAAAGCTGCTCGGTTTTTGTTGAGTCAGCATTGTTCCTTTGGCAATCTCTGCCCCCAGGCAGGAAGTTACACTCTCAGTGTCCAGATTCACCGCCTTTCCTTTAAAGTCCAAAATTTTTCAGAGAAAGGGGAAACGAGAATTAAACACAAGCATATCAAGAAACACAGCAATGTGAATAGACAAAACCTTATACATTACTAAATATTGTTAGCAATTCATTCCTCAGGTACCCAGAGAAATGCGTGGGTGAGCCTTTCTGGGTTCAACTGGATGCTTCTCTACAGAAGCTAAATAATTCATTTTCAAAAACCATTTAAAATATTAAAGTAATTTTTTGATCATTTAGCTTGCTGTAACATGATACAAGATTTCAGTCCAGAATTCCCACACATTGCACAATCACAGTTTCCAAGCTATAAACATTTATTTCTTTCAAAAATGCATATCCTAAATCTCAGAATGTTCCTACATTCTAGCCTAAAAAAAATAAAATAAAAAAAAGTGTACAACCTTTCCATTTTTCTATTTTTGCCTTACACAATGAATTATTTTTTTCTTTCATTTTTCTAAACCACCTGATCGAATATAAGAAATCTTGGCAGCATCAGATGATTATAGCTATGAACTATTAGGGATCAGTTAAAAATATTATTTGCTTATACTATTCATCAGCTTGTTTTTCAAGGAATTATTTTCCATGTCATTACAGCAAGTTTATTTCAGAAAAGCAAGAACGCAATTCTTCTGTGAATATACAGATATATGTAAAATACAGCCTGAGACCTCTCCTATCATCTACTTGGGAGACAAAGTAGGAGATCACAAGAGCAACAGTTTGATTCTAAGGCACCTGACCAACTCCAATATGAACAGCAATCAGTAGAAGAAAAATAGTTGAAAGATTTGGTGAAGGGTCAGAATGCATAAAATATAAAATTAGAGTATGTCCATATGAACGTGACTCATTTCTAATAAGATACATTTCTTTTTTTCCAGTCAAATAAAGATGCATATTTTACCTATCTCAGTTCTTAGGTAAAAGCTTTCCATTTGATCTTGTATTAATTAGATCTTGTTTAAAGCATTCAAGCTTGTTTGATTCTCTACCTCCTATTCAAAAACTTCTCTTAGAGTTTGTGTATTAAGTATCAGTGCTCATCTTCTGCTTATGACATGGAACTATAATGTTTTCCTGTGCTGTAAAGTCTACTGTTTCCATATGAATCTTTTTAACAGGAAATTTACTTCAATTCCATTGTAATGAAATAGGAGGGACTATAAGCCATGCAGCTTAAGTTTCCTCCTCTTCTGAAAATCTTTCAAATCTTTTTCACTCATACAATTTCCAAAATGAGCAGGCTAAGTAACTCCATCTTCCGAGTAGGCCTTCTTATTTGGAACCTTCTTTATTTTTTCTGTACCTGTTTGGGCAGGAGAGCAGAACTGATACAGCATTTCACAGAAGCTGCTACATCTACTGCCAGCTATTAACTAGCATGGCATTTTTAATTATCTTCAACTCAGAGATGATACTGGAAGATACAGGAAGAATAAATGGATGAATGAGCTCAAAACTACCCAGGCTCCAGTAGCTGGATTCTCTTCCTGACATTTTTAGTGATGGTAACTATGGCAAAGAAGCAGAAATGAGACATCTCTATTTTTATCTTCTTTGTAATCATACCTTTGCATGTGTACAGGAATAAAGGTTATCTGGAAGAACAACTTGGTGTACAGATACCATTTTAAGGTTGTGCAGGGCCCCAGAACAGGACTGAGCTTCTTTTAGGTAGAGACTGCACCTGCTTGTTGTTTGCCCAACAGCCAGCACGGTGAGGCTGGGAATCCAGGCAGGCTCTCTTGGCCTGCCACTGTCCCTTTCACATAAATTTATACCTGGCACCACTCCTCCACATAACTGAAACAACATGTGACCCTTAGCCCATTCATCAGCCAGTCAGGAGCTTTCTGTCACGAGCCACATCAGATGGCATAAAAAAACATTAGACATACTCATCCTTGGAAAAACATGCTTAAACAATTGCACATTAAAAATGGAAACAGCAGTAGGAACAGGGCAAGGAAATAACTGGGAAAAAGAGAGGCAGAGCAGAGCAAAGGAGTTCCTGGAAAAATCTCCCCATCTTACCTATATATGTATGTAATTCATGATTTTTACTAAATTCCTTAACTCACATTTTTGTTTTCTCTTTAAGCAGATAATCCAGGGACAGATTCAGGAAAATATGCTAATATGAAAATATGAAAACTTGGTTGCAACTTTTGATGGAATGTCTCTGCAGTGGTATCATCTCCTCCTTTTTCACTTTATCATGTTACAACGTCTTATATAGATGAGACTAGAAAATGAAAACCTATTTTAAAAATCAAAGATAGTTACTTTTTATTTCATGGAACAAAATCTGAAACCACAAAATCAATCCTTGCAAACTTTTGTATGCAAATGAGGAATCATGCATGATTTACATTTTACAGGATCTACAAAAATTCGGAATATAAATTCCTTGGGCATGTAAGATGTCCATAAATAGTAGCTGATTTAGCCACTTTAGAGAGTAAATAAAATCAGTAGTAACTATTGGATTAGTAAAGCTAAACTGTTCTTTACTTGTTGCACACATCCCACAAACCTATGCTACTTGTAGAGAAACTGTAGAGAGCAGTACCAACATGTGATCACCATAACAGCTATCCAGAAACTTTCTGTTCCTAGAAACCTCCAGGGCATCCATAGGCAATTTTCCTTCCTCTCCTCAGTAACTGCTGCCTGATAAGAAGGAAGTTTTGACATGATCTTCATCACCTCTCACCAACAAACCCATTTGTGGCCAGACAGAACTGGCAGCTAATATCAACCACACTTTTCCACTCCACAGGACTCCCTCCAGATTTTACCTGATTAAATCCTAGAATACATGAATTACAAGAGTTACATTCTTGGTTTTCTGTGTTGTATGAAGTTGTGGGAACTGAAATATCATAAAGGTCTTTTTCCCCACATGGTTCAAAAGGGATGTGCCTGTAGTTAAGTCCATGGGAATACTTGAAAGTTGATAGAATTAGAAGATGTTTACTGAATAGCTTTGAATAGCTGTTCAACAGCATGGCTTGAAATAAATCTGATCCAGAAGCATCAAATCTTGTGTACGTTCCTCAAGTGGCTCTATCTACATTTAACTTTATTGCATCTGTTTCTATTGTTCCATTTAATAATTAGTCAACATTACCATTTTTCTTAAGATTCACATTCACCAGCGTTATCATCAAGTGCTGAGATCTGAAACCTTTCACCCTATGTAATGGTTACAAAATCAAGTAACTGTAGTGTATGACATTACACACACACACAGAAACAGGCTATTACAGTAACTGCACATCAGAAAATACCTTTGGCTTAATTCTAACTGCATAACTTTAATAAAACAAGGCACATTTTATTTTATTACATTACATTTTATATTACATATTACATTACATTTCCTTCAGTTACATTACAATGTTGCATGTTCATTCCGTTCTATGTTGGTCACGAGATCCTTTGTGTCACTAATTCCAGGACCTGCATCACCATTGAAATACAAATTATTCTCAAAGCTGTCATTTGTTGGCAAGCAATTCTTTCTTCTTTTGTAGAAGAGATAGCCTGCAAGGCCACTTCCAACCAGGATGATGACACCAACAATAACTATGACTCCTGCTTTGCTGTGGTTCAGGGTAGAAGCCTTCTCATCTTTTGTCATTGCTGGAAATAAATAGGAAGAAATCAAGAGAATGTTGCATACTCTTTAGCTGATTACTGGAAATAAGTTCTTTAGAATGCATGGTCTTTTAAGAAAAAGGGATTCATTTGCTTCCAAGTAATGAGAAGCCAAGGTAGCAACATAAAATAACTTTATTTTAAATCACTAATATTGCATGCTACATCACAATTCATTTTTTTTTTAATCTGCATTTGGAGTTGCACCCAAATAGAAACAGGAAACAGTGTCATCCTAGGAAAAGGTACAGTACTTGAGCATCTCAGAAAATTTAAGACACATAATACAAAATAGAATTTTTTTGGTTTATGATCTTATGTGGGACTAGTTTTTTCCTACTTGAAATACAATATTCTTACCCATTGTAGGTATGTCAGCTGGTGGCATTTCAGACGCTGATGGCATTTCAGTTGCTGGAACTTGAAAACATTAAAAAAGAATTATGATTTTGTACTTGCATTTATTTCTACATTATTTATTATTTCTATATTTTAGAACACACTGAAAATCATGTTCAGATAAATATATGGTCATACAAACCACTAAATACGGAAAACTTAAATACTAAAACTTAGGTTTAGTTCATGCAAAATTATATATGCCTAAGGCACAGCATAGTGGTCTAATGTATTCTTGTCTCATATGTAGTTATTTACATATATTAGCAAAAAAGAAGAAATATCAAAAAGCTACATGAAGACGATCCAGACATCAGAGTGAAACCACAAGAAAATCTATAAAGCATCTTGAGGACAGACATGGTCAAGCATAATCCTCAATATAAATAAAAATTCTTGCAGTACTGTTATATAAACATAGAAAGTGTAATAAATTTGGTTTGCCAAGAGGTTTTGATGGCTTACCTGCACAGACACTTGAAATCATTCATGAACTTCAAAGTGCCCTTGCAGGTATCACATCCAAACTAAAAGGTTTGTAGCTCATTTAAATTTTAACATCTGGACATGAAATCTGCCTTGCTGGGTAAATGAGCCATCATTTTTGATGAAGGTCTTTATTTTGCCATGCGGACATAAAATCAGTTTATAACTAAATCTTGAATCAATGTATCATGTTTCATTCTGAAAAAGGTGAGCTCAGGAATTTAAATTATTTTTAGCAGTTCCCACCCACATCTTTTCTATGGTGCTGCCCAGTGACAGGACTGGGCAGTGGACAACACAGGAGGGTCACTCTGAACATCAGGAAACACTTTTTCACTGTAAGGGTGACTGAGCACTGTCTCTTCAGAGAACAGCAAACATAACCAGCAATAACCAGTGCAACTCAGTAAAACTATGCCTCTAATGATTAATTTATTAATCTATAGCTATTTAATAGCTTGTTTAAATTCTGCACATGGAGCATTGTCACAGTTCTGAGAAGCTATGCCAAGAAAAGCTGCATTTCTGTGACAGTGTAGGACTAGATTGTGTCCTGTTTTGGGGTGAGTGACTATATAATCCTTGCATTGACACTGGAATTAGGCTGGATCTGTGGCGTTCCAGATCTATAGACTAGACTGGCTGAAGTTAATGCTAGAAAAATGTAACTAGCTTTCATCTGCTTCAGCTCTTTGCAATGGCTCACTATCAAAACAGGTAAATGCCAGTAGCAGCACAAAGAGTTGAATTGAATGGTCAAAAAGGAAGAGTGACAATTTATTTTAACACTTGGTACCCCGCCTATGAATTTTTGTCAATGACAACGCAAAAAGATAAATACACTCTGAAAGGGAGGATATACTGAGATTTTGCAGTATTTCCTGTAAAAGATAGAGTCATCATTACGAGTGTTTGAGTAAGTAAGAATAATTTTGCATGAGAACAAATTTACAGAAAGGATAGCAGAATTTCTCTCATTTCCAGTATTGTAGAGGAAGTGGGTATATTGCAGCTACATATGCATTTCAACCTTCTTAGGAAGCATAAGTAAGAGATTTTGGTATTGCAATATAGGCTGAAAGAAATTATGATGATGACTTTTAGGAATATGTATGCACTAGATGCCCTACAGTCAAATTTGCACTTTCAATTATTTCAGGACACCTTAAGTTTAGCACATTCAAACTATGCTATTTGCTTTGCTTTTCCTTCATTCACCTTTTCACGACAGGAGGGCACAGAGACAAACGATCCCAAGCTGTTAAATAATTCACACTTCATAAACACTCAAATCGTAGAAACATTAGATTAAACTCAGAAAACATGTGCACATGAGACTGGCAGAGGGAAATAAACAATGACTCCTCCAGGGGTAGAGCAGAGAGGATATCCTGAGGAATATGTTTGCATATAAACGAGACAAATTTGGTTATGCAAGGCATGGTCCTTACTTGTGATTGCTCAACAATTATCAATAGAAAACATGCAAACTTGTGAAGAGTATATACTAGGAGCAGTTAAGATAGGAACACAATCTTTTAAATGCAATTCTTAAGGGACTTGAGCACTGTTCAGAACTTCTACTTTCTGATAAGAGTCCTTCTATCTTTTTGTTGGCTTGGAAATGTGCATTCTTACAAAAACTCAGAAGACCCAGCTAAAATGTGTTGTGTGCAATGGCCACCTACTAATACTAGCATACGAAGAACATACTCCACACATAAAACTAATTCACAGATACAGCGCTTACTTTTTGGCTTTTTACAAATATATCCTTTGTAGGAAGAGCAATAGAAATTATTCCAGTGCCCAGAGTTTGCATACATTTCAACACAGTGCTCATTTTGTTGAGAAGAAGGTTCTCCTACATTCCAGTTGACAAAATTCACTGCAGTGTTGTCTAGCCACAGCCATTCTCCTAATGGAAAAAAACATTGAATACGGAAAAAAAGTTTGTATTAATTTCCATACTGACACATTCACATGCTCCATATTTGTTACCTTAATGAGAATATTACTTGTCACCAGTTTTGGAGACAGACCGCTAAGTTATTTACTTCTAACACAATATGTTGCCCCAAAGTTTTTATGCAAATTATACAATATCAATTTTTGGGAAATGGCAGATGAATCTGGTTTATGGTGCTGCAAAGGCAAAACAGCTCCAAGGAGAACCTTCCACAAGTCGTAGCAATGGTGCAGTGTCAATTATTTATTCTATTAATAGAAATAAATGATGTTAAAATATAACTTAACTTCACCAGAATGCTCTTTATTTCAGTAATTTGTAGGAAGGTTTGTGTTACTCTTTTTGAAGTCCACAATTAAGTCTTTCTAGGTCCAATTTTATTCTATTTATTTTCCAGCTTCTGCTTCTTTCCACAAACTTTACACAGACAATTTTCCTTTTTATAGTTCTCCTTCCAAAATCTTGTGATCACTGTTGCTCAGCTATGCTTGGGACTTCCTGCTTCTTCCTTCCGGTCCCTTTTTTCTTTTTTTCCTTTAATAGTGCTATTTATTTAGAATAAATGTACTCTGTGTGACTGTAAGTTGTACTCAAGCAAATTCTTAGACTCAGCATGAAATTTGTATTGGGATTTCTTATAAGATACTACAAATTTCCTGTTTGTTTTGTGGGGTTTTTTTAATAATTCCTGACATTCTTTAATTAAAGCAGCCTGTTGCCTATTCTGTCTTGCTTTATCTTCCTTAAAGTGAGGCAGAAAATAGAAAAACGTGCATTACACCTTTCCAAACCTTTCCAAGGTTCTGAGGGCCAGCTGTAACTAAAATGAGAGACTGGTCATTCCAGCATGGTGATTCCAAAGAATAGAGATGATGTTAGCAACATTATTCTCTAGCTCAAAAATTGGAGTATCTCAGTGAGAAGCACATGGATCCCTGCTCTCATGTGAGTAGAACTGTTTGACTTTGGCTCAATTCCCAACATGGTCCTGTGTGTAATGTATTATATGCTACTTCGTACCTTAATTTGTTGTGAATTACTTTTCTTCCTCTAAAGTGAAGTTTCTGTGCCTGGTCTTTCTGTTATATATTATTAGTTATTTCTTGACTGCAATTTACTAGCTTCCCCTATGATGAAAATATGGTAAATTTTCTAATTTCAATATATGTGTATTACAGAAGCAAAATGTGAAATCTTCAACACACATGTCAAAGAGTTTGAAGTAGTTATTTTCTAAGAAAAAAGATGTTAAAAGTGGAGAAAGTACCATCCACATTTCTGTACATTCCTGTCCAAAATGTTGATGTTTTCCCTTCAAGTGGTTCAAGGTTGTAGGTCAGAAAGTTGGCTTCAGCTGAGTCTTCAATGGAGACCAAAGAGGCACCTGGAAGACACAGGGAAAGAAAAATCTCTTAAAGATGTTTCACAGTGGAAAGAATTCTCATTGTCCTGTCAACAAAGCAGTGAAAACCCAGGGAAAAATCTGAGTATCAGAAAAGAGAGGGAAAGCCTTCTCACCCAGTAGGTGTTTATATTTGCCATGGGTTTCACTAGTGCGTTTATTATCAGGGAAGGCCCAGGATACAATTCACCTAAGCCCATGCCAGTGTGCAGTTCCAGTGAAGGTAAAGCTATAATCAGTTCCACTGGCAGAGTGAATGAGATCTCTGCATTATCTAATAGCAGGCCCAATACCTAAGTGACATTGCCGCCAACGCTATAGACAACAGACATATGAAGCATAATCAATCTTCATCCCTTTCCCAGAGAAGGAAGTTGAGAGAATGAAACTGCACAACAGCCTTAGTATACTGGTATATTTTCCAGACTGAAGAGCTGTAACTCTCACTCCAGTGACATAACATTGCAATAATCAAGAGGGAAATTAGATCAAGAATACAAGAAAAGATGTAAATTAAAGTAAACTTTAGTGACTGCTGTGGATGAAGCCGTTTATCTCCTATAAGGGTCAAAGTACAAGTTTTCCACTTCTATGATCTTCAGGCCACAGAGCTCCTCTCGTGCCTGGTCCCACACACAAGACACAGTGCGTGCCATTAGCAAACAGCTCTTTTCCATTATTTCTCAAATTAAGGCAATAATTGGATGCAACTGTCTTGTCCAACACTTGGACTATCCTCGACATCACGAAAACACATAACACATGTTCAGCTTTCCACAGTTAGGAAAACAAGTCAGGAAGATGTGCACATAAAGTAGGACGCTCACCTAGTCGAAGACATTCTAAAGATGCTTGCGCCCAGTTTCTTGAAGATGAAGATTCAATGTAGTAGCAATGACCTCGGAAAGGGATCCAAGATCTGTGTCTTTCTGATTCAGGACACTTTCCTGGAAGCTGAGGGGGCTCAGTGGGAGCTTGAACTGATAAAAATAGTTAAAAATAGGGGAAAAAAATAAAAATAATAAAAAAGGGTAACTACTCCCTTACATTCATTCATTGCCTTTTGATTTTTGAGGGTTTTGATGTTGCAAGTTTATTCAACAGCAGAAAAAACAGCAGAGTAATGTGAGTCTAAGATTTGCAAAATTTATCTGACAATAAAGTGATAGCTATTCACAGTCACACTAGCTCTTTCTTACTATGTGTTTTCCCTAATTTTAAAGTAGCCCAAAACAACCAGAGCAAATTCTAATGATTTCATCTATTTAGCTCTTGAAATTAAAACCAGCATCTCTAAAGAGATATTATTGTAATTTCAATGGTCAGATTCAAGTTCTTACCATCAGATTTTTTACAAACAGAGAAGTAACTTTCATTGCAGAATCCTGTCTTCCAGACTCCAGTAATGTCAAGATAGACACAGCCTATTTTCTGCTTTGGCTCCCCTTCTGCCCATTTCGTGTACTTCATTCTCCAGTTATCAATCCATTCATACTGCCCATTGGTCTAAGAAAAAAAACACATCAACTGGAATGATTAAACTTTATCTATCTACTCTTTGTAATGCTTTGTGCTAAAAGAATTTGGGCCTTTCTTAGAAGCCAATAACAAACACTAATTTCTCAAACCTTGAAATTTTTGTTGTGACAAACAACAGCTTTTAATTGAGAAATACAACAGTGAAACAAGCACTTTCCAGTAAAAGAAAAAGGAAAGTGAAATTGAGTCAATTTTGAACTTAACAATAGCTTTAATTTGAAACTAATACTAGTTTCATTTAAAATAATTTTTAAGAGTGAAATTCTGATGATTAATTTTTGCACTAGCTGTTTTCCCCCTAGCTGGAAGTTTCCCCTGTTTCCACTAGCTGGAAGTTTCAAGACACATAGATTTTTATTTTTTTTTTTGTGAAATACATTTAGAACTGTAATAATTTCCCATCAAAGCTGGTTAACTCAGCAATTCGTCCTGATGATTAAGGTTAGAGGCATCTTTTGATTTTTGGGAAGTGGTGTGTTATGTTTGTATTTTTCATTTGCTCAGCCAAATGGAGTGAGTGTGGGACAAGTGTCTGTGCCAACAAGAAAAAAATATTTTATTTTAATATTCAGAAAGTATTAAAATGCCAAAGAACTGGGAAAGTGGAGACAAATAAAATTAAGCTAGGTAAATGAATCAATGATTTTGCTAACTATCCTCAGAAATATTAAAATATTCAGAGTAATAGCACCTTCTTATATTTCTCAAAATTAGGTGTAATTATTAAAATAGATGCTTTTTTCTGTAAATTCTAAAATAGGAGGATTTATGACACATATGTATCACAGTTGTACCTGATATATATAAAGAGATATTCCAAAATTTGGAAGTGCACCGAGTGGAATATCATAGATAAGTGTGAAAAACACGCTCAATTTTTACAGTTTAATCAGATTAACAGAAGAGGATGAATTCCTCTGACAACACAAAGTATTTAGGTCCAAGATATAAACAAATAAGTTAAAGTAAAAAGAAATAATAAGACTTTCTAGTTCCTGATTTGTCCATGAGAGAATCAGTATCATGTTCAATTAGTTTAATGTTCTTACCACATTACTGTTAAGACCAATCCACACAGGCACCCCATATTTTAATATCCTCAGCCACAGGAATGCATGACTATAGGGGTCTAAGACACTGGAAAGGTCAAACTGATTTTGTTTGCAGTTTTTCCGTGCATCCTCCCATGTCATTTTGCTGTAGATGAACAAATAACTACTATTCCCATAATGGACAGTGCTGGATGGGGATGAAGTTGTAGAAGGTAGAAATTCAGCATCTGTAAAATAAAGGATGAAAAAAGACCCATATACTTGTTCAAAAGGGGAGTATGATTTCACTGTGGTTGCAAATAGAACTAAACAAGGGTCTTCCTTCTTTATTTCATATTCCCTGATTTATAATCAGCATGGGTTAGATAAACTATGCTTTAAGCCAGCATCAGTAGTAAAATTTAATTACAAAACTGTAGAAAGGAAAAGAACTGCTAAAAGTAAATTTTGACAAAGAGTAAAGGAGCATTCTGTATAATTATCAAGAACAGTATTATTGAAATTCCTTAGGATTAGGTCATAATTTTTTTCACTAAGTTTTTTTTCATCAAATTAAATGGTTAGCAGAAACTGTTCGGTTTTCCAAAGATATTTTTTTTTCCAAGAAATAAAATATTTGCAACAGACCAGTCCTTAAAAATTGTTCAGATACTTAAACAGATTATAGATTTAAATATTTTAATCTCTTTTTTTGGATTTTGATTTTTCTCAAGTTCAGTGCAGATGAGTTACAGCCTCACTCCAGACAGTTCATTCTACATGTACAAACCAGGGTTTTCCATAACATGTTTTAAAAGCCAGTGTGGTCAGAAAATTAAAAAGCTATGGAACAAATGTCATATCAAGGGTCATATTAGACACAAAGATGCAGATACAATTTCCAGCTCAGGAAGACAACCACAGCATTTGCTGGGAAGGGTCAGATGAGAGCAGTGACTAACCAGGCTTGTGACACATTTAGCTATTTGACCCTTTTGTTCCTGCCTGAAGAAAAATTTGTGTATTTATCTTTATTGGAAGAAAAATTATGTTTAAATCCACATATTTAAGCGATTCCCCAAAAAAAAAAAAAAAAAAAAAAGTTTGATTGTGTTTTAACTAAAAGAAGTACCTGCATTAATTTGACATATATATCCTCTGCTGTTATCACAACTCTGATCAGCCCACTTCCCTGCTTCCTTTACAGGTTTGTTTTTCATGGCAACACAATCAGCCTCGAGGCAAAGAGATAAAATATCAGTTAAAAATAACTAGGAAATGCAACTACAAAGCTTTTGGCCCCCATTTACATCTTCAGACACAAGTAATACAGTAATTTTACTTTCATATCTTTGTAAAATTTAAGAGCACAAGTTTTCAGTTGCACAAGTGATGTGGCAGTTCTATTCCTCATACACTTCACAAATTTCTTAATTAATTTCTGTTGTACTACATTGGGGTGAATAAGTAGACCAGAGAAATTCTAGTATTCTCAGTCCTCAGGCATACAGCAAGGAGAGGAGGAGTCACGGACAATTTAAAGAGAAATTAGATCAATCATTGTAGAAAAGACTGGCTAACTTTGCTCCAGAAATAAAACAGGACCCTTAATGTGCAATGCAAAAATTTATAGTTTCAAGCTCTAATTGTACACAGCAAAGTTGGAACAGCTTCTGCTCAAAGGCAGCCACTGATCTGTCAGTGCCACCCTTACTGTGACATTTCAACTTCTCTGGCATAGACACAATAGCTAGAAATTAGATTAGCACATATCAAATAAACAGTGATTAGCACAAAGCCCTGCAGGGTTACAAGTGGCTTTGTGCATGAAGCATCCATATTTATTTTATTCTGTTTACTTGTTTGGTCTTTTTCTGTCCATGAGAAGATGTACAGATAATTATTTCCTTTCTGTGAAAAGCATTGGGATTTCAATCTTTCAAACTGAACAGCTGCCTACTAATTTGTACTAATTATGATAACATTTTTTGCTAAGATAAAGTAAACTTAAAAATAAATCTGAAATTTATAAGTTTTCACATAAGACTTCATAAAATCCTTACTTTGCATAAAAAGAGACAAATATTATTTCTTTCAGAAGTAGCATTTTAGAAGTATTTTCTTTTGAACTCCAAAGTCTACCTAATTTTCTTCTTCCTTTAGAGATAAAAAAAACTCACGTGCTACTTTCAAAAAAGGGAAAGGGGCATTATACATAAAAATAAAATTCCAACATTAAAAACATAACTTAAGAGAAATAGAGTTAGCACTATAAAGTGCTGTAGTTCCAGAGTAAAAAACTAGCTACACACACATGATCAGAGAGAAAAGAACTCTGTGACCTATCAGATCAGTTTGTTTGACAGAGAAATAGAGAAAATTATTTTCTGGTGTTTTGTTGGTTTATTTTTTTCCTTGTAAAATCTGAATGGCTGTCTTTTTATAGACTCATCCTTTCTGCAACTGTGACTGGCAGAATTTGCTTATTTGCTTCTGTGTAAGACGCTGTTTAAAGGGACTGTTTGTAAATGCCTCATTACAAACTACGTGCCAGCTGGGAAAGCCGCCAAGTTCCAGCACAACTGTCACCAGAGGACTTGGAGGATGTCCTCATTCTGTGTGCTTTGGGGCAAATGGCATGGGGCAGGAGAACCACTGCCCCCTTTACAGGGCTCATGACAGAGCACAAGCTGAATACAGAAGCTGTGTAGCCTTCACCAACCCAGAGAACTGAGAACTGAAACAAGTCTTTGTATGGTCACTCCATGGATCCTGTCACGAGCAACTGCACAAGGGCTCAACACCATTCACTCTACTGGATTTGTATTCAGCGTGTATAAAAGTATGAAAGCAGTAAGTCAAGCAGCAAAATCCATAAAATCACACTCATCATGCCACAAATGCATGAATCCAATCTTCAGCAAGGTGAGCAATGGTCTCTTTTCCCTAGTATAACAAGTGATAGGACAAGTGCTAAAAAATTGACACAAGCAGATTGGATATTAGGACAAATTTCATCACCAAAAGGGTTTTTGGGCACTGGAACAGACTGCCCTGGTAAAATTGGTTGAGTCACCATCCCTGGAGGTATTTAAAAGATGGGGCATTTAGGGACAGGGATAAGTGGTGGCCTTGGCAGTGCTGTATTAATGGTTGAACTAAATGATCTTAGAAGCCTTTTTCAACCTAAATGATTCTATAAGTCTATAAAATCAAATTTCATTGAACAACTTGTGATTGCTATTTACCTGGCCCCTATATGCATATAAATCCATATGTCCCGATGGGAAGCCTTTGGCCCAGTTTGTAAAGTAAACCCCGGTTCCATCTGTCCAGAGGAACCTCATTTCATGATTTATATCATTTAATCCAATCCATGTCTCAGAGACAAAGTCTTTTAAATGGAAGGTGAGGAAAGCTAGAATAAAAAAATGTAAACAAAAAGAGGAATAATTTTAATATAGGACAGTTTAAATGTTTGGTCTCACTGAGATTTGTGATATTAAACTCTTTTTCTGAAATACAGAACATTCCACTGTTGGTAACACAAGCAGGTAAGATGAAAAGGAGATGCAGGTTGAGTTTGATGAACAGGGAACCAGATACATAACTGAGGCCTTGGGCAAAAATACTTCATCTAAGTATCTAACCTGGTACTGAGATGAACCCCAAAAACAACACAGTAATAGTTTTTATAATGCCCCAAGACACTTTTGAGTCCTAATTCAGCAGTAAGACATTAACAGCTATGGGGATCACAGACATTTTTGATAATTCCATAAGAGTGGCTGCCCCCCAGTGACATAACAGCACCAGTGAGCTCCTGCCATTGTGTATCTGCACAAGCAGTGCTGTTCTAGAACCATGAGGGTGTTTCTTCTCTCCCTGGACAGCTGGGCAATAGCCTGCACTGCCTTGGCAGGGAGCAGAATGCACAAGCAAAATGCTTCAAACGATTTAACAGAACTATTAAACACAAGCAAATCAATTACCATGGCCTTTCACAGTCCAGGTGGGGTCTGATGTGTCTTAGCTAGGGTGGTTAGCTCACAAATAGAGCAGGCTAGGCCAGCTGACATTCATCTGACATCACTAATTCCTTTTGCATCAAATGCAGTGATAAAATGAACATATCATGGCTTTTGTCAACTGCTGCAGCTATTGATATGAATTTTTTTTTCCTCTGAAAAGAATAGATTAATTTCTGCCTGTTCTGTTGGTAATTCACCTTCCTTTAGCATTTTTAAATCTATGCAACTTACTCCTCCAGGAATTAAACCTGTAGATTTCTTTGCCAAACATTAGCATTGCTGTTCTGCCAGAAATTGTTACAGAAACTCAGGCCTTTATGCCTGCACTTCCTGCAATGATAATGGTTTTGTGCTAATAGTTCGATTGTTCATTTCTCTTTGCTGTAGAATTCAAGTCTTGTGCATTAACTAACCATCTGAAATCTGTACTGCAGAAATTATGTAGGATAAGAACAGAACTGTTTGAAAATGAAAGTTGGATTATTCAACTCTTCACATGTGGAAAATATAATTAGTACTAAATTCTTACCAGCAGTTTAAATTCAAGCTACTTAATTGCTTAGACTTCAATGCATTCTTTTACAACGTTAGAGTATTCAACATGCTCTCCTGAGCTCACAGACAGTATGTGTTGTGCAGCATCTGTTTTTCATCACTTTCACGTGTAGGATAAAACAGTATGCCTAAAAAAAAGGTGCTATTGACATCTCCCAAGGTCTTCCAAGGTTTTTAGTTTGAACATGTGCCTTCTTTATTCAAGCATGAGATAACTTTCCCCTGCTCATCTCCCTGAGGCATGGCTGCAGCTCTTAGGCTCATTACAACAAGCTCCTCAAGTGAAAAGTGTAGCATGTCTGTGTGGTGAGCTCTGGGTATGTGTATGAGCACTCAAACCAGTTTTAAGTTGCCCGCAGGCAAGTTCTCATCCTAAAGGAGTTGTGCTTGATTTAATAGGAAAGCCATTCAGCAAGTTAATGCCACCTAGTGAAACCACACTGTTTGGAATGGCACTTGAAGGGTCCAGCTGGCATCATGTGCAAGCAGGAAAAAACTACTTTGGCTGCCAGGACAAAATACACATTATATATATATATATATATACATATAAATATATATCTGATCCAACACTAAAATTTGGTAGATTCAAGTAAAGGCTTCATTCTATACTACTAAATGTTACATGTTTTGGACCAAAAATCAGATATGAAATCATTATTCAAATCTGTTCATATTCAGACTAAAACCCCAGCTAGCCTGTAAGGATTAAATGTTATCTCATCTTGTAGTTACAAAACTGTGCACAGTACCTTGCACTTGTTCATTAGGGATCGAGGCCAGGTTTCCTCCTAAATTCATGCAAGCTGTTCGTGCAGCATGCCAAGTAACACGTTCCTCTTCAGTAGATCCAAATATTTTGTAACACTAAAATATGAACAAATTCTCTATATTATCTTTACTCCAAAATCCCTGAATTGATAATCACTGCTTTAAACAGAGCAGAATGGAAAAAAGACTGTAAAGTAATGCATTTACCTGAAAAAATACATTCAACTTTAAATGAGCTTTTTGTGTTGGTCCTTGTTCTATATAAAATTAGAAGTCTCATTACAGTGTTTTGCTCAACAACTAGATTTGATCTGAAATCATTAGAAAATTAGAAAATAAGCAAATTCTGACTCTTTTATGGACAGCTAACAGTGCTAAGTTGTGTCTGATTGATCTTAGTCTGCCTACTTATTAATTTTACACTTCAAAGTATACCATGTTAGTAAAGTTAAGGAAGACAAAATTTAGTCAGTAAAAAGCATTAAGGTTTGGTTAAAAAATACGAAGATCCAGGCACCAGTACTTCAGGAATTCTGACCAAATGTGTATCAAAAGATTTGAAGAGCTGCCTAGAGAATTGTCTTTCATCAACTGCAATGGTATATGCTTCATTACAAGCATCAGAAAAGCAATTTTCCTGCAAAATAGTGGATGGGCAAACAAAGAAAAGCATGCGTCACAGCTCTCTACATAAAAATAACAATATTTTATTTTAACAGGAAGCAGTATGATTAAAAAATGCCCTTGATTTCTATTTAATGTTTTCCCAAACATTCAGCATGCACTGTATTTGTTATGGTACCTTATTATGAAAAGAAAGCCAAGTTGGACGACATCCTCTCGGAGTTGAAATTGTTGTTGGAGAAACAGTTGAATTAATGGAACTGTTGTGCCTTTCACATATGTAGGGATTTGGGTAGCCACAGTTTATATCATTCCAAAATCCTGGATGTAAGACAAATGGGGAACTCTATGACAGCACATCTCAAGCTGCTTAATGGAAATCAGTTACATTCATTCTCACATAAAATGCTTGTAGTTGAAAGATAAGATCAAAGCTGTCTCTCAGATTATTGTCATTCGATATCAGTGTCTAGGAAAAATATGTCACTTTATATACACACCATACTTACAGAATGTTAAAAGCTTTGTAGAACCAGGTACTAGAAATTTCACAGTGACACATTAGGTCAATTTAAATAAAAAATAAAAACCACCAATCACAACCCCAGACCTCTATCAGAGCTTCCCCATGTTAAGCTAAGGGAAAGCACAAGACAAAACTATTAATGCCTGTAAGAAATAATATGGTCTACTTAAATAACCTTTTGTAAAAGATTAAAAATAAAGAGGGGGAAGGGTTGCTTCTCAGAAGAAAAAAAATTTTGTGATGCAAACACACAAGTAATGAAATTCATGAAAGAAACATACAAAACTCACCTAAATTCTTATACATAACTACACAGTTTTCATCGTTATTTGCAAAGTTCGGTTCATGTGGTGCCCATGCCAAATAATTCACTGGAGTGCCATCCATCCAGCTTAAGAAAAACAATCCAACAAAATGCTTCTTTAACATAAAATAGAATTTCTTCCATGTTGAAAAAAAGTAACTTTGCAATATGTTTAATGTATCTGTTCATAGTTAAGTGGACAAGGTTTTTTGACCAAATTGCCTCTTTACTAGTTGCACTAAACTTACTCTTTTGACAAAGACATACAAGGTAAAATACAAATATTTTAAAAGCTGAACATCCATGTCCAGCAATTTATAATAAAATCATAACCAGGCAAATTATTAGGACACATCTTTCTAGTGGTCTGCAAGTGGTAGAGGTGCCCAGGTTCATCTTTCAAGCACATGCACAAGGTACTTTAAAGTATATTCATCTTAGAGTCCCTACAAAACCAGAAAGGCAGAAACACCTCATTTTCAGTGGGTAATCTGGCTCACCAAACAACCTAATTATCCTCTGGAGGTCCCTCATCATCACTGTGGACTACAAGGACAACCTACTAGGCATCTATCCAGGCACAGACTGAACTGAATCCAGGCCTAAATAAACATCAGATGTCAATATCAAAATGGTTCTGAGTACGGACACAGAAAGGCTTGCAGGAAACCTGCTTGTCCTCACACTGCAACTGTTATCTTTGTTCTAGAAAAAGAAAATAGGGTTCATTTGTTCCTTCATTGGAGTCTGCTCTCAACAACTAAGGATGGAGAAAAAGAACATTTTTACCTACCAGAAGTCTTATATATTTACAGGTCATACATCTATTTTTACTGTCAGTATAAATCGCAGAATAAAGGAAAATAGAGTTCCTGAATGAAAATTCAATATACATTATACCTTTTATATACTCATCTACCTTTGAGTGAATTTAGGAAAGCATTTCTTCTGGATAATCTAGAGCTAAACTAAGTTGAAATTAAACCACTTGAGAATACAATCATGTTTAAATTAAGACTCAAAACTAGGTATGACCTACCTTGTACGTTGGTCAATACTCAGTTGTAAACCAATGAAATATGCATCCTCTTTGCCATTTTTCAGTATCTAGAATGCAGAAATTAAAACTGTACAAATGTCCTCTATGGTCATATAAACCTATTATGTTGCTGATGAGTAATATACCTCTGACTGAGAGAGGATTTGAATTGAATATATTCTCTAGCTACAACATTGGAGTTAAAGCAGCTCACAGCTGACAGGCCACAGTGAAACTTCACCATTGTCCAAAGTTGTGGTGGCAGTATCAACACTTTTACTTGAAATCAGCACCTATTGCACAGTCTCTGCAATAGACTTTATCTGATAGATTTCTTGCAAAGACAAGCCCTTCCCACATTTTGGATATAAATTGATACGTATCCTTGTGTCCTCTCACTGTCACTCTTCAGCCAGCCCAGGAAATGTTCTATGTAGTTCAAATATAACTTTTAAGCACATTCCTGATTAAAAATAAGTTGGCCTTAGACAGCATTAAAAGCAAACAATTCCAGTGATGCAGGAAACAGGATTTCAAAGTTCTTCCTCGTGTCATAATTGATGTCCCAGTTTTTTCTCTCTCTATAATTATTTTCTCACAACATAAAGGAGGCAAAGGAGCAAACTTGAGGACCAAAAAGGTTGACTAAAGCCCAGACAAACAGACAAGATCTAAAGGCAGCATTCTGAGTGTTGCATGGAAGTCAATTGCTGGTTTGATCCACTTCATAAGGCATCCTACGCACTCATAGCTCACCAATGTAATATTTTTTGCTAGAATGATGCCACAGATACCTTAAAAGTTAGCATTAGTTTGTTCTTCAGGCTAATCTGGCCTAGTGTTACTGCAATTTCACTATCAAAACTTGTAGGGAGAACATGGTGAGAAGGATTGTGCCCATGCTCACTTGTTTTGGATGGTTTATTCCATAGTATTAATGATTTTCTTACATATCGCCAGAGGAACTTTCTTTCACTTTCACTCTCAATGACAGAAAGGTCCCCAAAGTTCTTCTTGCAGAACTCTCGACCCTCTTCCATAGGAGCAGTCTCTGTGCTGAAATAGTACTGTTTGTCTTCATGTATAATCCATCCATCCTCAGTAGTCCTGTATTCTGTAAGATAATTGCCAAGCTTACTATACTCCTGAGATACAGAACACCTTCCTTGATAAAATTTTAAAATGTTTTTGGACAAACACACACACTCACACACATACACAAAGAGCAATAGTAGTAACACCTACCGGGTGTAGGAGATTCTGTTGGTTCAGGCTTCACACTTGCCCCTGTGAGGAAAAAAAAAAAAAATTATTATGATTGCCTACTTTCTGTCTGAAGAGAAAATATTTGCTGTGGCTGATAGGCATGTTTTCATACTGACATTGATTTTTATGGCTAGCAATGGATTTAACACCAAAATGTGGAAGGAACTAAATGGCCTAAATCTCTTATTTTTGGTATACTATTCAATTTTAAATACATCATCTTGTTCCCTGAGGCTATTCTTTATCTGCAAAGTATTATAAATACCCTGAATTTTACCTGAATCAAGCAATTTTTAAAAAATTCATTGAAAGCAGTAAACATTGTGTCCCAAAGCATTAACTCTGTTAAAACAGTTGCCCTGGATCTTCCTCTCTCTCTTTTTCTCTGGTCACAAATACTTGAATTCTGGCTTAAACCAGAGGCAGCAGGAATGCAGGCTGAGTTATCATCTAATGTGGTGCCCTAACTACTACAGCATGAGGTTCTTTCCATCTTTCTCTGGTTAAGAGTAACTTCTACCTTGATCTTACTAATTTTCCTAGATAAAATCTCACTGGAAAAGGTCTCAAGAAATAAACTGGTCTTTTATGAAAAGAAAAACATTAGACTAAAGAAATCCCCTGTTTGTTTTTGCTACAGTACCAGGAGATGGGACCTTGGATGTCATCATCAGTATCTCAGGAAAGTAATTTATTAGACAGGAAAACTCTATCAGTTCAGGTTTACCATTGTTTTTACCAGTTTTGTGCTAAAATATAATCTCACAAATAATGACATCTATAAAGAAAATCTCTACCTAAGAAATTCTTTCACCAGTAAAAGGCAGAGTTGATATTTATTGTCAATAATCTAATGCAGCATCTCTATTTTGCTGCTCTTCTTCCCTCAGTCAGAATGCAGTAAAACATTTAAATGTGCACTTTCTAAAAAGATCAAATTTAGATATATGCACTGTTAGTGGAACTCTAGTATTCCCTAAATTATTAATATTGCCTTGATGTCTTCAGTAAACAAAAAGCATTCAAATACATATCTCATGAGAATTTAGCAAGCAAACAATGTGTGAATATAGAAATAAAGTATCTCAAAACCAGGCTCCATCCTGAAATTACACATTCTTAGCAGACAAAACAGTACCTGAGGCAAGTGAAGTAGGAACTTTTCACACATAAAAAAATCAAATAAGTGAACTGATTCACAAACTATTTTCTACTATCTTGAAACTCAACTCAGAAAAAAAATCCATAGTAGAATTTGTTGGAGAAGTGTCTTAGGTTACAATGTAAGATGTACCAAAAGTATGTATTCTATCACCATCTTCATAAACTGTTAAAACCAGGCGCGGTAGTGATCCTTACTCCCTTCAGGACTCATCCCTGGTAACTCCAGGGAATGGCTCCTGTTAATAGGCCAGCTGTTAAAACCAGGTGGGGCAGAGTTCTTTATCTCTTCCATGACCCATCCTCCCTCCAGGGGGACATGTTCTATTAATGGGCCATTGAGTGTCACTGCACGACTGATAAAATTACATCAACCCATTTTGGGATGCTCTGCCCAGGGGGAGGAGCCAAGCATTCCTGTCTGGATATAATCTGAGATTTGAAACGTCCCAGTCAGCCTTCTCCACTGGATTCCCAGAGGAAGATCAGACCTTTCTATACCACAACTGGACCTTCAGAGGGAAATCCTGCACCTTTCTGCAGGATCACTGCTGCAGCAGAACCACATCTATCAATCTGAGAGGACCACAGCCACCATTTAATTGGACTGCTACCAACACCCTGACTTACAGTTTAAAAACTCTGTCAGAGTTTCTAAACTACTGAATTTATTTTAATTTTCCTTTTAAATCATAGTTCTGACTCTCACCCGTTTGCTTTCAAACTAACATTATAAGGTATGAATTTTCTAAGTAAAAAGCAAAATGTGAACATGAATAGTGAAAGTAACATACCAAATTTATCAAGTATCACATTACTCTTTTTGATGTCATAGAGAAAGGACCAGTAAGGCACCAAAGTCTCTGCATCTTTAACACCTCAAACACATGGAAATCCTTTTACCATTATGATGTTTCACATGCCATGGGAACTATTCTTATAAAGATGTTTGGAAATGTTTTATTTCTTACAGCTAAGGTAAAAAATCAACTGAGAATATCTTCTTATTACACTAATACATAGGAGTAAGCAATACCTTTTCTTATTTGGCAAATCCATCCATACATATAATCACAATGCCTGTCATTCCAGACCATGCTGGAATCACCACTGATCTCTGCACACAGTTCAACTCCTTGATAGTTATTTGGTTCTCCAAAGCCCCAGTTTTCAAACCTCACCTATGACAGAAGAAGTTTTATGAAGATTCTGTTACATGGAAATAAAATAAGTGAGAAAGCATCAAAGCACAGACCTACAAATTGTTTCTATTGTCAGTTCAAAAACTAAGGTAGGAGGAAACCAGAATCCCCCCTGTGCAAATGCTCACATTTCAAACTTTTTTCAGAATGCAAATAGATTGCTTAGGTAACAGTTGTTTTTGTTCACACTTGGAAAAATATCAACATTTTCTAAGGGACCTAAATTCTGTAAAATACATTTAATAACAATGTTGGGGCATTCTACATCTTGATATTAAATATACAGTAGGAGTAAAATGGGATATTATTCAGATACAATAAAAATGTTGGCATTTTCCTCAGAACAGTATTACTGCTATTCTAATTTTCCTACATAAACTTCAGTTTCAGGTTTCTGTACAGAAAAATTGCCATCAATATATCTTCACCAACCTTGCCTCAAGTACAGCTAATATCTCCGAAACCACTTTTCTTTCTACAGTTTTATACTTTAGTTTAAAGTGCAGTAAGTCAAACTGGCATTTAAAAAATGCCTTCATCTCCATGGAATGTAAGCCATTGCAGATAATGAGCAAAGAAAAGAAAAACTAAAGGACTATTTTAAGCAAAAAAAGTTGCATTTATAAGAACATCCTTTAGTCTATATGTATTTAGTTTCCTTGTTGATTCAATATGCATCTTCTTATCAAAAATAAGTACGTTTCAGCCAAAAAAATCAAGCCATGAAATTGCTATTCATTAGCTTTCCTAAAGAAAGCATGGTACAGAGGGTTATGATTAAGCATAAAATTATGAAACACATACACTACACATAAATGAGAAGCATGGGGAATTCAAAATAAAAGCTGTGGAAAATTAAATTACTCACTGGAGATCCATCACTCCAAGCAAAGCCATCATCAGGATTCAAGTAATATAAGCCCATCCAGAAATTCTGATGGTAATAGCCATTGTTTCTAAAAACAAAAAGTCCCAATACTAATAAAGGCATTATAATATTTTTTATAATCTACCATTTACCACATTTAAGACGGTTCTCTAAGGATAGTCCTTAATACAGAAAACGAATAACAACCAGGGTGGAAATAAAATATAATGCAACTGCTTCTAGCTGTTATCATTATGCATTAACTCAGATTGAAATAGAGATCAAGAAAATTATCAGAGACAACTCCTGTACATAAGGTGGCTTTATACCTTTGTATAATGGTTCATTAACTACTGTTGCTCCTTTTCTCAACTCTTCATTTTCTCTGTAAAGGTCCTTTACAGAAATCTCACACCTGTTTTTTTGCAGTTTAGGAACTTACTAACCTTATTTACGTTCCTTATGTAAAAAAAAAAAATTAATCTGAAGTTAGCTCTGCTTTTTGATTAGTTCATAAAAGTGACAAGAAAATCAACATATTGTCCAGATTTATTACAACTGTTACCATTTTTATACATTTACTTACATAAAAACAACTGGCATCTGTAGCAATTTTATAATAACAATTCCACAATAAATAGCTTTATTTATTTATAAATGTTGCCTTAACTAGCTATCTTGCCAAAATCATTTCAGCACTAGCTTTTTAGTTATTGCTGCTAATCATACAACTCCTGTTATTTCATCAGCTCTACTCTTTTGCCATGTGTTTGACAGAGACACAGTTACTGAATGCAGCCTGGCTTATACAGAATTAAACACAAACACCTAAGAGGAAATATTCCAGCAAGATCAGGAGGCTGATTGCAGTGACCTGATGACCTCCCCACGGATACTCACGCGATGGAGCGCCAGATGACGTGCTGTTCCTCTTTGCCATTGATGGAGGCCAGATCTCCTCCTATGGACCTGCAAAACTCCTGAGATTCCAGCCATGTCTTCTTGTGCTCTGCTCTTGAAAAAGGCTAAAGAGAGCATTTGCCATCAGACAAAGCAGAACGTATAGATCACAAGATCAAGAGATATTAGCTACCCAAAAGCAATTGATTTACCATTATATTCTGTGGGGACTACAGAAACCCCGAGTACAAGGCTTAGGAGAGTTCTTCTCTGTGAGAAACAGGCTTGGAATTAACTTTTTAAGTCAAGTTAGCGCACTGCACTGCTGATAGGAGTATCTAGTGCAAGGCAACAACAACACAACAACCTTAACAGAACTGGAAATTAAGAACAGAAGGTCAAACCTGAAGATAAATCTTTAACAGAATAAACAAAAACATAAGCATTTCAGTAGAAAGGAAGAAGACTTCTACATATAATCTGGAAACAAGATTATGAAACAATAGGACGCACATACGTCAATTTTTATTGGGATCACAGAATATTCTGAGTTGTAAGAGGCCCACAAGGATCATCAAGTCCAACTTTTAAGTGAATGGCCCATAAAGGGATCAAACCTGCAACCTTGGCATTATAAGCACCGTGCTCTGACAAACTGAGCTAATCACATATATGTGAAGCAAATAGAAACTACTTTAATGCAGAAATAATCAACATACTTACTTTGAAACAGAAGCTAATACGATTTGCTGAGTCCCAGCCTTCTGGACACTGGGGAATAGGAGTTGTTGTAGGAACAGGTGGACGTGTCACTCCTTCTGCCCACACTTTGCATATGAACTTTGCTTTTTCTTCACATTTTATTACATCCCATAATCCCCCTGCTATTCCAGTCCTCATGGCGACACAGCCTGGCTTTCTTCCTGATTGTAAACAGGAATGCACAAAAATGCCATTTAGGGTGTTATATGAAGTTAGAAAACTTCATATTCTATCCTGGCAGAAATAAAGTCTTTGTATGGAGCAAAAAATGTTTCTAATGTTAGAGCACATCCCTGGGAGGACCATGAAAATCATCAGAAGTCTGGAACATCTCTCCTGTGCAGAATGGCTTAGGGAGTGGGGTTGTTCAACTTGGAGAAGAGGACTTCAGGGAAATGTTACCATGACGACTAAGTATCTAAAGAGTGCTTATAAAATGAAGACTTTTTAACAGAGTTTATGGTGACAGAACACCATAACTCTGGGTTACCATTATGGTGACAGAACACCATAAAAAGGGGCTACCATTTTAAAATGAAAGAAGGTAGATTGAGATTGGGCATAAGGAGTTAATTTTTTTATTATGAATGTGGTGAGTAACTGGAAGAGGTTCCCTGAAGAAGTTGTAGATGCTCCATTAATGAAAGTTCTCAAGGTCAGGTTGGACTAGGATTTGAGCAACCTAGTCTAGTGGAAGGTATCCATGGCAGGGGGTGGGGAGTCGATGACCTTTAAATGTTCTTTCTATTATTTTAATTCATTAAGAACATAAAACATTGTGCCTGCAGAAATTGCTCCTCCAGAGTAGTACAGACACAGACTGCCCCAGAAGAGTTGTAAACCAGAAACTTGATCTCAATGAAAAGTTTCTTCCCAAATTCATACTAAAAACTTATTTCAGCACTAGGCAGGAACTTAGCAACCATGCTGGATTCTTGTGGAAAGCAGCCAGATGTATTTGAAAGCAATTGGCTATTATGTCATCAGGAGAGGGCAAAGGAAAAAAATTCAAGCAGTGAGCAACTTATTTCAGGTCCTGGACTCATTAAAAATCACAGAGTCATACCTACCAGGCATTTCAGAATTCCAGTGTGTAAATAAGACAGATTCACCATTAGCCCACTTGAAGGTCCCCTTTTCTTCAACATCTGAAAGACCAATCCAAAAGTATCTTTCTGTTCTCAGCCCAACCAGGCTAGTCAGATAGGCTTGCTCATATCTGTTTAAAAGAAATCAGTAAATAAATTAATACTTTTAAATTTATTTTTAAAAGTTGTAAAAGGCTTGTTAGTTTCTCAGTATTACTGCTGTACCTTCTTGAAAGAATAGCTTGGATGGATTTTCTTTAGCAAAGAATATAAGAAAACCATTAAATCATAGGTATTTCATAAGCTTCAAAATCAGAGTATTTTGCTTCTCAGATGCCCAGTGAATAAAGTGGCACAATCGTGGACTGACAGGAAGTTGGTGGTAAAGAAAAAACATGACATGCCTTATGTTTTATAACCCTGTATTTTGTGAATCTCTAGTACTCTTGTATTTTATTACATCTTGCTTCAGACAAATCCAAAACCGAAAAAGGAATCTCAGCATTACTCTAGAAAGATACAAAAAGTGGAGGCTAAAATGGTATGATACTAAATTATAAAACTAAGGAGCACTGTAAATTAGATCCAATTATTAAGCAAGAAAAGTTATATTTAGCAAGCAAACCTATGCAGAGGTAAAGCTTGTGATAGTTCATTATGGTGTTTAAACAAACAGCTCTTAAGAAATCAGAGCAAATAAAAAAGTCTCCCCTTACCAAGCTGTAGTCTGAAGACCACATTAATGGTAAACCATTTTTATGGCAGCTGCAGTGTTATCTATGTTTAGAGAGCTACCATTCATGAGAGCTGGAGTTTTCATAGTAGAACATATCTATTTTGATTATATAGAAACAAATAAGAGATTGTGTAAAGCATCAAGTCATCTGCAAGCAAAATACTTTATTTCTTATACCTTTGATTTTTCCTATATTTCACATAGAGTAATGTGCACCACTTCTCCAGAAACTTAGCACACACTGAACCCTGGTTGAATTGTGACAGATTTTCAGGTACCAAACACTTTAAATCATTTGATTTCTCACTCAATTTTTTTAAAAGTACCTCAATTCTAAGACCAGATAGTTGAAAATTATATCCTCTTGCTCATTTGAACTACCTTTTGGAAGAAATTCAGAGACATGTCCCTTCATTTAATGATCAAAATTGGATTCTGTACTCCTCACTCAAGTTAGCCACTACAATTAAGGAAGTAGAATATATAGTTCTACTTTTTCTTTGACATAACAATCTATATCGATACTGATTTCACAGCCACCACCTACTTTCAGTATAAACCAGATTCCTGGATTTGAATAGACATGTAAAAACTGTGAGAAGATTGTTATCGACAGATAGCTGTACTCTGAAGCTGGATTTTTGCCCAGATCAGTCTTTATTGTGATATGCAGGTGATGCTTGAAGTTGAATCCTTGTGTGATCCCCTCAGACAAGTAGATATTTACACACCTGTCTTCAACAGTTGCTAAAAAAAGCCTGATGTCTTCCACAGGTTTGATTTGCTTGAGAAAATGTTACAAATGTATTTCCAACGAAGTAACAATAAAAACCATGTCTTTTCCAACCCTGTCAAAATAAATGTAAAGTGATCATATGAGAAAGGAAAAGGGAAAAGGAAAGGGAAAAGGAAGCAACAAAATAGAAAACAAGTTTATAGCACTGTTACCTAACCACTAGACAAAGGAACAATGGAACTGAAAAGGTCATGGTGGAAGCAGGCAGGATCAAATCTTTTTAGAATGTTTCATAAAATAATTTTTCATATCTAGTGAATTTTTAATCAATGTATTCCACCCACAAAGGGATGAGAGGCTTTGCTGTGCACCTTTTTGTGCTCAGAACAGGATTATAACCAGCACAGGGGCATCATGCAACCAGAGGATGGTCTTGAGAAGCAAACTTCAGCTTGAATTTTCAGAAAGGGAATGACACCTCAAACAAGTTCGTTTACTCTTTGCTAACATTAACACTCTCCTAAAGTTTTGTCATTCAAATATCATTTACTCAGGAATGTGCTCTCAGAGAAGGTTGCTGTGACTAGCCACAGTTCACAAAAAATTTCTTCTGATAGTTTTTAACTTTTCACTTTTGAGAGACGTTTTTTCCTACAAGCGTGAACTTAGTTCTGTAGGAATGGTAACATCCATAAGCATGAGGAACCCTTTATTTCCCCAACACTTGTAAGGATTCCAGGTACTCTTTTACTCAGATGATTACTGGGAATAATCATCAAAGACTTTCTCTGAAGCTATGTAAAGCTGACTTGGAAGAAAAAGAAATTCCTTCAAGGAAGACAAATATTCAATAAGATTTCCTATGACATAATGCACTATAGTAGTTTTTTGTAATTACTGGGTGTTATGCCATTAGAAAGCAAGAAAGTAAACAATAGATATGCTGACAATTCAGGAGCACAATAGGTTCATTTTACTTGGCCACTGGTAATAAGTTGCTCAAAGTAGAGAGCACTGCCAGAGACCACAGCAAAGCCCTGAGAACAGTATTTAGTCAGGGACACCCTTCCTGCTATGAACAGCTTTGTAGAAAACTGTAGCCAGAGTTGAAGCACAGCTGATGGCACAGGCAAACTCTTTAGGGAAGCTTGAATGTCAATCAAGGATAAATGGTCTGCTGCAGGGGCAACATGTATGAGATTTGACTTAAGTTCTGGGAAAAGAAAGGGAGTATCAAGAGCCAAATGACAGTCACAAATTACATTTAGTCATATATATCCCCTACCCAATCTGCCTCAGAAATGAAAAGGCAAACTCTTCTGGTTAGGATGAAACAGAACCCATTTTTCCTGGTTTTTCTGTCACTTAGGTGACAGTTTCTCTTTTTTAACATTCTTAGCAGCCTATGCTGATCAGATAGCTTTTTCTTCACTTACCTTCTGGCAGCCCATGTCAATAGTTTCCTCTTCTGTAGGCGCATCTGACAAAGGTTTCCTTTTACAGATGTAGCCAGTTTTCTTTTCACAAGAATAGTCTGCCCAAAATCCATCCTGAACATACAAACAGAACCTCAGTCAATTGGGATTAAGTCTTCCAAAAGAGCTGGTTTATACTTCTAAGTATTTAATATTTTTTTCGCTTAAAAAAATACCAACAATGGAAACGTTAATGTACCTAGGTAGGTAAACATCAACAAACTGAGGAGGTCAATTTAGAATTATGCATTGTTTTGTCAGCTGACAGCTGCACAACTTCCATGGAATTTCTTCAGCCAAAACCTACATTATACTTTCTGTATTGCTTCTGGGCACTGATATAAGTGAAAGGTCTTCTAAAACAGCAAAAAGGAACAGCAGGCTCCTTCTTTTATTTATGGCTACAGCCATAAATATATCTATCTATTGCTGTTGGAATTAAAAGGGCCCCTAAGGTTTTGATAAAAATCTTATTTAATACATGTTCAGAGCTGAAGGAGCCCAAGATCCTTCAGTAGTGAATGATTCTCTGTTAGGTGAAGGAAGAGAAGGCTTGGACTTACAGAGGATAGAGTCCTCCCTTCCCAAAGTCAAGGGCCAGCATCCTGAGTGAGTATTTTCAGGGGGTTGTTGGCCATAGCATTAAACATGCCAGCTAGGCATTAAAACTTTATTTGTGAGAAATGATCATGAGTTATTTGGCTGCTCTGAGTGCTGCAGTTTTAGCATGGAATACAGTATATGACCAGTGGGCCCAAATCTTAATCCTTTGAGACCTTCATCATTGAATTAATTTCATTTTAGTCCTCAACCAATCTCAGGTCATCTTCTGCCAACAGATTTACCTCAATGCATGCACTCCACTACATATATCTGTAACTGTTGTTGCCTCCTTGTAAATTAACTGCTTGTGTGTCCCAGTGGTTTGGTCTGAACTTCAAAATTTTACTGGCCATGTAAAGTGAGAATGAGGACATAAAAAACAATGATTCCTATTTTTCTATCCATTTCTTTATCCAGTAGATAGTGAATGGCCCCACAGAGGGGGAGAAAACACTAGTAACAGCAAAAACAGTTCTTTCCAGGTCTTGACATTGTGGAGCAGCATGAACTGGCTGCAGACCATGCTGTTGGTGCCCTGCACCAGAGGATACTGCTAGGGCTAGTTGCAATCTCTACCTGCCCTGCCTTTCTCCTAAAATATTATAGAAACAATCAGATTGACTTTCCTCTAACCTTGAAACAGAGACTAAGGTAGCTGGCTCTTTCCTGGAAAAATGTAACTGCTGTTGGAGTTCAAACTGTCACTGGTGACTTACTGAGGTTTGCAGAAAATTAGAACCCAGTGAATGCCAAATTCTGTACTAAACCATAAAATTTTAACCTGAATCTAAGTTCCCCAAATTCTGCAACACTTGACTTGGCCAGAAAATGCCATCTCAACCCTCAGAAAACCACAAAACAGGTTCTGCTCCTTCCTGTTTTTTTCTTGATAAGCTTGTTTGAAGGCAGTCAAGTAATTTTGATGAAAATCACAGCTCTACCAATGGATTTAAGCTGCCCTATGTGTTCTAAAAGACTGTGGAAAAAATATGTATTTTTTTAAAGTATATAGGAACTATAAATATCAAGATCTATCCTAATACTTTTTTCGAATCATTAAATGCCTGTCTACCTCTTCCTTCCTCTACTTCCTCCTGCACCAGTACTTCCATGTGTAATACCACAAACCTTAACACCCACAGATGAGGTTGGCTAAAGGGCACAAGGTGGTAGATGAGACAAGACCTCAAGAATCTGTTCCTAGAAACTCAGCACCCACATGCACCAAGGTCAGCTGCCTTAATCACCCCCCATGCCTGAACAAGTTCTCCAGCCTCAGCCAGTGCAAAAGTCCTTGAAGCCAGTGCCATTTAGAGCCTTGAGTGACTGAGTCTCACACTGGAGTACTCAGCTTCTCTCCATTGTCTGACCCTGTAACTCTGATAGGCAAAGCATCTGCTGCAGTTTCAACAAGCGCTGGCATAGCCACTGCACAGACCACAGGGCACAACAATTCTCACTCCCTTTCAAGGCTATTGGCTCAATTACCATGTGCACCAAGACATGGCTGATGTGGAATATATACACACACTCTTCTCAACAGAGTATGCTCACTAATACAGCAGAGAATTTTTAATAGGGACTCCTCTATGTCCCCTGCTATTTATTTCTGCTGCAGAGCTGGTTCAGCCCTCTCCTGCTGCCCTCAGTCTCTAAACTTGAGTGTTTCTGCACCAGAATTTTGGTGACACATGAGCCAGCTGCATGCATATAGGCGGCTTTTGCTGCTGATGACTGCATCAAAATCAAGCAAGTGAGAAAACTAACCCTATTGGAGTTTGACTGAAAGCTTGTGCTCCAAATACAGCTCAGTAGAGTGTTCCGAACACTGAGATAAAAACTTTAGTTTCCTCTTCAATTATAAGTGCACATACCAAAAGTGTAGCAAAAGTACCACCAAGTCCTAATTTTGCAAAATAAAAAAAAAAAAACCTTTGGTATGTGTACACACTTTTTTCCCTCCTGATAAAATAGGCAAACTCTATAAGAGGTGGTAAGTTTGATACTTTGAAGTACCACAAACAGGAAAAATACAGCATTAACACAGACAGACTTTTATGCCAGATATTTATGCCAGATCTCTGTTTCTCTAATATTCCTAGGTCACTGGTCATTGACAGCCCTTCAAAGTAGCCTCTAAATTGTAGGTAGACAGGAAAGGCTTTCACTAATGCCACTGCTAAATACTTTATTACTTTTCTCACAGTTCTCCTTGTGCAGTGCAGATACAAGCATAACAACTAAACCACCTACATCCAAGATTTATAACTTTGCCTAGAAAAATAAAATAAAGATTTCTATTTTCTACTAAAGAGAGCATTTCTCTCTAGCGACAATAAAAATTGCTAGTGCAATTTTTTAAGGTGAATTCCATATTCAGTCAAAACATAAAAAACCAAACTTATCCAAAAGGCCTTTTTAGCTTCTTGAAGAAACACATTTACATGTTCATCTGCTTTTTTAAAAGTCCACATGCCTAAAGTGAAATCCAGAAATATGGATCTTGGGGGGCAGTTGCCACTTCTCAGGGAAGACAGTGAAATTTTCTGGCAATCTCAGGCAGAGATCCTTCCTCAAAAATTAATTTTGGACTCTAAAAAAGGCTGCTTCAAGCAGTAATACCCAATTTTAAAAATATTTTTTTTATTATTTGCTCTCTTATAGGAAAAAGCCAAATGATAAATGAAATTCTAAGACAATTTAGCCCATAGCAATGTGACTTTACCTTCCCCTTTATAATGACACAGTCTTCTTGCCTGTTGTTTGCATGAGTGGGTTCTCCTCGAAGCCACTTGGTGTAGGTGACAGGTGTTCCATCACTCCATTCAAAATACATCTGAACCTTGAGGTCATTCAACCCAATCCACAGCTCATCAGATGGCTCTAAAACATACAATTAGCAAACTTGTCACATAATGTGAACTTCTGTCTTGGTGGAAAAGAAAACTTTCAGGAAGTTTAAAAGGCAGTCAGGAAATTAAGGTTCTCAGCTTAAGCTTCTCAACCAAAATACTCCCTTTGCTGAATTATATTGCAACACAACTATGTTAATCTTCTTTTCCAACTCAAAACTCTTGTAACAAGAATATGAATAAACATCTAAATAAAATATTACCTCCCCTTTTTCTCCTACTTTTAGTATAGTGAAGAAAGAAATGTCCTATTTTCTAATGCTGAGATGCCCAGTGATGTATTTTAGTGCTGAAAACCAGAGTACTTGCAAGTTTTCCCATTATGTGTGTTCCTGTATTTTATTTTATTTCAGAGTAAAATGAAATTCATCTGGTTGTTGGATTTTTTCACTTTTAAAGGAGTTAGCTGTTGGCTTTTGGCTGGAAGGAAAATGCAAGGCTGATCAAGGAATTTACTTCACACTATCTGTTTCTAGGAGGTTTATTTGCATGGGTTTAACTTCCTCCACTCTAACACACTGTTACTATAATTTTCATATCTAGTTTTGCTCTGAATAAACTATCTGAATAAGGAGAATTAAAAATTTGGGCATTCATAATCAGTGGGAATCCCATCATCATCACAGGGTATTCCTCTCCAGAACTGATATTTCGACTTTGTTCAGTGCCATTGGCATTTTTTAAAATACAATTTCATTATTTATTTCCAGTCTGTTATCCAGTATATACTACAGGGAGCAGGTACTTGCTTTTGTCCCCAGCTATGACCAACTGCATACCCAGCTCTTTCCTTGGACAGCCACCTTTCCTAGCAAAGTATAAACTACTTGGTTGTTAGAATTTGCTCATTATTAACATTCTTTGTGAACAATTAGGAGACTTTTAAACAGTTTTTTCCTTTGTTTATGACCTTTTATTTCTACTCATTATACTGAGAGGTTTTTTCCTGTTCAGTTTGTTATCAAAGTTCTTGCGTTCTTACATAAGTCTTCCTCTAACACTCTATCCAGACTGACCACAGTCAACCTGGCAATGAAATCACCCATGGAAATTAAAAATATCAGCTTTTTGTGAGCCTGCACAAAAAGTCATCAGTTGCAGGAGCAGGTCTCTCAGTGGGAATGGAACTGTTTCTTTTCTGTTTCTGCTGTCCCTAGCAACAGAAGTGCCTATAAAAAAGCTAAAAGCCATTGTCCCCAAGGCAATTCTTTCTGATTAACACATTTCAGATTGAGGTTTTCCTAGATTCCACAACCGAAACCTCTTCTGTGATATTTTTGCTATCTGCTAGTTCAGGAATACAGAGGCTTCCCATTCTGGCCAGCCAAGATGCTGCAAATGTCATCCTCCCAGCCAGTCACTTGAATGACTGAGAGTCAACCCTCTGTCCTTTCTCCTTCTCTCCCTTGACTCTCCTACCTTTATTCCACTTAAGTGTGGTCAGCCCTCATAGCTCATCCATAATGTTCTTACCATTGCTCCACCTTGAATTAAGAAGCACTCAGATTCACAAGATTTCAGGCTCCATTTTCAAACACACACTTTTACCCCTTCTTGAAGGCTGCACTTTATATTCAGAAGTCCCCAAGAATTGAAAGCTGTTCCAATTCTTCTGCCCGTCATGCTCTCATTCCCTCCTTGCCCACTACCATCCATGCTATTTTAATTTTTATGTAGTTACCTCTTAAAATCTTTTTGTGTGTTTATTGAGCATTTAGCACATTTAGCCTATTGTGGTGGGCTCAAGCCATGGTAATATGAACAATGAACAACATTCTTCAACAATACAACTACATCAAAGTTGTCTAAATAAGCCATGAAAATCTATGGAGTCTTTTCCTACATAACATTTTTTTCCTCAGTAGAAGAACTGCTGCTTTTTTGCAATCATCTCTACAGCTGTATGACTAAATACCAAGAGAGGTTTTTTTCCAGCAATTTGTAAAGCTGCTTCCCATTCTGTCATGTACTGGGCCACATTTGTGCCATATCACATGCTGGACTTCCGTGTAAACATCCAGAATGCACTTTTTTATTCTTCATGTTCCTCTCTACAGTTCTCCTTTGTGGGTGATGCCAACAAAAGCTCAGCTACCATGACAATATTCATCTCATTGTACCTCTTCTTCCTTTGTTTTATCATGGGACTGTGAATTGTTTGGCACAAAGACAGATTTTTGTTCTTTCTGTACAGCAGCATTCTGATGCAGACAAGATCTTCTGGGCACTTCAATACATGGTGTTCTCCTCTCAGTGGGGAACAAGGGTGGTTGGATACAGTCATAAACTGTCATAAAAGGCTTCTTTAGTAGTTCCAATTTTACTCCTCCGGAAAAAATGCTTTCAAAATAGTCTGCTGCAGCTAATGTGCCATTTTTGAGAAGCCTGGTTTCCTTCAGGACTATTTGCCTTTCAGAAACATTAGTTTTACAAAAACAGAACAACACAGTGAGTTCAGGAAAGGTCTTTGGAGGAGGTATTAAACTATGAAACAACCTACTTCCCATATGTAAGGTGAAAATACAACTAGTTTCCTTTAGAACCTAACTTCTACCAAATATCCTAAAAGCTCATCAAGAGGTCCTGCCTTTCCTCAAACTATCTTTTGAAAGAAAAAAATTTTTATGTTGTTCGTGAAAGAACAACAAGTCACTCTTTCAGGAATGTGAAGATAAGCACAAAGTTATAAGCCACGGAGGTAGCTAGGATACAAAAGTAAAGCATATCAGCTGTTTTATGATTTCCACTCCAGGACTGCTGCTATTCTGCAGCTCAAAGCACACTTTCAGTGAAGGAAAAACTAACTCATCTTTACCTGGCACTGAAAGCACACCTAGGATCAATTACTGCAAAGAAGCACACGTAGGTGGGAACCTACAGTTAACTGTTCCTCCATGCAAGAGCAGCTTCATGTAAAGCAACAGCAACCACGAAATGGCCTCAGCGTCAGCATGGCTGCATTCTCCTAAGGAACACATCTTGCATCTGTACTAACTTGCCTTGCAACAGCTCGAATGTGTGCTCAGAAACCAAGCACATAAGTAGTGTATTTGACATGAGGCACGTCTGAATTAATGTACTGGCACAGATGGATTCTTTTTTCAGGAAAAACACAAGCAGATGACTTGAAACATAAGGAGATGGCAGTGTTAATAATAGGACACAGATCTTCCCAACTGTCTTGGACCCTCAGACTTTGCTTCCCCTTATTTATTTTTGCAGATCAATCGTAAAATCCTTTTATCTTCTGAAAAAGCTTTAAATTGTTTTAACCTAAATAAAAGGAGAAAGGAGGCAGAAGCAGACACTAAGAAATAGGAGTTTGGAGACAATGCAATTTGCATGAGTGGCCACAGCTTTTTTGTGGCAGTAAAGTCTGTTTTGGTTTTATGCTTCTGTTCTGTGTTTTTGTTTCCTCTCCTCTGATTTTTTAAATTTAAAATTTAACTCCTTCTTCACCCCTGTGATCAGAAAAATTATTATTTTTAAATAATAATTCATTTTATTAACAGGTAAGACATGTTCAAAACACCTCTCTACTTAGAAAACACACACACACATGCATATATATATATATACACATATATATGTTATTATGAAAACATACTCACTGTACCCAAGTTGAGAAATAATAAAGCTGTATTCTTCGACATTATGGATGCTTGCCAGATCTCCATCCTCTTTTCTGCAAGATGTTAAGGCGTCTTTCCATATTTTGGGGTCCCTATGAATTATGTAACAGTGACCAGCATATGACATCCATTGATCAGGACACCTAACAGGCACATTAGTCTCTGAAAATAAAAATTGCCATGAAGAGTTTCAGAATTCTGTTCTTAACTAAAGACTAAACTTCACATCAGAAAATATTTAACCAAAAAAAGGTAATAATGTATTTTCTTCACCAAGAACAGCAGATATGAAAAATATGTACAGGGATAAAAATCTGTGTGTATAATTGAAAGCTGAAACTTCCACACTCTTTTTAAAGAACACTACAGTTGCAAACAAGAGCTTCCAACTTGAGAAAAGACAATTGAAACACAGTTTTGTCTTTTGGATGCATGCATATATGCATAGTAAAATGTAAGGTCTGCAGAGTGGTGCTTTATAATTTCCCTATCAGAACTTTTTTTAACCCCTGTGCTATATGTTAAGAAATTGACTTTACAATACATATTTATGAGAGTAATTATTTTTCCCAAAAGCTTAGGCACTTTATGGATTAGCCCATATGCTAGATTGTGGAAAGAAATAACTGATTATACATAATCCTAAGAGAACCCAAATAAGACTACTGCTTTTAGTAATCCTTTTCAGAAGCTTAACTGAGAAAATTATGTTGTCAAAGTAAATTATTTATGCTTAAATTATGCTTGTTTTAAGAATCTCAGTAGAAGAGCTCCAGGATATTACCAACAAACACATTGCTGTTCAGCAAACAATTCAGCCTCAGGAGGAGTGTCACCTGAACGTACAATAAACAGAGTATTGCTGTTGTAGAAACAAATTATTATTCTTGCAGCTCTTTATTTATAATCAGCAGATGGGTTTAGCAAACACCAATATATAGAGTAGAACAAGAGCAGCAGGTTTTCAGAAATTCTGCTGGCAAAAAACTTTTATATGTCAGAAGAAGACGCAATGTGTTTGTTAACAGCGGGATACATTCTGTGGAAACGCTTCTATAGGCGCCCAAACTCATCACCAGTCAGGCCCATGTTGCAGACATACATCCTGTTTCTACTGGAATATACTGATGATTAATAGACACACACTGTCACTACATGCATTTCTATTATAAACACTACCTGCTCTTTCAGACCTGCCTCTAAAAAGTGCTAGCGTGTTCTCACAAAGTCCTAGTAAAACTAAACATTTTTTCCCCAGGCAAGGGGCCCAATGCTTGTTCAGAGATCTGTCAATTCTGCTGAAGGAGAGGAAAAACTGAAACAGAGGGTGGGGAAATCTCAGGAAAACAAACTGAATGTACATGGTATTGCTGGGAGAAACAAGAGAGCACAGAGGGGACAAATGCTGTTGTAGAAGTTACCCTGGTGCTTCAGACAGCTGCCTAATTTGTCTTATACCTGGTCTCAGCTCTGAGCACAGGCATTTCACAGTGCTTTGCCGTAAATGAGAGAACATACCTTTCTGCAAACGCTGCAGGGAACAGAAATGAGCAGTTCAGACAGGGCCACAGAGAGAGTCACAAAGGTGTTTATGTCTCAGTGAGTTCATGAGCATCTCTTTTTCAAGCAGATGAAGGCTATGACAATATAACTCACTAAACACCAAAACAGTTATGACAGGGCTGGAAAACTTTTACTTGCAGACCCTGTAACACCAGGGAACCTGTTGCAGGCCACCAAAAAAAAAAAAAAAAAAACAAACCCAAAAAATCCGAAAAAAGCAGTTGATGGTCTAGTTTCCTTGGTGTATTACATTACATTACAATTGGTGTATTGAATTACATTATTGGGGATTTCTTAGTAGAAGAAACTCTTTAGTTCTTTATTTCAACTACTCAGCAAAAATTATATCTGTGCTTCCCCATTCTACATTTAAAGAGACTACTAGACAACTCAAAGCCATCCAGTTTACTTTTTCATCCTAATGGAAAAAAGTACTACTCCCTGGACATAATTTCATTTAAACAAAAGAAGCAATGCAAATTATCACCAAAAAAAGGTAAAATATTATATTACATTAATGTGGAAACAATATTATTCCAAACGTCAAGCTGATAAATTTATTGGCCTGGAAGTGTAGAATGTGTATTTCTCAAACAGAGAGCAAGTATTCTTGTGAAGCTGACTTTCTTGTAAGCTTGACTTTCTGAAGTCTGAAAAATGTCACAGTGGTTGACTTGGGTTTCTAAAAGGGTGAAAGCCCTAGCCAAAGTCAGTCTCATGATTCAGACATTCAGATTTCTCTCAGACCCATCCCATGTGGTCCAATAAGACAGAGATACACAGGCATCTCAGCAATAACAGCAAGAGCATTTATTTCTTCTAACTGAATATTCAAAGAAGCGTTTGAAAACAGTACTTTAAGATCGCTACACTTTGTTGGCTTGGGATGGAATCTGTGTTGGCAGTGACTTGGTGGAGACAGATAGACAGCCTTTCCTTTCCACATATTGAATTGGAATTAATACATTTCTATTAATCTACTTTGCTGTGTTACAGAAAAAATGCTCTGTAGGTCCTTTGATGTATAACATGATGTGGCCCCCTACTGGAAAAAATATTTTGTTACAAGAAACAAAAAAACAAAACTGCAAAATCCTGCAGATGTTTGTTTTGTGAAAATCCATCTGTAGTCAAAACAAATATTCTGTAAAGATTTTCCCTGACTTTGTTTTGAACATAAGCATGATTACATTCTGTCATAAAACGTTCCTCTATCCGACCTACTGCCCTGTTAGACACAATTATAACTTCTAGGGTTAAAATTTCTAAGGCTGTCTCTATGTTTAATGTCAGATAAACAACTAAGTGCATGCATGAATGTGAAATTAATTTATTTCTTGACTCAGGAAAACATAATCTACCACGAGCTTTCCTTTACACCTTTAGAAGCTAAGGGCACATAGCACCTTGCATGATCCCATGCTTACTCCTTTTATTACTTCCCCCCCATGGGACATTTTGGGAAAAATTTTATTACATGAACCATTGCCAGTCTCTGTTTTATCTGTCACAGTGTTTACTCAGCAATTTCTGTATAACTGAAAACTTTTGTCTCTTCCTTCAAATTGCTGGTCAACGGGAGGGTGAAGGTGTGGCTTAGGAACAAAAGCCAAATGCAAAAGAAAGTAATGTCCATTAGACACCCCCTCCCCGCACAAAAAAACCCCTAAATTTACATATAAATAATATAGCAACCACTATTAAACTGACAGTATATTTATAGGCATCAGTATTTCAGAACTGACGTATGAAGCCTGAAAAGTTGAGCAGTAGCCAGCAAAACAACCTAAAACAAGCTATATAAGTGAAACTATTTGGGTATCATCTGTATACAAATGCTAACAAACTTTACATCTTAAATTAAGAAATGCATTGAAGTCTGTCTCAGTTCAGGCAATGAATATGCTTAATTTCAGTACCAATGTATTAATTTAATTAATTAATAAATATGTATTTCAATACATAATTAATGAGACACCAACTCATTCTTGTAGTCTCTTCTCTTAATAACAAAGCAAAACAAGTGAGGCAGAATCCCCTGTCCTAAGTGGTTTTAACAGGACTGGCTCTATATTGGCAAAAGTAGAAAAAAAATTAAGAAACACCAACTGCTTTTTAAGCCAAATATCAAACACTGATTTTCCAAAACATCTGCTTCGCATGTAGTGATAATTATTAAGAAATGAACTGGAAATCTAGTTCCAGCTTAGCCTTCTGCTTCTAAAGCCCATACAAAGTAATATTAGTGGATTTAAGAGATACAGATATGTTCTGGAAAAATAAATGAACTTGGACAGAACAGAAAGAAGGACTGATGAAACAAAGGAATGAGTTACAACATGTTTATAGTATACAGAGAGATAGTAAGAAAAGAGGTCTAAATAAATCTTGTCCCTCTTCTGTCTTTCTTATGTACTTTGGACAAGTTCCAGAATTACATTTCTTCTAAAAAAAAGTCTCTACATATATAATTTAAATTATTTCATAAAGAATTGTGTATGCTTTTATATGTATACAAATAAGAAAGTATACAAAATAATTTATAGAAATTCCTCTAGTCCACTACTGACTTGCACCCACTCATAAGCAGTAAAAATTACAGGAAGAAGTGGATTACTTTCATTGTGTATGTGGAGCTTCAGACAATTACATCATTAAAAACACATTAAATTAATTTATTATTATTTTAGAATCAGAATCTGACAGTTCTGCTTGGTTTTGGAAAAGAGAACTCCACAATTTTGCAATTTAGAACTCAAGACAATTGAAGAAAGATTATTACACAGGAAATAGGAAGGCTGGAACAAAAAGGAAGTACACACTGTTCAATTTTAGAGGGAATCTCGGTCAAACCACAGTGTACAGAGTAGTTTGCTTAGTTTTACCACATGCAATAGCACCAATTCCAGTTACAGAAAAAAAACATTGGTCATTAAGAATTTGTTGAAGGTTCACTGCCAAACCTACCTTTAGAAATAATGAAAGATTCTAAAGTAGCATTTCCTCGTTTACAAATATAGCCAAGTTTCTTATCGCATTCCCAGCTCTCCCACTTAGCACCTTTGCCAGGATTCAATGCACCACAGATTTTTCCAGGTTCTGGAGAAGGATGGCCTTAAAAAAAATAAAATAAAAAAAGAAACAAAAAACTACCACCACAAATCTCAACAACAAAAGAGTATAAGAACAACATGGTTACCCTCCTAGCTATCACATTCTCTTCTGGTCCATGCTTCAGCCATAAAATGCATTAACACATAGACAACTGTGGCTCTCTACAGTCCTTTAGACTGAAGGAGGAAGTTCATTCCCTTAAGAGGTAATTTTTCCACAGCAGCTACAAAAGGAAAATTCAATATTTAAGAGCCTCTTTACATGTTCAAAATCTTGGTGGAATGTACTATAGTGCATGTGTTTATTTTCTTTGGGATTTTTTCCTTTTCTAAATAGAGAATGTCTAAGCCCCAGAGGACAGACTTTAGGTTAAAAAACTGTTCAATTACCTAGTCAAATTCTGTACATGGTGTAAGAAAAATAATAAGTGATTATTTTGCTGATATGAACTTCTTGCTTTTTTTGTCTAAACAATATAGCAATATCAGGATATTTGTGTATTCTTGGTTATAGTTGAATAGCATTAGCTAATCTAACTAACAAAAACACCTAGAAGAAAAGTAAAGCCAGTAAAACAGAAGAAATTTCTGCAATAAACCAGGTGAACTTTTCAAGATCTGACCTACTGTTAGTAAAATGTTGGGTTTTATATGTGTTGGGGATAGGTTAATCCCAAATGAAAATGAAAATATGCTCTTTAAGCAAATAGAAAAAATTGAACAAAAACAAATTGGAAAGGAATTTAAAGAAAAGAAAAAATAAAAATTTTTAGAACAAAACAAAACAAAAAAACCCAACCAAAAATACCACTGATCAGTCTCATCTCTCAAATGAAGATATCTACAGCACCTGATTTCTTCTGTATTCAGAAATAAAATAAATTAGGAAGCTATGCAAGTGAAGTATCAACAGATAACTTAAAACTTTCCTATGGATTTTGAGGCAACTATTTCCATTGCAAATAATAAGTTAAGCCAGGTGTATATCTCTAGCATAGGGGCCATTACTCACAGTGATTATAATCACAATCAGAATCTTTCAGCACCAAAAAACCTCAATAATTACAGAAGAATAGAGTTCTAGATGTTACACAATCACCAAATTTCTGCTTTTAAACTGAGTAGCAATGTATTCAACCTTACCTGGAACCCAATTTAAGTACCGAAAGGGAGCTCCACCAACCCATTGCCATCCACTGTTGAAATTTAAACTATTAAGACCAAACCAGAGAGCTGAAGTCAGTGTGCGAGTCAGACCTAGGTAACAGAAAAAAGAGAGAGAGATTGGAAGTCCACAGCAAGAGCAAACACCTCCTCAGAACCTGAAAGCCTAATTCTTGTTAAGCCTTCTCCTTTTTCCTAGTACAATTTTTAATACTTTTTAACATTCTAGTTAAGGTGATTATGCTAAACCTGAAAAAGACGTCATCTTATACTGGTCAGTTCAGGTCTAGAATTTTGGCATTTTTAGGTTTGGAGAACTTTATTACAACAGAAAACAAAACGACTCTGCTACCATTGATCACAGTCATTAAAGTTTTTTTTTCAGAATTATAAAATATTAAATGGATAAAGTTACAGGAAGGATTGCAAACCCCAAAATCAATTTTCTAAAATTAAAGATATAGTTTCCCAGTGTGTATTTTCCCTTCCATAAAATTAACATGTGTGAATTTCACAGTGTAAAAAGCCTGTTCTAATTTATCAAAATAGATTAAAATGTAATCATTGTAAACATCATCTTTTTAACAATATATCTTGTGCATTTTTCAAACTGATCCGATTTCAGTTCTTTAGCCAGTGATCAGCTAGGCTTCAAAAAAACAGTTAAAATTTATTCCTCCCGCTCTGAAAAGCACTTAGAAATATCATGCTTATGTATGGCCCTGGTGACCATTATTCATAGTCATTACTAATCAGTTGTCTATCCCTGCCCTTAGTATGTGGCTGGAAGTGCAGCTGGATGACTGCTGATTTTTTTTAATGTGTGTTTCTACACAGATCACAGAAAATCACTATGCAATATGTATCATTTCTTTCTGCTTCTACTGATGGCATCATGCCAAGACTTTGCAATTTGTAGTTGCCTTTGACACCATGATGATGGGCAGCACTACAAACACAGGAAATTTAAGGGAGGCAACTTGGAATCTCAGACCTGGTTTGGCACCAACACGTTAACACATTCTATTATTTCTTCTGGACAAACAATTCGTGGTCAGAAGAATTAAGAACTGAGCATGGCAGGAAATCCTGGTGCTGCCAAGGTGGTTGTACAAAGAAAAATTGATCTTCACATACATTTAGCAGCCATATCTATTATTTTGCAGTTAAAACACATTAACTAATAACTACCTTCTGTGTCAGGTCCAGTTTGCTCCTTTGAGCACTAATTTCAACAATAATTTTCTCACAGTCATTTAAAAAACAACCTATGTTTTGACCAAATCTTTAAATTGAAAACAGTTTAGACAGAAAAAATTCATAACATTAAAAATACATTTCCCTCTCCTCTAAAGTGAAGAAATATGGATTTGAGTGATAGACTCCTAGATGGATAAGGAATTGTCTGGATACCTGCATCTCAAGAGTTACAGTCAATGGCTTAGACTCCAAACAGAAACCAGTAACAAGTGGTGTCCCTCTAGGGTCTGTATTGGGACCAATATTATTAATATCTCCATCAGCCACATAGGCAGTGGGATTGGGAGCACCCTCAGCAAGTCTGCAGACGACACCCAGCTGAGAGGTGTGTTTGACTCACTTGAGGAAAGAGATGGCAACCAGAGGTGTCTGACAGGCTTGAGGAGTGGGTCATGGAAATTCACAATATCAACATGGACTAGGGGATGAATGGTTGAGAGCAGTCCTGCAGAGAAGGACTTTGGGGTGCTTATGGACAAAAAGCTGGACATGACTTGGCCATGTGTTCTTGCAGCCCAGAAAGCCAAACGTGTCCTGGGCTGCAAACAAAGCAGGGTGGCCAGCAGGGCGAGGGAGGGAATTCTGACCCTCAGTCATGCCCTGGTGAGACCCACTCGGAGTGCTGCATTCAACTGTGGGCTCCCCAGCTCAAGAAAACCATGGAGCAAATACAGAGGAGGCAAGAAAATTCATCAGAGGGCTGGAACATCCCTCCTGTGAAGAAGAGTTGAGAGAGTTGGGGCTGTTCAGCCTGGAGAGGGGAATGCTCTGGAAGGACCTTATCATGGCTTTTCAATAAATGAAAAGGACTTCTAAGAAATTTGGAAGAAGACTTTTTACCAGGGCTTGTAGTGACTGGACGAGGGGTAATAGTTTAAAAAGGAAAGAGGCTAGATTTGGATTGGATATAATGAAGGCATTTTTTACAATGTTGATGGAACAGGTTGCCCTGAGAAACTGTTGATACTCATCATTGAAAGTGTTCAAGGTAAGGTTAGACAGGACTTTGAGCAACCTAGTCTAATCCATGATGTCCCATACCATGTCAAAGAGGTTGGACTAGATGATCTTTCAATGTTCCTTTCAACCCAAACCATTCTCTAATCCTCTGATTCTACAAATTTAGAGAGTACAACATATAGCTTATGGTATAGAATATTCTATCTTTCAACTGATGTAACATATTCAAAATATTTTCTGATCTGTTTAATAGATTAATTAGTGAACTATTTCAGGTGTGTACACAGGCTGAGAAGGTAATAAAGAGGACTTTCTCACTGTAGTACAATGCAAGTACAAATTTAAGAATTTTCTCATAGGAAAAGTTTGGAAACCCCTTCCAAAACATTGAAAGATATCAAAACGAAAAGAGATTATTCCTGGGTCCTTTTCCTTATTAATTCCTTTTCTTTTCATATTTTAGGATACTCTGAAGATGCAATGGCTTTACTGAAATAGGCAGAACTACTGACTAATATACACTACAAGAAGAATGCAAAAAGGATTCAAATTTGGTATCTACAACTTGTTTACAAACTACTTTATATTTTTCTGCATTTCAATATTCATTCTTCATTGCCTGCATTCCTTAATTGTCATATTTTTTATGTTACTGTTAGTTTATGGCAATATTTAATCATGATAAAATAAATATTATCTGTCTTATATTCCCAACTGAATCATTCAGTATAACTGTTTCAATTTACTAATTACCTGAAGTGAACAAATATGGAACATGCCATATTAGTGTCACTGTTGCAATAATACACTTAAAAAAATATATGGATAATATTAACCCACCTGTCAGGTATGTTTGTTCATGTAACTCTGTGATGCTTAATAACTCTGCCTTCTGCTGTTGACAGCTTTTCCTTGCCTGATGCCATTTCAGAGCTGTCTCAGAGTTTATCTGGTACTGGACATTTGTTAAAGGGTCTGTGTTCCACAGATCACTACTAGTAACTGTAGAGAGAAACAAAAATGCTGTAGCTCAACATGAAGACAGAGCCAGATAAATATAGAAAAAAATTGCATAGCAAAAGACACAAAAAGCCTGAACACTGCTATAGATAAATGGTTTGAAAGAAATCCTGGGGTTCTCTAATGGAATAGTAGATCCAAGGCAGTAGACAGGGAATGAAACTAGGTCAACATTTTCTCTGGTATGACAAATCTGCTGTTTAAGGTAAACAATGTGTGGCTAAAAATGTGCTGAAATAGATTTGTGATTGCAGAGAAAAAGACTAAAAACTTCCAGGCTGATGCTAGCTAAGATGTATATCAAACTGATCTTTTTTCAGATATAAACCCCAAACTTTTTTACTAATTTGGGTCACTGTGTAAAGTGGGTATGGATTTTCTTACTGTGATAGTGGCAATCAGACCCAAGTGCTGAATGCCTAGTTTTCATCATCAGAATCCATCTGACACTTCCCTGCAATTCCTGATTTCTTCACCATGTGTCTGACATAGCATGACTTTCTCCTCCACCACAAAGCCCAACTGAACTCCCTAAATACCTGAACTTGGCACTTTTAGGCCATGTCAGTGAAAGCATCATCCAAAAGGACCCAACATTAGAAGCTGCCCCAGAAGGTACCACACTCTTTAGTCTGCTGCAGTTTCTCCTGGCTCATCTCAATTGTGTATCTCCACAAACAAGCAACAGAAAACAGTGTGATCTTGATCTGCCAAAAATGGAACCTACATGAGGTCCCAACACCAAGCTAAATATCACTAAAGGGAATAAAGTTGCATGACAAAAGCAGAGCATAGCAGAGATCACTGCATTTCTGCCAACAAAGAGAAAAAAAAAACTGAAATTCCTGAAGCATTTATCAGCTTCTCAAGTTGCAAATGGAAAAAATTGAGAGAAAGAGGACTCTTCTGAATTCAGAGTGCTCAGAAAACTTCAGTCTGCAAAGAGAGGGAAACAGTACAATAAACAAAACTCAAGACAAAGAATGATACACATTAAATTTCAGTAGGTCACTTACCATTCCCACTTTTTCCTTTATTAAATCTATCTATCTATCTATCTATATGTAATATGAAGTGCTTCTTTTCAAATTATCTTTATTTTTAAAAATAAATCAAATATAACCTACTGTAATAATGACATTTTGGTAAAAATGTGAACTTTCATCTGATTATTATTACCTACAAATTTACTTCTGTCCAAAATATTTTATAAGTATCAGAATCAAAACTTCTTTGCTACACTATGTTCTAAAAGACCATAAATCCCTGTGCACAAGCCTAGGATAAAATGAATATTGCAAAATAGTGAAATCTATAATACAGTAAACTGACTTGATAGTAAGGGGTTTGTAAATCTTGCACAGTTATTACAGAGAACAGGTAAACAAGTCTTGGGCATTCATCCAACCTTCCATCTCAATTCCCCAGTCTCATCATTTATATCTGACTTCCATATGGTGCTCTCTTGTAGAATTTTGGCCTTTCATAAAAATCAATCTCATTTCTTAATCTTAGAAAATTTGCTTTTGTGGTAAGAGTTCAAATGTCTTTGCAGAGCAGGATCTTGGGAAATCTATATGCTATTGTTTAGAGCATAGTTCCCCAGAGAAATAAAAAGATTAATCATTTTTCTGGAATAATATATTTTAGAACCTAATCTAAATGAAAGTTAAATCACACCTGTCCTCAGTACATAAGTAGAAAAGTAATATAAATATGAACCCTATCTCTACACAGATTAATTCAGCATGCATTTATTCTCTGCACTTTTTGTTTCTGTCCTAATCACCTGCATTTTTATGCACTGCTTAGAAGGCTTTCTGAGTCCTTCACTGAATATATGGCTCTTTCATCTGTCAAGAAAGAGGCCTCAATGGACTCCTTCCTGCTGGAATAGAGCTATAGGTTCATGTTCAGTCATTCTCCTGATGACCTTACACTGTGCAAATTGTTTTCTTCCACAACATCTTCTTTGAAGTGCAGCATACAGTTTGAAAAGACATGGTGTAACCTATAAAAAAGCAGCATTTACTAGGCTACTAAAAATTGTTTGCTGTAGCAACATTGCTCAGTTCCTTTCTTTGGTTTAAGCTTCTGCTGTTACTGTCTCAGCACCTCTTTCTAAATCACCAAATAAAGGGTCATATTCAGAATTACAACACCTCCACTGAAAAAATTTCTTCACCTCTGTTGATTATAACTATTGCAAGTATGGCCTCATGTCCCCTTCATTTTAGAGAACATTTGAGGTGGTTTTGGGCACAATCAAAAGACACTGGGTCAGCCACAGACATTTCATTGAAGGTCCTGGCCCAGTATGAGCAGCTATAATTGTTTGCATCACATATTTTCATGCTGGCACCCTTTGTCCCCTGGAGAGTTTAAGAAACAACAAAAACTTTATTCTTAGTAAACAAACTTTAACACACAAAGACTTAAACATTCTATTTTTAAAGGTGTTGTTGAAGTTTATTAACTTATCACTCCCTTATATCTCACTCATTTCTCTTTCATAGGGATGACTAAAACTTCTGCTACCACAGCCTGTCTCTCATTAAAATATATGACCCAAACTTGAATATTTTATAGCCACTACTCAAGAATCAGGAAGGAAACATGCAGGCAATCAGCATAAAGCAGCTTTTTCCAAAAACAATCACTGCCATCTGAATGGATTTCCTTGAATTATGCCGAAGAATTAAACAAAATTTTAATGATGCCTCCTATTTGTTGTACTCAAATAATAGTAGGCAGGGAGTATTCTTAAGTCAACTTGCATGTGCTTTATTAATGGGATTGATATTCCCAGCATGTTTTTATTATCCTGAAAATTATACTGGCAAAGGAGGAAAAAAAAGTGTCATTTTTATTTCTCTGAAATACTGAATGCAACATTCACAGAAATCAGACAAGAACACTAGTATTTTGTCATCAAACCAGTTAAGATCAACCCAAACAGTTTTCTTCACATCAAAGGAAAGGCATATTTTTCTTCTTAGCTCTGATTGCAGTCAGCTGGAGCTTTACAGCAAAACACAATAATAAAGAAGAAGGGAGGGAGACGTGCTACCCTTCTCAGCATGGCAGAAGAAGCAGCTTGCAGACAATAATTTTAGTACATATTTTACAGAAAAAATTCATTAAAATTTTAAGGAATTCAATTACATGTAGGCATAAATTACTCCCATTTACTTAAAGTAAGATCTACATTCCTAAATAAAGTTCTGCATATTCATTACACTGCATTTTAAACTCCAAGTATATTCAAACCAGGGAATTTAGAATACAAATACTTCTAATTGAGTTAAAAGATAGAACTAAAATATGGCACACAGATTTGGGAAACACTGGGATGCAGTAAAGAGTTAATGAAATCTCTTTTAAATCTAAAAGGCAACTCATTCTCCACAGTAACTTTAATTTTCAGTTAAACTGTATTCTGTCTTCCAGTTCCACTGCACAGATTTCTACATTTTGGCCTTTTGCATGCACTACTTCTTCTGATGTAACATCTTTACATCTAATTGACTTTCCATTTAAGTAAATGTTGGACGTAGAGATTCCACAATATGATTCACACTTTCACCCAAAAATAATTGGCCAATGTTTATCATGCTGGGTCCTATATTTGGATACTTAGGTATCTCTTAAAAGGAAAGCAGGCTAAACAGAGACAGAAACGGAACAATTTCAAACTGTAAAGCACGCGTTATGGATGTATTTCCAGGCAGATGAATAACAGTGCAGCAGAATCCTGAATGTAAAAAAGCTTACATTTTGTGGGGCAAAATCCATACTTCTTGTCAACATCGTAGTCCGAAGTGGTTGAACACCAGAACCAGCCATCTGATCTGCCAGCATTTGTGCAGTCAGCATACCATTTACCACCAAACTTAAAAGGAAATACACAAGGGGCTCCATTGTCGTTTCCCTTCACTGTGTACGTATCTAAGGAGAAACAATAATTCAAAATGTATAAACTTTAATAAGCACAGGATATATAAGAGTTCATCTTTATGATGATACTACAAAATATTATAGCAAGGGAAGCTTGCTAGCTTAGTGCACAACTGTACTAAAAATGCGACATTGATCATTTCCTCTACAGCTAAGCTGATACCCATGTTCACAGTGAGACAAATTTTTGTTGCTAAGGGAGACAACTGACCACAATGACTGAGCCAAGACAAGTACATTCCCATGCTAAATTTCCCATGCATAACAATCAAAAGTGTAAAATCCACACAGTTACACAATTTTTTAAAACACAAAAAACTGTTGAGTGTTCCATCAATAATGCAGTAAACTGCTGATCATTTTGGACATGGAAGAGCATGTACATGTAAACTTGAAAGATATATGCCATGGAGTGACTCCAATATATTATGCCCAAATATATTTTTTATTTGCATCTAAAGATAATTTTTGTTTTATCAGAAACCTGACTCGATGAAACTTTTAAAAGTAACTAAAGCAGCTTTCTGTGTGTGCACATTTAATGTACATGCATTGATGGAAGGACATACAGGGGAACTGTACTTGACAAGTATTTTTGGAGAGGTGACATACCAGGGTCCCTGTCTCACAGAGCTGCTAGAAAACAGAGGAGGAAGAAATAGCAGGACATTATTACATCTCCCCCCTGCCTTCTTTCACATAAGTTGCTCTGCTAGGGTTCTTCTATTCTGGCATCTGACCAAGGACTAGTGCTGTAATCATCCATGGTGTAAACCATAGAAACTGCATCCATACCTGCCTCTGTGACCATTTCTGTTTATCAAAGAATACTAAATGGGAAGTCAAATGTATTCCCAGATAATTATCATTAATATATACAAAGATGTATTATACACAACTTTTTCAAATTTAACTATTTCAAAGTATCCTATTTCTTTGCCTAACATTTTAGCATCAGCTCTGAGGCTCCCTTCAAATACCTATGAAGATATCTGCAACACATTAAAAATGAAGATATCGAGAGTTAACGATATCTTACAGACAGTTAAAATTTGCACCCCAAGGAAGAAAAATATAATCAACAGACTAAACACTTGCATTCTGTCTTCCTGTAAACATGTAGTAAAGAGTAAAAGCTATCATCAATTGTTGTGTAATAGCTATACACATGTTTTGAATAACCATTCAAATGTTTTATTCTCTCCAAATGAATCACTACCATGCATGGTTAATCATCAATCAGCACTTTGGCAAGTTTGACAAAAAAACAAAATGAACTCTTAAAAAACAAAAAGTGCACCCACTCAAGTATTGTTGATTTCACCAGAATTCACACTCACTGATCATTAATAATATTAAGGAAATTCTTCTACACATATAAATATTTTAATTATCTACACAGAAAAATGAGTTTGAAATACAGAAATGAATTTACAGAACTTTACCTTCATAGCCTCGAGAACACAGATCGTCTGTGGTTCCGTAGACTTTCCACCTACTCCATAAACCAGATCCCTTGTACAGCATAATATTCCTTTCCTGTTTGTTTCCATAGTTGAAAAACAAATCTTCCCCTTGGATTGCAAAGAGAGTCTCATTCCTGCATTCCCATCGCTGAAGTTCGCTAGCCTTGTCACAAGGATACAGAGTGATCGGAACCCAGTCTTTCTTCGAAGGCACTCCCAAGCACAATTTGAATGCTATGCTCATAAGCTGGTGATCTGAGACCCACCTGAATTTTTGTGACTCATTTTCTTGGACACAAGGAGCAGTAGTCACTGAATTAGAACTTTGAGCCAGTACACAGCGCTTGTGCTCTTCATTGTATATTAAGAAGATGCTAGAATCTGTAAGAAAAAGAACACTGGAATGATTTGAGTTGAAGTAACCTTATCTACTATCTAAATGAAATATGAATCTGGACACTCCTCTTAGTATTACAATGGCATCATCTGTTCAGCAAAGGAGAGTGTGGACTACACCTGTAAAGTGCAAGGCTGTATGGTGCAGTTAATTCAGATGTGAGGACATTTCAACTGTTTTGTGTCAGTGAAAGCATCTACATGCAAAAGAACAAGGCAGCAGAGGTGCAGACCTAGTGTCTCCTGTGGGTTTAAAGCATGGGTTAAACTGAAGAGACAAAACACACTCTCGGTATTAATCCAAGCTGTACCCATGGGAGTTACTGAAATGTGGGAGCACAGACCATGCTCTGTCAGGAACCCCTGACACTGGGCTCTCCAGCAGCACGGGCTTCCAGGTCTGAGGAGATGAAAACAGTCACAAAGTTCTTCAGGCTCCATTTCCTCACAGTGGAGAGCTCTGCTCTCAAAAGCCCTGCTAAAATCTTTAAAGTTTCAGCTGAAGGGGAGGATATGTTTTTAGGCTTTATACTCAAGTTTCTTGTAGAACATATTTATTTCTCAGTTCAGTCATCAGTGACTTCTTTCTTGCATCTCTCTGTTATGAATGAAATACCAGCAGCAATGGGATTCGCCATCACCAGTTATGCCTCTTCATGGCTTATGAAAATATATAAGTTCTTCATAGCTTCCCAAGTTATTTCTCCCTCAGAAAACAGTGCTCACAACATGCATTTTCATGTATTCAAGACTGATTTCAAAACTGTAGTCACTTGAAAAGTTGTTAGCATCTTTTACACTTAGATGCGCTATGGAGTGTAATATTTCTGAGCTGATCTTGCTGAAAGACTGAAAATTTCTTCTCTCTGATCCACCTCAGATACATTTTAGCACAGTAACTTAATCATGCTCTTTCACATAAGGTAACATGATGCATAATATTTTAAAGCTGTATTTTAACTGGGCTATAAACTAGGAAGGAGAAATATTAATTTATGTTACTCTGAGGATTGAAGCTAATTAAAATACTACTTATTTTAGTGTATGATTACCAAACTAAACAAATTCTATGTTGGAGAAATATTTAAGGGGAAAACAGGTTAACCACAGAAAAGTTTCCCTTCTCTGGTGAGGCTCTAATGTGGACATAATCATACTTTTCTGCATAAGAACAAACTGGGAACAAATAACCTCTCTCTCAGAGAAAGAGCTGACCTAGACCTATCTCATCTATAGTTCAGCTTCCTTCTCTTGTCCTTTGGCTTCCAACTCACTGGGAAGTAATGTAAAACTGATCAGCACTGGAGGCAGAAATTGTTGTCTTTTGCAAATCTGTTTTACTCACAGACAATACAAGGAAATGTATAATTATCACTGCTGGTGACAACTTCTTTTTATTCTGCTTTTCTACTAACATTTGGGACGATGTTATTGTAAACTGATATATGCAGTGCTTGCAACTCTGCTTTTCCTGAAATCGTGTTTAAAGTTCCTGGATAAAAGAGATGTCAAAAAAATTCACATGTGTAAAAAACACTACCTGAATTTTCAAACTGCTAAAATTGTGTCTGTGGCCTAAAAAAAATATTCCTTATTTTCTAGCTCTTGTGATGTTAAAGAGAAGACACTATGCATATGAAAAAAAGTATCTTTAAGTCAAAAATCTAGATTTCTGCAGCCAAGCATGAAAGGGGCCAAGTTTTGGCTTCAGAAACAGAGTTTAAAAGCTGAACAAAGAGGTCTGGCCAGTGGGGATGGAGAGGGGACAAAACTTAGGCTCTCTACTATTCTGACAGTGCCTTCTCAAAGCATAAAGGAAGTGTGTAACCCAGCACACCTGCTTATGCAAGGGCCCCATTGCATATTCCCAGTGCAGGGCGTAGTACACGTGTAAGCAGCTAAAAGGCCAACACAGCCAAGCAGGCATTGAAAATAAGCTGACACCAAAACAGGAGAACAGAAGAGGAGGCAGCAGGATTCTGGAGCAGCTGTGGCTGAGGCTGTGATTGCAGGATTTCCCTTCCCTTAATGCTGCTCCTCTCTAGTCCATGGCCATCGAGCAGACTTGTAACTTAGTCCCATATTGCTCCAGTTTACAGCTTTATTTCTGTTTGTTCTCCCCCCTTGGTCACTGAAGAGGATTCCCATACAACAGTAGCCATGTGAGCAATTAGATAATCTGGAAGAAACAAGCCAGGTATTTGTGCTGCACTTCCTCTGCCCTGCCAACTCCTCTCTGTAAACACTTGATATCATTCTTGTCAACATGATGAGCTGTATCTGTAAAATGGGCTGAGCAGATTCACACATCCCCATTAGCTCTGTTTCACTGTTCTGCAGCAACATTTGTTATAGAGCTCTGCAACAGGTGCTGTTCTTCACTACAGATGAACCGTGGGTGGAACACTTTAAGGTCCACCACAGTGTGCTCATGAGTACCACAGTGTTAGTACTTTGAATTAAACCCATTTCTAAGAGTAATCAATGCTTTGAAGCTCACTCCTGGAAGGAAGTTGTTTAAAATGCATGAGAACTTGCCAGGTTTAGGATACAACTTCACGATTACCAGTGTACAACCAGCCATCCAGGGATATCTAGCATCTTTTCACTCAAATGTACAAGTAGATCCCAAAAGAACTTCTCACGCAGGCTTTCATTTTCTTTACCCACCACATCGTGACTATTTGCTTATCTATCTCTAGCCCCAAGCTCTACCTTAAGAAATGTGCCAAGTATTGCAGAATCTCACCAGACAATACCATTTCCACAGTAGAGATTTCCAGTTTCCCAAACTGGCTTCACACTCTGCAGCATTTGCAAATCATCATAAGTTATGAGAGTGTAACTTTAAAAAGTAATTTGTGAATCCAGTGAAGTGCTACCAGTGTTCAATAACTGAGAGCACCATAAGAGCACACTAAAAGCCAGAAGCAAAAGAGGATGGAGCAAGGAGGCAGCAAGAAGGTAGAAACACTGTCTTCTCTACACAGTTTCTTGCTTACCAGATGGCCTAAAGTGATTGCTGCTAATTACACAAAAGAAGAAAGGTTATAAGGCAGTGTTATGAAGATAACATCAGCAGATCTCGATCTAGAGACAAAGGATGCTGAGAGGTTTTCAGGAAGGGCAGGTGCAAAACTTTCACTGAAAAATAGCTGTGAGCTGGAAATCACGGTAAATCTCAGAGTAAGGAGGTACAAACTCCAAACCAAGCAACAAAACTTCCCCCTGTTTTCACACCTCTATCCATAGCAGCACCTCAGCTACCTTAACATCCCCCCACGAAAGCCACCTGCCAAAAGCAGAGCAGAGGACTGGAGGGCAGGCAGAGCCCCGGTGCTAAGCAGATCTGAAAATCTCTGCGGGGAGCAGGTCCCTGCGGGAAAGCTGGGCGACGGCAAGAAATCAATCAGGGGCTGATCGGAGCGGCGGGGGAAACTGAGGCAGCACGCCCGGCAGCTTTGCCCACCGGGCACCTCTGGGTGCGGGCGATGGGAGCGTCCCGAGGGGAGCCCGAGTCCCTCAGCCCGCCCGTCCCTGCGAGGGTTAAATCTCTCCTGGCTTTCACCTGCGCGGACGCTCCTTCCCCGCAAGCCCAGGGCAGGTTCGGCTCTGTGCCCGCGGAACCCCTCGTTTTTGGCCCCTCCTGACCCGCCCAGCCCCGCGGGCACTTACCGAGCAGCGGGAGAGCCCGGGGCAGCAGCAGCAGCAGCTGCTGCTGCTGCTGCTGCTGCTGCTGCCCCG
>JAHLSL010000022.1:18958628-19007140 GCA_025920805.1 Petroica traversi
GCGCCCCCGGCCGAGAGCTCCGGGCGTCCCGCCGGGCAGCGCTTGGGAAGGGCCGGTGGATCAGGGGAAAACTCTGCGCTCCAAATGATAAGGAAATATCCTGTCACATGGGGCGTTTTGAAATAACAGGAATTCGCTGTTCAAACTTTGCTTTCCTAAGCTGATTTTTTTTCCCTCAGCGGAGGAAAGAGTCTCCTTCCAGGCATGTGCAGGTGATAAAGCGGTGATAGCCGACCGGAGCGCTGCTCTGTTTGTTGTTGCCGTTGTGCGGAGTGTTTATTTTTTTTCTTTTATCCCCTTTGCGACTCTCTCAGCGTTGCATCTGGGTCAGTGGTTTGCCTTCCAGGGAAATTAGCCAATCCCGCTCCGAGGGAGGAGGACATCCCTCTCCTTTCCTTCTGGGGTAAGGAAAGGAGAAGGATAAGGGGGTAAGAAACCCAAGTCTCAAAGAAAACTTCTGCTCGAACGACCGGGTAGCTCCCCAGAGGGAGGACTGCAGAAGGAGCAGAGACCTACTTTTGGGAAGCCGGGATCTGGGCTGCGCCCCCGTCCCCATCACTCCTCCCCCAGGCAGGGAGCGGGGCTCGGGGCTGCCGAGGAGGAGCCGGAGGGGACTTAAGGACCCTAAGAGGCATTGTCTGAACTCAAATAAATGAACTTCAGCCTATTTGTTTGTTTGTTTATTTGTTCTACTGACAGTGATGGCTCTATCTGCTGTTAACAGGACTCAAGTCCTGCTCATATCAGTGAGAGAAAGAGAGAACCTTGCCTGCTAGCTGGGTTTCACAAGGCGAAGCACCTGTCTGGAATTAAATTATCTTTCTGAAATGATGCCTTTAGGGCACAGTCCACCTTGATATTTTTACAGCTTCTTGCTGTGCTGGATACAAAACCTTCCCCGTGTGCCTTTTTGTGGAGAGCAGCATGTTGTTTCTTCGAGATCACTATCAATATGCAGTCTGAAGAGCCCCAAATGGATTGGAAACATCAATCTTACTGTTGTTTTACATAGAGAGGCTTTTGTAACATATGGGACTTACAGGGTATTTTGATGGGGCATACATGAGGCTCAGGGAGCACTTACTGCTCTCCTGAAAGGAGGGTGCTTGTTGTGGGGTTGTCAGGTAATGAGGGACAGGACAAGAGGAAAAGGGCCTGCAGTTGCACCAGGGGACGTTTAGACTGGATATTAGGAAAGATTTATTTCCTAAAAGAGTGGTCAAGCACTGCAACAGGCTGCCCAGGGAAATGGTGGAAAAACCATCCCTGGAACTGTTTAAAAATGTGGAAATGTGGTACTTAGAGGTATGATTTATTGGTGGGCTTGGAAGTGCTGGATTAACAGTTGGACTCAGTGATTTTAGGGGTCTCTTCCAATATTACAGATTCTTTGATTCTATGAACCTGGAAGGCATCAAACCTACTACATGTATGAAGCCTGTTGTGCAGCAGCTCTCCCTGTGTTGTCATGCACTTGAATATCTCTGATAAGTATTAAAAAATTGCCAAAAGCCTCCTTGATGGAGGTTCTGAGAGGAAAAGTACAGCACAACCAGGGAAACACCAATATGAGATTAGTATGGAAAGAGGCAGAGCAGAGTAAGAAGGTACTTTGACACTATTATAAGAGGAGAAAAAACAATGGAGATTAAAAAAAGCTAATTTGGAGCCAATGAAACCCATGTTAACATTGGAAAGCATTCCAGCCAGACACTTCAGCTGTGCTCTTGGGGTCCTCTTGGGGGGGTACATGAGGGGAATGCAGAGGAAGTGGTTCACAATTTCTCTCCAAATCTGTATAACCACAGAAAGGTCAAGAGCAGCCTGGCCCAGGGACATGAGGTGGGAAGTATTTCAGCCATAATCAGCAAAGTTCTGTATTGTTGTGTTGATGAATTGGCATGTAGGAAACTTAATCTCTTGCTGTAGTGTATGGAAGATATTTATTTTTCCCTAATTATTTGCAAAACCCAAAAGCCCAGGAAAACATCAAGTGCTAAAAGGAACAAGTCAGAAGACTCAGAACAATGCTGCTGCCTTAAACGGACACTGCTATTTCTAAGACTGTCACTGAAAGTTTGGGCATTTGGGGTATTCTTTTGGCTCAAGATAAACAGAGAAGGGAGATGCTGTGTGAAGTTCAGCCTCAATATAAAAAAATAAAACTGCCACCAAAGTGTTTACATGGCTATGTAAAGTCTGGTTATGTGATGGTTATGTGCAGCAAAGGCTGCATGTAACTTAAGTGAATATAAGTGTTTCACAAATAGGCAGAAAAAGGGAATTAAGTAGATGAATAGTGATACCTCTTTGGCTGTCAGTAGCTGTACCCAGAATGAGCTATACTCTGGAGTGACAGAAGAAACTCTATTAGGCTCTTCTTGGAGTTTCTCAAAACCGAACTGGACAAGCTGCTGAGCAACCAAGCCAGCCCTTCTTGAGGGAGGAGTCATGCTAGATGACTTCCCAAGGTCTCTTCCAACCAAAATGAGACTTCAGAAGAGCTCCTTCAGAGAGAAGTATTCCAGCCTCCCTTCCTGATCTGAAAACTGCTTTTTTCTCATTGTCTCTTACACTCACTGCAGATGCTGCCAGTTCAAAATCCTTTTGACACAGACATATGTGCTACACACATATATATGTCTCTGTGTGTATACATATGTCTACACATAACCCCTGAACAGTGCAGCACAGGTTTGATGAGCTTATTGATGTAGCCTCTGTGTCTCATCGGCAGCACACTCATCAATAATTATATCTGGATCTGGCTTCCTCTTTCATCATGCAAATACATGAATCATAGATTCTGATCTGATATAGTCAAAGGGAAAGATTTTTCTCTCTTCTGAGACAAAAGGATTCAGCAAAGTCTCAGGCTGAAGTGATTTGTAGGCAAAAAGTTACCAAAAGCTCAATCTGCTAAATAACTAATGACAGGGAACATGTCCTAGATAGACATATGTTTTCATCTCTCCCGTGGGTAGGAAGCCAGCTGACATTTACACAGAAGAGAAAGGCTTGAATTCTTCTGAGACAGGTCAGACCCTCTCTTCTTCTGGCACATCCAGTTCTTGCAACTGGACATTCTTCCTGGCAAAATTCATTGAAATCCTGAAGCCACGGCAGCCCTTGACTTTTATAGTTGACTGGAAAATGGAAATTCCAGTCCTAAATGAAGTCGCTCAGACTGAAACATAATATGCCTATATTGTATGCGTGGAAGAAAAACAAGTGGATTACTATTCATGCTTTTATATTTGCATCCAAGATGTTTTTTGATGTTCCCTGTGGGAACCTGTATCTCTCAGATGGTATTTGATAGTTACTTACACATTACTAATATTTGCATGGGTGCTGCAATGAGTTACCTGCAATGGAAGCCCAAAACCATTTTTGTATCTCATTAGTCATCCTAGAGTGTTTCAATAACATTCTCACACCACTGAAAGATTTGGGAGAGAGAGTTTTCTAGAAGATTGTACTGTTGTAAAGACATAATTCAAATTAGACACTGTACTACTTTTGACTGGGATGGAGTTAATTTTTTTGTAGCAGCTCAGATGGTGATATCTTTTGGGTTTATGAGCAAAACAGTGCTGATAACACAGGGATGTTTTAGTTGTTACTGAACAGTTTTGCACAGCCTCAAAGCCTTTTCTGCTCTCATGCTACCCCATCAGTGAGCAGGCTGGGGTGGGCAAGGAGCTGGGAGGGGACACAGCCAGGACAGCTGATCCCAATGGACCAAAGAGATATTCCACACTCTGTGGTGTCACGCTCAGCCATCAAAGCTGGGGGAATGAGAAGGAAAGGGGGACATTCAGAGTTGTGGTGTCTATCTTCCCAAGGCCCTGGTTTCCTTGGGAAGTAGCTGAATACCTGTCTGCCACTGGAATGTAGTGGAAGAATTCCTTTTTTGTTGTTGTTGTTTCTGTTTTGTTCATGCAGCCTTTTGCTTTCCCTGTTAAAACGTCTTTATCTCAACCCATGAGTTTTCTCACTTGCACCCTTCTGTTCTCTCCCCCATCCTGCTGCAGGAGAGTGAGCGAGCGGCTGTGCGGGGTCGAGCTGCCAGCTGGGGTTAAACTACAACAGACACAGACTAAAACATTATTTATTAAGATAATTTCAAGAACTTTGCTATTCTATACATTCTAATTAATTTTTAGGAGTGAGAGAATTTTTCTTCATTTAAACCAGAATCTTTCAGGGTCAAAAGGAGTTAAAAGCTAAGAGGAAAATCACAGAAAATGGACAGAAATAATGAAATTTCTCAAAGAATTTTAAAAGACAATCAAACTAAATATATCTATCAGGTTGGGGCAAAATTGTTTAGTATGAATACTGTTGTGCATGAACCAAAAGAGCCAGAACACAAACCTGTGAATTCTGGGTGTGGATCACCAGCCACCACAGTTTATTTCAAGCACAGCTAAAGCTGAATCAGACACATTTCTTCCATACAGGAGCTTTCAGAAAGAAGAGCTATGAACACTTTCAGCACTTTTTCATCTCATCTCTTGCTTTACAAGGCTTAAGCTCATCTTGTTGACTTCTGCAAGCACACAGCACAGCTAATAGGAGCAGTGAACAAAACAGCACATAATTAGGACCCAGTCCAGCGCTGGTTTTACAATACCATTATCTCAACAACAAATTGTGGTGAGAAAAACAGGAAAAACTATGCAGTAATACACTGTCAAGAAATTAAATTCATTGCCCTGTAATAATTTTAAATCCCACCAAAATAAAAACTCCTCTAAATACAGAAATGTATTCAGCCCCTACATTTCCTAAAACTGCAGTACAGCAGCCCTACCTCCCTCTGATGTCAGTGGATGGAGCAAAGGAGGAACAATAAATAGGGAACCAATTTAGATGTAAAACTCATATGTTTGATCTTACCTAACTTGAGCCTGAGCCTGCATTCCTGAATGGATTCACACAACATTGTACTAAGTAGTACAGTATAATAAATATTAAATCAGAATTACTTTTTTTTTCCAAGACAACACCTCAAGCCTTCATTGAACCCTACGTCCTTCTTTTTTAAAAATACCTTTATTAAATTACATTAAATCCATACTACAAATCCCCTGCAGCCAGAAATGGAATTCTGCTGTAGAAACATTTGTTGATTTTCACAGTCTATTCCACTTTCTTTCTTGTTCTGTAATTATAAATTACTCCTAACTAACACTGCAGGAATTTTCCTTTAATTACAGTGTTCTGCATGGCAAGAGCTGTATACACCCAGAGCAGTGGGCCCCATGGCTCTGTTATCTACACATTAAGACAATTACTGGACTTTCATTTCTATTTTATCTAAGTACAATAAGCCTTTTGATTAGACTACTTCTCTTAAAAAAATGAATACATCTCATTAATCATGGTCATAACTTTATGAGTACACCAGCAGGCTCTAGGATTTCTCCAAGCATAACAATCACAGAGAATCATAAAGTTTGGAAGAGATCTTCAAGATCATCAAGTCCAACCATCAAAGTAACATCACTATAACATATCCCTAACATCCAGACATCTCTTGGACTCTTCCAGAGATTGTGACTCCACCACCTCCTTGGCCAGTTTATACCAATGCCTAACCTCTCTTCCACTGAAATAAAAATTTCTAATATCTAAAATTCTAATATCTAAAAGTCAAGCAGGATACATTTGAAATTAATACCATGCCATAACCTACTTATAACAGTCACTATATTTGAGTAGTATGTTAATTTCCAGTTATTTATCATGGTTAAAAGGAGATGTAGGAGAAGTGTTGCAGTAAACATATGGAACAGTGTATAATAAAGTATGAAGACAGTTATTTTTAGAAATGAATGGCAGAATATGATACATTATAGGAAAAAGTATCAGATGATAGGAAAAGGTAAAGAGCTGATTTTTATTTCTGTTTGCCATATCACAATACATGTGCCAAAGAAAATCCAATTTAATTCAGAAACAACAGTCTTCATATCCATTGTCATTATCAACTCAAAATACATCCACGGCATGAGTACAGAGGTCCTTGAAGAACTATCCTCCATTAGGACAGAAATAAATCAGGAGGAGAAAGCATTTAAGAAGAAACTTCCAAGCAGGAGGTTAAGGGATCAGCAGGTAGAGTTTGGGTTGGCTTTCTTTGCAGAGAAGGAAGTTCCTTAGGGGTTTGTTTGACTGAGTTTTTTTAACTTTACTTCAAATAATCAAATTTTGGATTAAATCACAGGCCACACTCCTTAACCACAGACCTGATCCTGTCCCACTAGAATAGGAATATTATGGCATCCCTGTAAGTAGTAAGAGGATATTGAGAAATCTTTAAATCATGTTTTGGCAAATCTTCTGTTGAGCTGTTGTTGAGCAATGTTTTATTACCCTGTACTATAAATAAAAGTCTACAACAATGATCACTATGTTAGCAAGTCTCATTCATGATGGATACAGTAGCAAAATACCACACACGTGAGGTAAGAAAAGGAAATGGTTTCAGTGCAATTTCCCAAAGAACTATGAAATTAAACAATAATATGAATTTGAAAAAGCATGTATTTTTAAAACAGACTATACTATCCTTATTGTCAGTGAGATTTTTACACTTTACTGCTAGCCCCAAATTTATGAAATGTTACTCATGCTATAGGGCTTACCCATGGGCAGAATATTGCATTTTTGACTAATGTAATATTTTGACCTAATTTCAGTAAAAGCATTGAGAACTGCAGTCTCATATATGATTAAATGTTCTAACCTTCTGTCTGATTCAAGAATTCTTTAAGCTTACGCTATCTGCATTTTATCATTTTTTGCATAATTATTTTTTTCAGAAAATTAAAGACTGAAATACTATCAAGCATTATGTAAACTGAACAGTCACTGAGTACACATCATTGAAGCTTCAATGCAGTAGGAGGGAAAATTAAATTTTGTTTCAAAGAATGTGTTTATACTTCATTCTAATTTCAACAACAGGTTTTTTATTTTGGCAATATCTCCTGCAGAAGAGAATAGAATTTCCATGGCTTAGTGCTGTCTGTGTCAGAACAAACTGAGCATCCCACTCCGTGGCTTTGCTTTAGGCCAGCTCCAGCACCATGAAATGGCCTCTGTCCCACTGCAGCTCACTTTCTGCTTTGCTCATAAACCTGCTGGGTTTGTCTCTCCTATGAGCAAACTGACAATTATGTTTTTATTTGACCTTGTTTAGTCACCAAATAATGTAATTCTGTTTTGTTCAAAATTGTTTATGCATTCAGATGCAGCTCATCCAATTTGTTGGAAGAGGGATGGTCATGCTGGCTTCACGAGCAGAGGCGGCTCCTCACACCACAGCAGGCTGGGGTAGGTGTGTGCAGAGGCAGGGACACTCCCCTCAGGGCATTTCAGACCTGCAGCAAGAATCACTCACCAGGGACCCCAGCCCCCAAGAGCACCCATAGCTGAGCAAAAAGCCACTTCCAGCCTCATGACCCCACGTTTCACATCCTTAAAACAATACAGTTGCATATAGGGTGAGATGTATATTGAATACTCAACAGAATGAAATTTATGAGCCAAAAGTGCTGAGATAATCTCAAATCTGTTCTCCCCCAGCCTACTTCCAGTGAAATAAAGGCCATATAACAACTGCATAGATTGTACCTAAAGGAGTTTGTGTGCAGGAGGGTGCCAGGTAAGGGAGGGAGGCCGGTACTGCCTGGGGTGTGGAGCAGCTCTGGTGGAGGGAGCAGACCTGCTGGGGGAGAAGAGGAGCTGGGGTGTTGCTGAATGCTGCTGTGAGAAGGCACATGCTGAAACACAAAGCTGGGACTGGTGTAAAGCTCATTATGGGGCTTAATCCTTCCCTGGATCTGAGCAGCCTGCTGGAGTTGCTATAATGAGCCTTTTCACTTTTTCCTCCATCTGCTCCCCTGTAACTAAACTAACACAGGGCAGTGTGGCTCCAAGAGATAAAGAGTTTACCACCTCTTCTCAATGCAGAGTCTCCTGCACAAGGCTTAGTGGGACAAAGATAAAGAGAAAACAGAAGTTTAAATTGCTCTCTTCCTCTTATGAAGTTTTGATAACATAGAAGGGGCAAGTCTAAGTCTGTAGATAATAATTTCTGTGAAATTCAACAGTCTTGCCCTGAATTTTCAGAAGTTTTCCAAGAGCTCTGAAGTTAATAAAAAATGTAGCAACACGTTAAATACTTTAAAAAGCACTACACCCCAGAGACAGTTCTGAAATGACTGGACCAGAAGCACCTGAGTAAGGGACTCATTCCATTTTTCCATTTGTTCATGGTACAAGTGCCTCATTTCTCCAGTTTAAGACATGCTGATGTAGTGTCCTGAGTTGGTCCACCAATACTTGCAGGAAAATGGCAGCTCCTGAGGTGAGAGAGTCACATCATGATAAAACGTGTTTGCAGATGGGGTGATTAAGTACAGTCATGAAAGCTTTCCTGAGAAGAGCAGGGAGCCAGGTGGGTCTGAGCACAACATCTGAGACCAAAACAGAAGGCAGCAGCACCTGGGTCTTAGTTGACAAATGTCCTGTCCAATAAAACTATTCAGGGTACAAAACTTCCAATATTTTCTTTGATTATTATATCCTTTCTTGTGCCAGCAGTGGGGATCAGCCTTCACACTTGTAAATATTGACAGCACCAAGGGGCTGAGGAGCCTCATGCACTCTCCCCATCTTTCCTACAAAATAGTCCTGTACCTCCTCCCTGACAAAATAGCAGCAGTCCTTTTGCCAGGAGAGCTTCATCTGTGACACAGACATATCTGTCTGTGGTGGCTAGATTCCAACTGCTGGTATTTCCATAGATGAACGTTTCTTATGTAAGTCAAAGTTTAAAAAAAAAAAAAAAAAAAAGGTAAAACCCAACCAAAATCTGAACAAATTATAACCTCAAAACACAGCTGGGAAAGAATGTCCTATAAATGATATCTGGAGGAAAGGCATAATAATCCCAAAGCAAATGGAGTTTGGGATTCGGTATCTGCCTTTCCTGATGCTTTGGCTAACAGCAAGGAATCAGCAACAGTTGTGGCTGATTCATTTTGATGCTCCTTTTCAGTAAGAGCTAGGCATAATAATAACTCTGAAAATATGAATCCTAGATGTTAGTTTAATCCTGAATCTGAAGTTGCAAGACCGATTAAATGGCAGTTAAATAAGAAAAAAAAACCCAAAACTAATGGAAATAATTACTCTGACATATTAAGAATAGTTTAGTGATAGGGTAGGTATTTCTTTTTATAAGTTATTTTGTCAATATATTTTCTACAGTTTTTCATCTCCACTGCTTCATATAAGAAAATTTTAAACATTTCAAATTACTTTTATTATTTCAAGCACTGTGAGAGCCCTCAGATAAAACAAACCGATTTTCACTGACTAGTAGCTAGCATTGGTATCTGCATTTAAACCCAAGTTAGGTTACCTCCACCAGAAATTAGATATCTGCAGCATTCAGCTCAGTACAAGAGAATCTTAGAGTCTGTATCTGAAGGTACAGCAGCAACTGTGCCATTTGTTATTTCCCCCAGTACAGTGTGCAGCTGCTCAGGCAGCCCCACTGTGGCAGCCTGCCAAGCAACCCAGACAGCAACGAGACAACAGCTTTGTCCCCTCTGTTTCATTCTGACATTGTCACCTTATCTAAGCTTTCTGTAGAGTAATGGGTTTGAAATCATGAACAACTCCAAATATCTGTATTTTCTGAGAACAGCTTCCTTCTGCAGTATCAAAACATGACATTTGCTTTTTTTTTCCTAAAATAAAAATACTCACTTCAGTTCTGTTCTGCATGCAGGATTTTAATGGACTATTCTTCTTAGGAGTCCTGGCAGTTCTTCCTGCCTGTTATCTATTACCAGAAGTGAGCTGATCCATCAGTTTTCACAGGAAACCAAATCAGCAAATGTCACAGAGGCAGCAAAGCAGGATATAGTAAACCATGCTCCACATATACATCCCGTGCTTCCTTTACACTTTTAAAGCTCATACTCAAGTGGCAAACAGTAAATGTAGGTATAGGGGGGAAAGAAAGCTGAAAAGCTTCATAAATCTTAAAACCTGATTCTCCCTACAAACTAATCAGTGCAAATGTAAGCAACTGAAGGAGAACATTAAGAAATCGCGTGCGATTGGAGTCAGAACGTGGTCCAAAAAGGCTTGCATTATACATCCTTAACTTTTGTTTGTTTTAATAATTCTCCTGGGTGAGGTTAACTATTGCACCCAAAGCAGAAAATTTCTGTAAATCTCTTGAAAGTAGAGAAAATGCCACAACTCTGATTTCACTCAGAGGCCTGTTTTGCTTTACATCTTTTATAACACAAAGAGGTTACTTTCGACACAGACTTAAAATACTGCTTGGTTTACAGAAATTGATGGTTTCTAGTAATGAATCCTCTCTATACAAAGCTTGCGTGTCCTTCTAGAAACAAAGCTTTATTCTTAAAGATTCATTTATTTGCACAAAGTCTTCTTCCTTTTTTCTCTCCTAATTGCACCATTCACCTCAAGTTCTCACTTGCTTTTTTTCCTTCAATCTCTCCACCTTTCTCAGTTCCTTGAGACCCTGCCCTACATGTCATGCTCAATCATAGTGAAGCCATAATTGGCAGTAAAGCATTAAGAAAAGGGATTAAAAACATTTCATGATGGTCTCTTGCTTGTCATTGCTATTCCAAAGTAGAATATTACCCAAAAACATTCCATGTTTTGACAGAAATACCTTCAACAGCTGTCTCTTCTGTTTATCTCTGCAAGATAAACAAGTATTACAAGTAAAAAAAGACTAAATACCTGTAACAAGCCATGGATAGCTTGTCAAGTCTAGTTTAGCAGAGAAATTCAGACAAAGTATTTCTGGGTATTTATGACAGTCTGAATCTGTAGTCAAGATCCACTTAACAGCACAAATCCCTTACAGTTTTGCATTGGGAATCCCAATCACAGAAAGACTGAAAGATCAGCGAGGGAAAGATTACCATCCATGCAAAGCTTATGCTAGAAGGTGACATCTGTATCAATAACTGAATACAGCAATCTCCTATCAAAGAAGGCAAAGATCCTTTCTTACCAGCTTGCTCAAATGAAATATAATTTCTTTAGGCTTGTGCTGCAGGTATTGATCTTATGCAGAACTGATTATTATTCTTAATAGAAATTAAGCCAGGACTATCATACCTCAGGAGCCAAGTCCTTTATTTTCCAAAGGACTTTGACACCCCAGTGGAAATAGAAAATGGACGATGTTGATAGTCCAGTAAACTCTGTGTACAAGGTGGGCTTAAATATTCTGTGAATTTGTAGACAATGCTACAGCTGTCCTGAAGGATCCCAGAGCTAAAGAGGGATTCATGAAAGGGAAACGCTTTTCTGTCTTGTTGATAAGAAAGTTTTTTTAAGCCTACAGGATTTACTGTTATGGAACATGTAGTAGGGCTGTTGATAAAAATTGGTCTGGCAGTGGTGAACCAGGAGATCATATTCCCTAATACAGCAGTAGAACATTTTAAAAATAAAACTGCATTTGTAGGAGGTCAACACTGTTTTTACCTGACTGCTGCCTACATGTGAAACCCTACCGCAATGCAATACCAACAGTTCTTAACAGCAGTTATGAACAGGTTGTCCAGGGAAGTTGTGGATGCCCCATCCCTGCAAGTGTTCAAGGCCAGGATGGATGTGGTTCTGAGGAAGTGGAAGGTGTCTCTGTCCATGATGGTGGGTTTGGAATTAGGTAGTCTTTAAGGTCCCTTCCAACACAGACAATTCTATGATTCTGTGACTCTAAAAGCAACACACAATGTATGGAAAACCACTCATAACATTTTCTGATGGACTGGCCACACATTAATTAATTAATACTACATTAATTGTGTTTCTGAATCCTGCAATGAATAAAAATTAGCAACTAGGATGGAACTATCAGCATGTATCACTAAACAACTTGGAACCAAACTTTGGTCCCCAAGAACAGAGGTGCTCCTTTCCTGGGTTGAAATCTGGCTGATTTACTTAATGAAACTGCATCACTGATGAAAAGAAAATAAATTGAATAAGAAAGCAATGATCACCAGTTCATTGCAAGGAGCTGTGTAAAGAATACCCAATAGGCCAATGGGATATTGCAGAAGCATGAAAATACAAAGCCCAGTTACAGCAATTGTGTGACTGGACCAGTGATGAGGGACACAGTACTTCAGAGGTTAAAGATCAGGACATTTCAGAAAACAAGCTAAAAGGCTTCATAAGACATCTGAAATATGTGGAAGAACAATGTGCAGACTGAAAACATCAAAAGATAGAGGGAGAGAGAAAAAGGTTGCATGTACGTGTATATATGAAATTAATTAGTTTTATGATTAGCCATTAGTAGTTCTGGGCATGCTTGCTATAAGGATCAAGTATGAGAAAGCATATGAGGGAGATAACCATTAGGAAATCCATATACTACATGGAACTGATTGAATATATATATAACCAGGAGAGCTGGGATTTGGACTCTCTGCAGTACAGGATCCCACTGAATGCTGCTCAACTCAGTGCTGTTCACAGATATTATATCATGCTACCTACTGTCTGTCTTGAACAAAGAAAGCTTAGGAACAAATCTGGTGTCAATTTGAGCCTCGTGGACCGACAAATTCAAGGAGCCTAATTCTTCAAAGAGGCAATTAGGAACTGATCTGTGCAGGACAAATAGCTGCCCCCCCCCCTGAAGTGATCAGTGGGACTCTGAAACCTTGGAAGGAACAGCTAACATTTACAGAAAGCCATGATTATCCGGAAGATAAGAAGTGCTCAAGAGTAGAAAGCGTGTCTGTTTTGAGAGAACAAGCTTACTAAAATAAACTACTAAATTAAAATCATCTACTTTGCAGTCAAGTGAGCAGGAAGAGCTTTAAAAATTCTAATGCTATATCCTAGTAGATATAGTGGAGTGTCATTAGCCACAAAATCAGATACTATAAATCATGATTTTACAGAAGCTGCAAGAAACTGAATAGAGTGAGATTGTGAACTTGAATAAAGCAAAAAAATTCTTCACTATTTGTTTTGCCTCACCCCACCAGAAGGAAAGTTCTTTGAACAAATACATCCCTAACAAGAGGCTTCTAGACATCAATCATTTCTCAGAAAAAAACCCAACCAGCTTATTTAAAAGTTTCAATAGCACATTTCAGTGAGATGTTTGGTGCTGACCCTGAGTTCAAACACAGGTTCAGAGGACCATGACTTCTCTGCCTTTCACTGGAGACTTCCATTTGTTCTTGTGTAAACCAATGCATTTTTATTGAAATCATTGTATTACCATCAGGCCATATGATTTTTGCTGAAGGATTTGCCTAACCATTCTTAGGCATCAGCTATGACAGTATTTCACAAGGCAAAGAAAAAGACTAATTTGGGGAAATTTTCGCAAGTCTAAAAGCCATTGAAACCAAGGGATTTAAATGTTCCCACTCCTTTGAGAAGCACAGTAAATTGGGACAGTCTGACACATAGACTGCAAAATAAAACATCTGCATAATCCAAAAATACCTGAGGATGCATGAGTCAACAGGGGCAAGCCATCACAACTGGCTAGAAATAGCTTCCAGTGTGATTCCAGTAGCAGTCAGAACCTCATTAGTAAATCAAGCTTCAAAACTGTGAGTGGTCCAGGTATGTATATATTGAAGGGTTCCACTCCTGTGGAACATGTGCTTCCTGTAGCCAGAAAGTGGTGAACAGAGCCACTGACCAGTCAGAGTTTGTGCTACTGAGCAGTGTCCCACTGACCACAGGCTCTGCTAAGCACTCCCCAGCAGAGGATTCTGCTCCAAAGGGTCCAAAGCACAGCTGCTAAGGCAGGAGATGTCACCAAGGCTGGGAACATGGGGCGTAGGCACCAACTGCACTGTTTGTTTGCAATCAAAGGTGCATGCATAAGGACTCAAACCCCATGCTTAACAGGGTTAAGCAAAGTCAAAGCAAAATATTAGGTGCTACAATCACCTCATTCCTTATATTTTAGATCAGAAGACTGTATGCTAAAGATGCTCTAAAACTGAAACTCAAAAATCCTGCTTGGCCTTTTTAGCCTTTATGATTATCTGTATTACTGTGTGTTGCCCATGTACACTCCCAGGGTCAATGGGAATTTTAAAAAGTGCAAATTAACCTTAATCAGTGGAAGTTCTCCCACAGGTTCTCTCATAATGGCTTAATTCTCATTTCTCACTTAACATAGACCAAAAGCAGTATCAAAAAAATCAGAATTAACTTTTAAAAATGTGGAAATTTAAATTCACAAATATTGTGAGAAAGATCTGTATCCTGCAACAGAGTAGAATAAAATTTCAAAAACTTGCTACAGTAATAAGACAATCATTAAAGTCTCCAGCTTCATAAATATGATATGGAGTGCTATGAAGAGATTATCTATGAACCAGTTCTTCAAAACTTTGAGTTGGTTCCAGCTCCTTAAATACACCCTGATGCTTATATTACCTCTTGCCCAGGTTCATAGCAACAAATTTCACAATAAACTTTAAAGACTGAAACAATCTCAAAATCTATTTTCATCATAGGCATCTCAACAGAATTGCTTTCTATCTAAAACAAGCAGGCAGTAAAGCAAACTCAGTATTAATTGCCCCTTCTTGTTCTCAAATAGAACAGTTTCATTTCTACACAATCTGCAGTACTTTTAATTCTGTCAACTGAATAGATATTCTCTTGAAAGACACAAATTATACTACTGAACTAACACACAATCCACATAACCTCTTAAGGGGCTTGGCTCACATTTTTAGGAAGAGACCCTAAGAACAGGCCAAACTGATACTGCTGCCCACTGCTCCCAAAGCCCCATGGGGTCTACATTGGTTTAGTCAAGAAATTTATGTTTAACATGGTTTCAACAACACAGCATAGAGCTGTCAAGTCTATCAAGCTTCAAATCTGACAGCATTTTAAGATCTATAAACCAGGTCTTAGCCTGATCTTCAAGACATTTCACATCAATCAAAACACCAGGTTCTACAGTACTCTATGTTGCTGCCATCAGAAATAGAATTAACTGTCAAGCTACCACAGTATCTGCTTATTCATCTGTAACCAAATATATACATTAGACAGTACAGACACAGAAGTTTCCATTTGTTTTTAAAATCCCTTTAAAATACTCATGCTGTATTTACCAAAAGATAGATGACATGCAGCATACTTGAAATAAGATCTACAGTGTATTACTTGGGTTTAGCTGAAGGAAATCAATGATAATTTTTTTTTAAAGATAATGTAATTTATGTGTAAGCATCAAACAAGAACAAAAAACCACAAATCCTCCCCAACCAAAAACCCACCTCCATCCCATCTGAAATCAGAAAACTTGAGTTAAGCACTTCTAACAAAACTTGCTTATTGTATCTCTAAATCCTTCCAGCAAAAGACTTTTTCAGTTTATTCTTCCATAAAATTTATAAATTGACTTTGCAACACAATGAACTAAATACTCCAACTTTAATATTTTGCATTCATACCAAAAACAATTAACAGTTTTTACAAATAGTGTTATTTACTAAAACAATTCTTGACAACAGTGCAGTATATCTAAATATATACATATGCCATCATCAAAGGGAGCATCAAAACAAACAAAGCCAAACAAAAATGCACTTTGCTACTGTGTACACTTTATTAAAACCAGAGCAGACTGCAGCAGGTTTTTCTTTTTCATGACAAAGACAAAAATTATTTGGATTCCAGAAGAACATGCAGGATAGAACAAAAACTCCTACCACCTTTTTGCCAAGGTAGCAGCATGAAAAGGGAACTTTAGATCTGCAATTTACATAGTAGCAAATGGAATGTTTTTAAACACAACCATCCTAATTTAAGAAACAAGGCTTCAAAAATGTACATACTGTTTTTTACATATTGAAGCAAAAAGTTCAAATATCAAGGCCTTCTCCATGTTTTCCTATGGTGTTGGACAGTGTATGTATGAAGGTCAGTATTCTTTACTGCAGCTGAAAATGAGAAAGGAGTAGCTGTAGTGTGGAGTTGATCAGCTTTACTAAGATTGAATAACAGAGTAAAAAATTATTCTGCTTACTGTTGGCAATAGAGGCGTTTTGTAACTTTAATTCTACCTTTTTCTTTAAAAATATCTCCTTCCAGTTTTTAACAGGAAAAGATATGATCCCTTGTTCTTCAAAACAGATACATACATGTTCTCCAAAGGAAGGTGCAGTTGTGTAATTCAAAGTGCCAGTGTAGCTGCTCTAACTAGAGATGTATTTTTTCATTCTGTGAACCCCAGCAGAGAAGGAATAAGACCTTTGTATATAAAGACTGCACAGATATCTTTGAAATATGAGTGAAAAATAAAGTGATACTAGAGAAAATACTAAAAAAATGGAGAATGAGGTATTAAGCAGTTCTCCAGTGTAAATCTGATGTTCCTGCCATCTAGATGAAATCAGAGAACTATAGTAGCAGCCTAGATTTGATCAGCAAAATACATACATGGTATTAAAAGCAAGTCTCTCTCTGTTACATCTAACCATTTGCAATCTGGCAGAATTTTCTGAAGTTCAAATTTATTTCAGTTCCCCCTGCCTCAAAATTCATGAACATTAACTGAACCATGAAGGCAGTATGCTGCTTTACACCTGTTGAGAAGCATGCAGGAATTCTCATATTTTGCTCCTTTTTCTGCTGCCTCTATGTGCTTTGGGCAGTGACATCACAGACACATCTACACGGCGCCCATTACTAAATAGAGGTGGGCAAACACATTGTGACTGTTCCTGCAGCTGCACACCCTGGAACACACTGCCATGACACCAGAAAATTTTAACATGGTACCCCAGTATTTTTCCTGGGATGTTTTACAGTAAATCTTGACACCTTTGTTACGCCCACAAAAAACTGAGATGATACACATGGCTAAAAAAAATTTGCTCATAGAAATGAAATGCACAGAAGGCACTTTCTAGAGTTTGCTCCAGTTCATGCTATCCAAGCCACTGAAATACCACTTCTGAAGTTAATTAGCATTTTTGTATTCCTTAATGAAAGGGTGACATAAAAAAGGGTTATACAAAATATCTTGAACACTTTTTAGCCTTAAATTGACAATTTACATGTAAAGAAACAAGACATTCAAAAATCAGGTCTACTATTGGAACATGAATAACATTTCCAAGGATTCCTTACTTTCAAATAGTTTACATTCTGACACTTTATTTAATTGCAACAAAGCTTTTCCACACAGTAGCTGTACATGTACTTTTCCCTGTTCACTGACATTTCAGCGTTCAATACCTTAGTAAGGTAGAACAGGAGTAAACTTGGTCAAAACAATGCATCAACAAGGACTCTGAGAATAAATCATGGCAGAGAAGCACCAGCAATGGCATCTCCAGGTTCATGATACCAAACCAGCAGGGAGGATGTGAACTGAAGTATCATTTCTAAGCTCTCAGAGAGAATATGAGAGAATGGCTGAAGGAACTCATGCCATGACAGCATCTAGGACAGTAGGAGAAGGCATCACTTCAGAGTATGGAGCACACAGGGCGCAACAAAGCAGGAAGACATTTTCTGAGGAGAAAAATCAACATGAAGTAATATAGCTCCAAATTCAATTTAGTCTGAAGATTGCACATGACATGGAAAATGTCAGTTGCAACAGAAACATTAAGACTCAGAACCTAAAATGGTAGTAACCTACTCCACCAGTTGTAGACAATGAACTCTGATTCAAAGTCAGCTAAATTCCCAGTCTGGTACAGGAGATCCTTAGAGCAGTGAGTTTAATATAAGTATGAAGGAAAATAGAAAGTGTCCATCTTTTTTATACAACTTTCATTATATGGAATTTAGAGGGACATTGAATTTTAGCAGTGTTTTTTTGGTCATTATGAACATGAAAGATGATTTTAATTTTCATAAAAAGAGATGAATGGCCAAAATAAGCAAGTTCAAGAGCAGAAAAATTATGATACACATAAGGTCAGTGTAAAAATGAGAAACCAGCATTTCTGCGTATCAAGGAAAACCTTCAAAAATTTTAAAAACAATGACAAATTACTAACAAAATGTATTTTTTCTGGGTAATTTCTACAGAAGTTCCACATGCCTTTATTAGGGAACATGTGACACAACATGTGAAAGCTTAAGAATACAATAGTTAATTTCAGAAAGACTATCTTGATGCTTCAAGCTTCTCCTTGAATCAAGGACTAAGAACTATGGAATTAAAAATTATTTTCACTTTTGTGTATAAATGGTACATTTTTATACACATTGTATATCTGATTTTGGAATAAGATACCTAATGCATACAGAGAACATTATCTAAATAATACTACAAGTCCTTTCTAAAGACATCACTTCAATCCATAAAAAGTCATCTATGACACAGTATGTCAGATTTTTTTTTTTTCTTTAGTATTTCCTTTCAAATTCCACAGGCTTTTGTGATGACACCCAGTACTGAAATAACTAATGACAGTTTGTATGAATGCTTAAAAATTTTAGAATAAACAAATATGCAAAAATTTTAGCATTAGATTAACCAGCTGTCTAGAACATCCCAACTTGGACAGATCTGCCATGGGTGTTTTGTAACCACCCCAGTCAGAAGTCATGCAAAGCAGCCATCTGAAAGTGTCTGGCAAAACACTGATGTCAATTAAAATAGTGACACAAAGGCATGTTAGGTAACTGTGAACAGATGCAGTAGTATATGGGATAACAGAGCTCATTTTCTAGTATAATGTACAATTGCAACACTTAATTCCAGAAGCATGACACTAAAATATAGTACACAAAACAAACAACTTCTGACATACACACAAGACTAAAACAAATCTGATGTTGAAGCCATCTGGTATTGTTGTGGTGGAATTAGAGTTGCTGGAAAAGACAAAACTAGGATGTATTACTAGATGGAATACAAATGCAAAGTAGCAACAGTCTTTGTACAAGAAACTCTGCTCAAGCACACCTGAAATGCTGCCTTCATTACCATGTTTCTTTTGCAGCACCTCATCCACAGAAAGAAAATACCATGCTTTATAACTTAACCATGGGGCTAAGTTACTGAGTAACACAAGGGTTTAAAACAAGCTAATGCATGGTGCTGCAGAAGAGAATTTAAAGTAACCTAAAAGTGGATTTAAGTGAGATGCCTCATTAACTATTCAAAATACAGAAAGGCTAATAAACTCAATTGTACAACTGAAAACTGAAACAGACATTTAAGGCAGAAGTTTTTGTGTTAGAACAGTAAACACAACAAATTGCTAGGCAAGGCCACGAGAGATAAAACGAAGCCCTGAAGGTTTGTTCAGCAAAGTGATTTACATGTCCATAATTCTCCATGTTCTAATTAAGAAGACTTGAATAAAATAGTGTAATTCATGTTGTGTGTTCCAGTTTAAATCTCCATTGTTTCTCTTTCAAATCAATTCTCTGTCTTTCTTTGGTGTAATCTCTACCAACACACATAGAATACAGTTCCGGTTCTCATCTTAAAAAATAACTTGGAAAAATAAATTACATGCTTCTCATGACAAAATGCAAGATCCTGATCTGTTTCATGGTCCCACGATATGTTTAGCAGCCTCTGAATAGAAGTTTTAAATTATTAATTATGTCCAAAGCAGAATCATAATTTGCTGTTATCTCCCCAAACCATTTACTAGTTAACAAGTTTACTTTGGTAGATAAGCTATCTAATAATCATGATATACTTGTGTTCAATTCAAGAAGTAGTGAAACTTACCTAAGTTTGTAAATTCTTATATAGACCTTAGCTTGTAACTGTAACCATGATAGGCAGAATTACTGTTTTTCCTGCACTGGAAAAAGACATTGCATCTGTCTTAAAACTAGACAAAACTATGAAATATGGTTGTCAGTTCATGATTAAAATAAAATAGTAAAGCAAATTATTTTTAAAGATTGTGTTAAATATATTCACATGACCACCATAGTTATACGAAATGGGCACTACTGCGATCACACACTATATGTACATAACATTTTTGCCACAACAGTTTGCAATGGTTGAGTTTTCACAAACTAGCCAATTTAACCATACATAAATAATCTTGTACCAATTTTTAGGCGTTTTAAAAGGAATTAAATTTCCTAAATATATCAGTTCCTCCGCAAAATTAAAAAAAAATCCTAAAAAGTCAGTGCAAATTGAACTTGTTCACCAAGAGATTCTTATTAAGCTGAGGATAAACAAAGTTTAAGAGATTAAATGAAGAAACTCATAGAATCGCCAACCGCCTTTCGCAGAGGTTAGAGAAGATTAGGAATCAGAAGTCCTGGATCCTATAGCAGAGCCTTCTGTGAGTAACTATGCTGTGGCTGTTGAGGAGGTGGAGGCTGTGGTTGTTGTGGAGGTGCTTGCTGGCTGCCTGCTGTCTGTGGCAGAGCTGTAGGTGCTAAGTTATAGTTTGGCACCTGGGACATATTAGTTCCAGCATTCTGGTAAGCAGCAACATCAACAGTACCAGGTGGTGGACTATACACTGAAGGCTGGTTAGAGTAGGTACTTCCAGCAACAGAACCAACCATTGCACTGAAGAAAAACACATAAGAGAGAGAAAAAATATTTAAAGTTGAATTGACAAACAATTTACCAACAGAACAGCAAAACTTTATTGTTTCTTCAGTTGTTCTATTTATGCACACAAAAATGTTCTAACTCTGGACACATTGCACATTTAAAACTGTAGCCAGTGAATATTCCCATTAAAACTCAAACACACTCCTCAGATTTAAACATATAATAGACACTTCCCATGGATTTAAAATTAGACCATAAATCTATTCTTCTGCTTTATTTTAAGGTGCAACATGCAATACCATCTATCTTCTGATCTGTTCATGAAGAAAAAGAAAACCCAAGAAACTGTTTTAAAACAAGTCAGGTGAATATGCAGAAACTCACTTTATCACTTGTATGCTTTACTATCCCTAATAAGTACTTTTGGGGACAAAAACTAACAAATACATTAATAACTCAAGATGGATGTCTCTCCCAACTTTCTAGAATGAAATTACTTTCCCCAGAGATTAAACAAATACAAAAAACCCAAACAAACAAAAAACAGCTATCAAAAACCCACGAACTTTTTCACAATATAGGTAACTTAACCAAAACTTAACATCTTTAGCCATCTACCCAATGTAGAAAGCCTCTTTTAGCTTCCTTATTTGGGCTAGCTGTGTAAGTATTCATAGCCCATTCACTTCTTTCTCAAAATGAGCAGAACTCTCCTTATTTTTCTGTGGTCAGATATTTGACAAAGGAACAGTAGAATATACATTCTAAAAATTATGCAGAGCCAGCCAGAGAAGCAGATAATCTTCATCATTAAAAGTATATTAAAAGTTACTATTGTTACTAAATCATGTCTGTATAATTTTCTCTATGTTTTATATAAAAGTATAGCCCTATATAATTACATATTTTGTATACAGAAAATTTAAAACTAGATAAAATTATAAAACAATAAAAAACTTAAGATTTTTTCAGGAATTTTTACCAAATACATGACATCAATAAAAAGCACTCTGGAAATGATAGCAGTAAAGTATCTTTCAGTTGTGTTTATAATTATACTTCTGTAATTTAAAAATTAGTCCGTATTTAAATAGATTTAAACTTGAATAGAAAAATATTTAAAATTACTTTGTGTAAGACGTCTGTGCAGGCTGACCAGGCAGTACTGAGCTGGCAGATGGAGTAACTGTGCCTTGGCTGAGAGAAGGGAGCTGTTCTGGAGGAAGATTGTAACCCTGAATGTGGCCCATCTGTGCACTCCCTGCCACCAAATATGCATTACCTTGAGTTTGCCCCGGATAAACCTAGGAAGTTAAATAAAGCAATATTAGAAATAAAATACAAGAAAATTCGCTATTTAGTATCTGACTTTAGAACTTAACGACACCCTCGTAAATCTTTTTGCTTCCTTCAAAAAAAAAAAAAAGCAGTAAAGAGCATTTAGCATTGAAATGACCCAAGTTAAAAATAATAATTTTTTGATAGCAGCATTTTCATGTTGAATTATCTATGAGTAGACAGGGGAGAAATTGTACTCTTTTGGTTGTTTATTTTCTTTGAGCCACTATGCAAAGCCGTGGCAGTTTTACTTTTTAATTTTATGTGCAACTTAAAGGCCAGGATGGGTTTTTTCCCTGATCAAAAGGAACCAAATAGAAAAAAACCTAAAAGCATTGGAATGTGCAAAAGGAGAATCTCCAAAGCTTGCAGCTGAAAACAGTTTTATTTTTTTAAATACTGTGCAAAAATATTGAGAGAAAACACTGCTCAGTCAGTGCAAACTTGATAAGGTCAATGGCTATTAAAGGTTACATCCATACCTGGGAGCCAGAAACTCCAGATGACTGCATGTAATACTGCTGGTTCTGTAGTTTGGCATACATGGAATACATTGGGTCCTCGTTCATCAATTTGTTATACAAAGAAAGAGCCTCCATTGCTTTAACATTGAGCTCTGAAAGTTCTGAATGTTTCCTAGGAAATATATTTTACAGTTCATTCTTCAATTTTGATAACTTTAGTATAGGACAGACAGTAGAGAGAAATTTCATGAGGTGTGTTAAGTAACATATTCTTACTGTGATGTCTGACAAGTGCTAGAGAATCAAATGGTACAACACTATAAATTATTGTGTGAGTATGAGAAAAAAATCTTCAGACCTCTTCTCAGAGAAACTACTAATAAATATAACTATTTTCTTTGCCAGTATTTACAGAAATTAAGATATTATCAAGTAACAACTCTGGCATTTCCAATAATGAATTTCAATTTCAGTCAAAGCATGCGACATTTTTGTTTTTACCTGTCTATGTCCTCCAGTTTTTCATCTATGAGAGGTCCCATCTGGTGGCACATTGCTAGAATAGAAAGACATTAAAATACATCAGAGTAATAAACATTTCCATACTGCAGAGTCAGAAAGCAATAAAGAAATAAGATAGAAATAGATGGTAGTCTGATATTTTTCTTTTAAGTTCATTACTATAATCTGTACGTCAAAAAATTTTTAGTAACAGAGATAGTGTAATAAATGCCATGAACAACTTAAGAATGAGACCCAGCTGGTTTTCAGTAGTGGTATCATTTTAAAAGTATATTTTAAAATAAAAATAAAGTGAAACAAAACACACTTAACATCCAGGAAGCATAAAGCTGAAAATATTTTGCACAAACATATTCAAGTATCTCTTCTTCAAGGAAGAATATTTGCCACTGCAACCTAGGTCATGTGCTCATCTAACTTTACTACAGACTATGAAAACAATGAAGGACAAAATTGGTTGCAATGGTTCAATCATCTGCACATCAAAGACACTAATAACACATTGCTCTCACTAGAATCCTACCTGGGGGAAGGGGGTTTTTCAAACCACTGACATGTGCAAAAACCAGCATAAAAGCTTACCAGAAGCAGAATGGAAAAGCATTAAAATAAACAAAAATGCACGCCATGTCTCCTTTCAGCACAAGGACATGGGGTTCATCTAACTGCCAAGCAAAACATGGCTAAAAAGCAGAAAGACAGAATTTGTCAAATGTAAAATAAAGAGACACAGAAGCCAAAAAGGAAATTTTGGATATTAGAAATGCAGGAGGTCCTGAAAACTGGAAGTCTGACCCATGGTGAGTGAAAAGACATCATGACTGAGTTCCCTGAAGGCAACTCCAGGTGAAAGAGGAGTTGTATGAGAGGTACCCATCTGCTTCTTTGACCCTGGGGTCAGTAATACACTTGCAGAAATGCTGGGAAAAGGTGTAAAATCTATTGATTATGTATAGCATGAAGTGTGGCAAAAGACATGACAAGAATTGCTTTGATGTCTGTAAACATGACTGCTCTGCTGCCAACCACAAACCCTGGGCTCCTGAACATGTTAGGATGAGTTCTCCATTTCAAAGACGTGGCAGAAGAAATTGAAGTGGTTTTCCTGTCAAACGTTGATCAGCATTTGCCACCACTGGTAGGAACCAAGGACTCAAAACACATCTATAGCAAAATTTCCAGAACCTATGTCAAAAACAGTAGTTCACCAAAGCCCACATAACTGTAGAGCAAGTAATCTTGAAATGGCATTGTAGAACTACATGTAACCATATGTTTGGCAACTGCTGTTGTAGGTAGCTGAGAGTAATCATCTGACCACACTCCTGCTTTCAGATTCTAGGGCAGTCCCACAGCTTGATATGAAATTCAGCATTTCTTTAATGATCTCGCAACGGACTTTGAAGCAACACCTAAAGTAAGCCATATCTGTAGGCTGGTTGACAAGCATACCTTTAATTTCTTTGCCTCTGTCCTGGACCAGATACAGGCAATCTGCTTCTTAGACAACAGCCTCTATAGCTATAATTGGGGCTTGAAAGAATAAAACCAGTCATATTTCTTTTTACCTCTCTTTAGTTTCAGTGGAACTAGAATATGTGCAGACATGTCACTGATGTGAATTCCTAGAACAGGATTCATTTACAGGCATGATGAACCAGATGGGTGTGGAAAGATGGGAGATATCTAAAAGTTTACAAACCTATGCATTTTTTAATTATTAACTTCTAGATAGAAGTAGAGTCTGCCATTTTCTTAACAAAATCTGGTACCATCTGAATTGTCAGTTTAAGCCTAGGTTCTGTCTCATAATTGGGAAGCTTCCTTTCTTCCTTTTTCAAATTCCATTACAAAAATTGTGGTGCATCTATCAACCTAGCTAAAATGATCTATAATGCCTCTGTGAAGAGGTAGTCTGAACAACTTGGCTCTAAAAGAGTAGGGTAATTTGTAGCACTCTATGACATATTTGTTAATATACAACTCCTACAGAAATACATATGCAAGAGAAAAGCATTTGGGACACCCACAGGTCTATTCTAAACCTTAGTTGTATCTCATGGAATCTTCCTGACACTCCTTTCGTCTCTCATGCTGTGCTACTCAATGAAGGAAAAAAATAATGTATAAATATGATTAAGTATTTATGTGTTTTGAAAAGGAAAATAATACAGGAAACTTTCTCTTTCTTTAGAGAAAAGTAGATTTGTTTTAAGTTAACATTTTGCACTTTGGTCTTGTAGATGTGCGAAACAAGAAGTAAGAAGATAATTATGGCTCAGACACTTTTCTCAGGCATGCTTCTTGCATGCACATGAAGCTGAAGTAGTTTCAGCTTAGTTTCAATTTGTGTTGATAGAAAAAATTACAAGAGAGTAAAACAACAATAAAAAAACTAATTCTTTTTTTGTTACCCTCAAGATGAAGCAATTCTGGGAGGTCTGGCTGGTCATCAGATGGATCAGCACTTTGTAACATCTGCAAGAGTTGGTCCATTTTATCCTAGAACACAAATTGTATAATTAGGGCAAATGTGGCAGCAAGGGAATTAGCACGTTCAGGATAGTAAACTAAAGCAGCTGTTCACAAAAGCCATTTTGATCTCTTGGCAATTGAGAATCACCTAGACTAAGAAAATAAAAATGATACATGCTATTTTACAGGAATGAAGATGCTTGAACAAGGAAAAGCCAAATGAGAAAAATTAGTGGTAACAAGGGCAATGTGCAGGATACTCCTTTATTCCTAAAAGTCCTTCTAAACAGTATTTTCTGAGCAGTTCCTGTTTTTCCAGCCTAGTTATTACATATGCAATACCACCACCTAGTGGGATTAGTGGAAATATTTTGGCAAAATACATTGAGAGTACTTCAAATTCATCGAAAAGCATTTTTAAGTGCATGAAGCCTATTCAGTACATGAGCCACATCATTACCAATGTATATGGAAGTGTTATTTTAAGATGAAGTTTGGAGGCATTTCAGGGTTTACTTCAGAATAAGTCAAGCTTAAGTAAAGAGTTTAAGTGCAACCCTTTCATAATAAAAATATCAAAGGTTAGAAGATAAACAGGTATAAAATATTTGAAAAAGATGTCTTGGAGTGAACTATAGCGGTTAATTAAATATTACACATAAATTATTTTTAATCATTTTTTAGCTAAGCACTCTCAAATAAATAGCCTTTATCAGACTGAGTTAATATAGGTTGTATGAAAGTAGAAAATGAAACCATGTTTTGTCCTCCTTAAACCATGGAAAAGTGGGGAAAAGTCAAATAACTACTTTCTTAAAAATTATACTGTGGCAAATCTAAAAACAAAAGAAGACCCTAAAGCAAAAATCAACAATGGACTTACAGAAAACAAAAGAGAGAAGGCACCTCAAGGCAGGTCTGAGATAATCTATTTTGGGACACTACAAGGAAGAAGAGTTTTTGAGGTGGGACTTACATAGGACTTTAGGAACGTAGTAGCTGATTTCTGATTTTAAAAAACAATGACAGAACCCAAGTCAAGGTAAAAAAAAAAGAAAAAGCTGGGGAAGAACTTCCTGGACATAATGTTCCTGGAAACTTGACAGGATCACTGTGGTGAGATTGCAAATATCTTACTAAATATTACTTACAGAGCAAAAGAATTTCAGACTTTTCAGGGACAGAAAGTGATCTTCCAGTCTGAGGATAATGAGTGGTGGTTATACTGGAAATAAATCTAAGACAGCAGTCAAGATGGGTAGCTCTACAGTATCCTGAAGTACTTTAACCAAATTTGAAAGTAGATGTACCAATCAACACTAAGATTCTAGCTTGGAGTTAAACAGATGTATAGTCCCAGAGCTGGGTCCTAAATGAAATGTAGCTCTAAATTCAGTTTCAGAAATTGCTAGGTACTTCAAGACTCTTAAACAAAAGAGAATACTGCATATTTTTTTTTTTATTACTTCAAAGAAACCTGTCTTCCCATTCTGTCTTTATTATATTTCTGAAGTACAGGATGAAAGGGTTAAACATTAGATATTGAAGTGTCCCAGCAGTGCATTTAGTACCAATCAATACTTTTACCATGCTTACTTCATCAATATAAACTGGTTCTGGCTCAGGTTCTATTGTCTCTACTTGAACTTCATCACTGAACTGCACTGTTTTCTTCTCAGCTTTCACTGTAAGATAAACAGCCAGATTTAATTTTATGAAAGAAAAAATAAACAATTACATAAATATTATATGACTAGTATATTGTCTAGGTTCTTTGCATTGGAAACCTCTACTGTGAAAATTTTAAAAATTAGTATTTTATTGATATTTGAAAGCCACAGATACAAATAATTTTCTTATCTGTAAATCACACTAAAAAAGAAAAAATACATCAGTCTACACAAGGTCAACAGAAGCATGCTTAAGGAAGTAAATGGCTTTTTCATAGTTTCCCTGCACATGACATACATATTAAAAAGTTATCAGGATAAAAGACTCAGAAAGAGTGATAGGGCTAGCAAGTAAGGTTTAAGATAAAACCAGTAAAAACATCTATGACAAACTGAGCCTTCTTTTCTCCAGAGCAAAGTACAGAATCAAAATGTCTCAAGTTTCTCTATTCCTTCTTCACGAAACCCTATCAGCAAAGCATCTCATTCCTCTCTGGTGGAGACTAGCACCAAAAAGCTCTATATTTATCAAAAAAGCTTTTACTTTTACACTCTTATTAGATAGTCTTAGCATATCACAAATGACTGCTACAGCATGTAATTCTGCTGACCTGCTCATATTTCTAGCACCTTCAAATTGAGATCGCAGAATATTAATCTTGCAAACCATGAGATTTACAGAAATCAGCTCTAAAATCTTGAAGTCTGGTCTAATATTTTATATTTTTATTCAATATTTAAAGTAAGTTATATATGGGTATAACCAGATACATGTAAATAAGATGTATACAGAAAATCCCTCTGCCCACTATGCACATGTACATACCTACAGTATATAGGTTTCTTGAACTATTTGAACACTGGTAATCTGTCTCCAAATCCTACCTGCCATGGGCCTTCAGCTTCATCTCAATTAGATATGCATCATTACAACTGGACAAAAAGACACTTTGAAGAAAAAGCTGCTGTTGCCCATGTTTATCCAGGTGTCAGTGGAATGATCCCATGAGTCTCAAAGAAGCTGCTGACAAATGTACTAGCAGACAGCAGCATTTTTCAGCAGAAGACAGTTTGGACAATCTTGGTCTGACTGCTATTTGTGAGAGCATAGCAAGGGCTCCTCAGTTTTCTTCAATTATCACATTAACTTGCAACTGAACTCCAACATAAGGGAAAGGAAATCACCCATGAGCCATGGCAGGGTTTAACAGATACATGTAAATGTAATGTTACTTACTCATTTCAGGCTCAGCAGAAAGATCAGCTGTTACAAAATTAGATGGAAACAGTCCTATACCCTGATGAGTTTCACCTTTCCACCAATTTGGATCACTAAAGATAAAAAAAAACCAACAAATAAAGCCCCCATACATTAAGAACCCTATACTCACGTGGAACTTTCCTAGGAATTGCACCTTTTTTTAAAGGCTTTTACACTACTAGCACACAAATATAATTTGTATGTATACAGAAATCTTTAAACAAGAATTTTTATGCAAATACATTCATTTGTAAAAAAATCTAGGGCATAACAAAATAAAGTATTTAACACAAAAATATTCATTTCCATTCATTGTATTCCAAGGCATACTTCTACATAGAAGATACAATTATTTCAAATTCATTTTTACAGTTTAACATAATTCTAGTAGGCATTCTGTATAACTTACCTGTCATCAAGGATAGTTATAAGTTCTCCAGCTTTAAAAGTTAGTTCATTATCTTCAGCAGCCTCAAAATCATAGATTGCACGAACCTTTCGGCCCTCGTGTTTGTGGTTTGTTAAAAGGCTTGAGGTGCTTGGGTACAAACTGGAAAGTGTTGTTTGCTGTTGCCTTTGTTCTTTTAGTGACAGCTCAATAGCTACAAAAGAAGAGTTACCCAGATAAAAATTCCCTATAAAAATGGGTTGACTGATATTAAAATTTAATTCTGTGAAAACTTTTAGTATAATTCTATTCCTGTGGCATTTTAATGACTTTCTGTCTTTCTCTTAGAATTAATGGTAAATAACAGAGAGAGCAGAATTCTGCCTATAGATTTACTGAGGCTTCCAACACAGACAGGATGAATACATAGCATTTAAGCACAAATGGAAAAACTCCACAAAGTCATCCAATTTTTATTATTATATTATTGTTACAACCTTGAACTGACATAAAATATTTATATTCTTACTTTACATATTACACCGTGTTGAACTTATCCAGATTGCTTGAAACATTAAAAAGATACAGCTGTTCTAGTGCACACTCCTTCTCTGTTAGACAGGAGCCTTTAGCCTGAATTCACAGAATCAGATTTACACAGATTGGCTGAGGTTGGAAGGCACCTCTGGAAGTCATCTTGTCCAATTCCCTGTTCATGCAAGGTCACCACAGCTGACTGCCAAGGACAACTTTTTAACATCTCCAAGCATAAAGACACTATGACCATCCCTGGGAAACCTGTGCAGTGCTTGGCCATCTTCAGAGTAAAGTCCCTCCTTAATTCATAGTTTAAAAAATTATTTTTGCTCAAACAGACAAAAATTTGCCCCTTCCTTTTATTTTTTTTCTCCCTATCATTCCTTGAATAATTTCATATTTCTGGGTCATTTTCAATTAAGCTTGACTGAGCAGAGAAGTTTCACTTATACTAAACTCAGCTCAAGTTTGTGGGAAAAAAATACATCATATTGAAGAAGGAACAGGGTAGACACAGACATTACGAAACTCATGCAGAATATGCTTTTGAGACACAGATCTCTTTAAAAATAGACTTTAGTGGCTTGACTGTTGAAGAAACCATTAGTAATACATACAGACTGGCTAATGGTCATTTAAATAAATAAATATGCATCATGTCAGCAAATAAATGCACTCACCTTTAGCTAAATCCTCCTCTTCCTTTTTGGTGGCTACTGTACCAGGATCTTTGGCAACTAGAGCTGGACTTGCTTTTGCCTGTTCAGCAGCCTAGCCAAAAGTGAAAGATGTAAAAACAAATCCAACAAAAAAGTGACAATGCATTAAGTTCACCGTTTCGATTTGTATTCATCTACTATATTAAAATCTAAAGTAATTGAGAGCATTCCACTCCTCAAAGAAAAGTTTTATTAAGATAAGGTAGTTTTCATTTGGTTTGCCAAACATTCTAGAATTCAAGACTACAAACTATGAAATACAGAGCTGAGGATAAAAAGAATTTGTGGCACACTTTGAGAACAATCACAAAAAACTAATATACCTGTGAACCAATAGCTGGGAAAGTAACTCCTTGCTCCTTAAGATTTTTTATCATAGCAGATATTAAACTAAGCTGTGGGTCATTCTTGAATTCATCAGTCCATTCTACCATAAGGGCTTTCAGCTTTTCACAAACTTTTGGATGACCCTGCATGGACAGTAGAAATAAATAGTTAAATAATGTTTAAAAATCAGGAATCTGATCTTAATTTCAAGTAATTGCATGGTACTGTCAATATAAAATATATAGATACTTTATTTTGTAGTCAAGTTTAGTGCTCAATCTTTATTTGAAAGGAAGAATAATACACCACCATTGTGTTTGTACCAATACAGTACGTGTTAGGCCCAAAGTAAAGTAAAATGAGGTTAAATAGAAACCCTGTTTTAGCTCAATTTAATCATATTTGTATTTAGTATTTTACTGATTTTATCTAAAGCAAAAATAAAGTAGTTTATTTATAAATTAACATACCACACCTCCCCCAAACAGAATATCTATATTAACTAGTATGAAGCAGCATTAAGGAAGTTCTGAAAGCCACAGTCTTATAATTACCTTTTCTCCTTCCCCTCCCCTCCCCTTTCCAGTCCTCCAAAAGTAGATTCCATTCCACTTTCAGATTACCCCAATTCTCTATCTGATTTTACTTAGAGATTAAATGTATAAATCAATGCAATACATTACCTTATTCAACACATTGCTTACTTCACTGGCAAAATCTCTTGAACAGACTTCTAAATGAAAGATTTTGCCACAGTTTGATACACATGCTCCTAGAAGCTAATGAAAGAAAGATTAAAGCTCAGAGATTTTTTTTGCAGTATGACTTTTCAGGAAGGAAAATCACGACATTAAAAAGAACCTACTGTTAACGCCTGCATCGCGACGTGCGGATCTTTATGGTTCACTCTCTTCATAATAGAGCGGAGGCAGTCTTTAGGCCTAAAAAACACCAGACAGCTTTAAGAATATGGAGTGGAATGAACATTTCCTGTTGCACACACAACAATGCTGATAACATTAACAGACAGCAAGATCCCCTGAACATTGTGAGTAAATTATTTAGTAGCTTTTAAGTGCAACATTTAAAAAAAAAATTCACACCATACACAGTTGCAGCCATTTCTATCTGTAGCATTTGTAGCTCTTTTAATTATCAAAACCTCAGTAACGAATCCTATCTTTTGTACTTAGAGTGAATTACTGTAAATACTCCAGAAATGCATAAAATCACATACAATTAGAGAATAGGAATTCTCTGTAGTCCATGCACCTACTCTTCTGTATCTCATATTTCCTATAATGTAAGAACTTTTTCTTACATACTGATTTACCAATACCCTTTTGCTACTTTTATTTTTAATTACCATCATGTTCCTCAGAGTCTCTTTTAAACTACAGAATGACATTTATAAAGAAGACATGCAATGAACCAATAATTTCTAAAAAATGCACTAAACAATATACATCAAAGTTTCAAAACAATTAAATACAGAATTCAAGTCTTACCTATGTTGTGGTAGATAGAAATAGCATGAAAAGCAACTTCAACAAATAATTTGAAAGAAGATTTTAGAAAGTTTAGCATATTAAAATCTATTTGACGTTCTGTTTCTTTTTTCTGTCTATAAAAGTAGTGGAAAGTTGAGGCAAGCTGAGGTAGGAATTATCATGGGCATACAGTCATTATCTGTTGAAAAACCCTGAAAAGATAACCCTGGAAGAGGGTAAGTAGAGAAAGGGGAAGAGAAGACTTAAATCTAAACTAAGAGATTTTACACTTTTATGGAGTTTACACATTTATAGCATGATTGCCTTTGGAAGCAAAAGTATTTTTCTGTTGAACTGATATCCAAAATCTAACATGAAACTTAGGTATGAGTTACACCACTGCTTGGCCATACTATATTTGGCAGTGTCTACATTTTCCGGAAATGTCCACCTCATATTTAGTGGTACTAATTATAGAAAGTGTGTCATGCAGCACAAGTACATATCATTCAGTGTATACCTTCATATACCAATTATTACAGATGAAGGCTTTAAGGCAAGTACTACCTTTTATCTATTAATTACCCGACTTCTCATATGTTCACTTTAATTGAGAAAGAATACAGGCTAAAACTGACAGAAATAACTGCTTTATTTAACCATTAATTTATGAATAGGATTACTGTGATATGAATGCAAGCTCAAATAAGTGTTTGCCCATTGTTAAATCAATATTGATAAAGGCAGGGTGCATGACCAAGAGCTTAGCAGTTCAGAAACAGGACCATCTGCCTAAGTTTTTGGTTTTTTTTACAAAGGAATCCAAAGTCTTATTAAAAGTAATAAGAAAGCCTCAAAGCCAAATGGTCATTCACATGTCTTAAGTACAATCTACTTGTTCATATATTTAACAGAAATGATCAACACTTGAGTATTAAATGCTTTAACATGCTCAAATGTTTAAAAAAAGAAATCTTTTTATTGCATGTCCAAAAAAAAATATTTTTGGACATTATTATCCAGGCATACCTATCTTTAGTCACACAGAGTAAGAAAAATCTACTCTAGACAGGACTGTAATTCTTACTTTTGCTTCTAATTAATTAATCATATAATTTAATGTGTAAATTATGAGAAGCACTATGCAGAAACCAGAGGGAAGCATGCACCCTGAGTGTAGAATTCTATCCACTTATTAGGCATCTCTCCAAATCATACTGTACAAATATTCAACCTCAGTTCTGCAACCAATGATGCTCCAATGATCATCAGAAATTCAGAGGCACCTCAATAGGTAGCAATAACAAATAAATTGGATGAAATATGGCAACATACACTAGAAGCTATGTAACATATATGGCATCATATCATATCATATATCAACACATCCAGAAAATATCCACAATAAATTTCAGGTTTAGTTTTAGAAAGTAAAAAAAAACCTGATTGTATTTTATTTAACAAAGACACAATTAGCAACATTTGCAATTTAAAATACTACTCTACACAAAATATTTCATAAATTCATATGTTCAGGAATTTATTGTTCATTTACAGCCTAAGGTAGCTCTGTGGGACTCAGCTTTCCTTCTTGCTGCTTCAGAAACAGGCTGGTCCTAAAGCTTCCTGGTTGGCCTCCTAGACATACACTGCAATGACAATGTAAACGCTACCAAGATTGCATCATTTCAGGGGAAAAAAAAAAAGACATACTGGAAAACTATCAAGTAAGCAATTTTGCTGTTTCCTCTTGCATGAACAGGCACAAAAACAACCAGTGAAGGAACAGCTAACCAGAACACCAACTTGCTGAGGCAGTGATTAATCCTTAAGGAAACAAGACAAAGTCAGGCAAGCAGCAATATGGACAAACCATTTCTCAATGACAATTTTCCAACATCCATCCCCATCAGAGAGTGCTGCAATGAACACTTCTATTTTCTCAACCCTTGGTGTAGTCTTTCAGCCACTGACTTAATTTTCTTTCAGCTTTTTTTTTTTTAAATTAAGTAACTTTTCTGGAAAAAACCTGAAGTTGTGATAGTTTCAATGTAGACTGATACATCTCATGTAATAAACAGTACAACTATCTCAAAGTCAAATGCAAACACAATTAGAGTTAGGAACTGGTTAGCACTGAAATGACTGAAGAAGGTGAGGCATCTTTGCTAAAATATACTATACCTCTCCTTTAACTTTTCCTTTTATTCTGCTTAATAAACCATTCAAATTTTATAAAATTGTTTTATTTGGAGATGATAAACTATAAATTCAGTTTTATAAGCATTTTCATTGCAGAAAAGCAACGCTATGCAAAAATCTATACCTTTCCTGTAGTCAGATTTAAAATGCCAGTCAAATATACAGTCACAGAATATCCTGAGTTGGAAGGGACCCCCAAAGATCAAAGTCCAGCTTCTGGCCCTACCCAGGACAACCTCAAAAATCACACCATGTGATTAAAAGTTTTTAAAAGAAGCATATTTTCAAGAATGCTGTACCAAAACAGGAGACAGAAAGGATTGCCTCTAACAGTAAAACCTTTGTTTTAATGATGTTTCCATGTTGAAAAGGCAACTTGCTTGCTGAGTTAATATTGGCAAAAACTAGGATGCAAACAACGTGATGTTAAACTGCTGAGCTGTATGAGTTCCTAAAAGAAATTCAGATATTAAAAAAACGTGTTGTCTCATTATTAGACAAATTTTGGATCATCTTAAGAACCTGATGTTCAGAATGTGCAGAAAGCATTAAGTTAATTCTATGCTACACAGAGTAGTATTTCATACAGGCTATTGTAAACAATAATATTTGTAATATTTTTAATATTGTCTAATATTTGTAATATTGTTTAATATTTGCTGTCTTTCCTGTGTTTTCTATAAAAATTCTAATAACTCTCATTTTGAAATTCACAAAAAATGAAGGAGTCAAAGAGGGGGATTCAGTGGAGCCCTAATTTAGTAAAAATCTGTCTTAGTTGTTTAGATTAAAGATAACATTTCCAGCAATTTGCAATTCTCAGTAAAAGAAGTATTTACAATGTAAAAAATAACAGTAGCAATTATGTTATGGAAGGGTAACATATTTATCTTGAAAGAAAAAACAGCACCTTTGAGCATAACAGGTTTCCAACAATTAATCTGCATACAACCAAGTTGCCAGACAATGTACTATACCAGGAGTGCAACTTAATAAGTGTTTTTCTAGGCTGCTGTGGCTTCAGGTACAAGACATCTGGAATGCTGCAGGATGCAATGGAGCTTATAGACCGGTACAAAAAAACAAATCCATAAAGTAGAGGTTTTGTATTCTAAACTTCTGCCAAGAACAGTAGCAGACAGCTTGTACTGGAGCAGAACTGGTTAAAAGATATCATGCTTTACCTTGCTACTGCATGATATAATCCAATATAAACAAAGAAAACCCTCTCTCAGCAAGTTTTAACAGAATTTGAATTTAAGCAACAAGTCAGATGGAAGCCTATTACAAGCAGGATAAATGCTACAAAGGTTAAAGTCCCACTTTTCTTCTATAAAACAGTTTTACTAAGAAAAAGATTAAAATACAAGCACACTAAAGAAAAAGACCAACACAAAAAACTCTCACAAATCCTAACAGGAATTTAGGTGCACACTACCAGAAGATCTCTAGCTTTGTCTGTACTACTGTCTTTTCAGCTACAGACATTCGAGCAATGATCAGGCTATGTTGCTGTGAGACTTAATTTCATCTGTGGAAAGGCTTTCAGTGATTAATAGAATACTGAAACATTCAATAACATAGTTATTGCTACAGGCTGGGCATCAATGTGCTCAAGGAATAGAAATGCATTTAAAGACTAATATGAAACACTATTAAAACTTGCCAGCTGTTATCTTAACTACAGTTATACACAACAGCATAGAAGTCTCAGTATGCTGTGCTATTTTTAAGTACTCCTCCAGAGACCATCTTTAATCCCAAGGAATAAGCTTATTTGCAAACCTGTCCTTTGGAACAAAAGTCCCCGGTGGGACTTGGCTGTCTGGCATCTCGTACTCTTTCTGGCAGTTTTACAAGGCAATCCAAGTTATTTTCAGAGAAGCCTTTCACAGCATCAGTGGCAAAACTCTCTTCTTGAGTTTGTTCCATATCTGAATTTTTACAAGGACTGCTTCGAGAAGGTATATTTAAAATATTTCCAAATCCTAATACTACACTGATTGAAAGCTCTATAAATACACTGAAATTATGGCTTAAAACTGTATTTTTTAGTTGCTAGCTCAAATTATACTTTGTCTTTTCTTATCCAAAAAGAAAATTCATGCATGAATTCTATGAAAGAGCTCAGTAAATAATCTCTAATAGAAACATTATAGGCCATATTAAGATCTTACATCTTTGAAACGTACTTTTATCAAAGCCCTGCTGCCAGGGAATAGCTTCTGAAAACAAGGAAGGAAACACAAAGCCTTGTTATTCTCTGAGACAAAAACACTGATGGTCTCATGGTGAGGACAATGGAGGGCAGCAGATACTTTATACCTTGATTTTAGCAAATTTTTGACATACAGCTGAAGCCCTTACAGTCTCCTTATCATAGCTGGTGAAATACAGGCTGGATAAAAACATGATAAGGTGGGTGGAAAACTGGTCTTCTAGGTTCAATGAGTTGTCACCTGTAGTGCAAATTCCAGCTAGCAGGCAGTATCTAGCAGGATCCTTCAGGGATTTCTGCTGGGACCAATAGGACTCTCAGTAACTTACTGACCAGAGCAAGTTGAAGGGGAACAACCAATTTACTGGAGGGCATGGCTAATGTTCAGAGGGAACTGGACAGGCTGGAGAAATGGGCAGATGGGAAGTTCAGCAAGAACAAGAGTAAGATATTGGATAGATCCTGGCATTTTAAATGAGGCCAGGAGCTGACCACATGCAAGTCCTATTTGGTGAGGGGTGTCAGCAGTGCAGCCTGGCAGCTAAGACAACCAACCACATCCTGGCTCAGCACTGGTCAGCACAACCAACAAGGGTCAGGAAGGCGACCCTTCCCCTCCATTCTGCACGTGTAAGATTTCATCTGGAGCACTTTGTCCAGTTTGTGGCTCCCCAGTGCAAGAAGGCTGTTTTCACACTGCTCTAAGTCCAATGGATAGCTGCCAGGATGATCAGGCAGGGTCACATAAAAGCGAAACGTGGGAGAGGTGCTTTCAGCTTTGAGAAGAGCAGACAAAAAGTGGGTCTCACTGCTTTCAACAATCAGTTAATCAGAGATTAGAAGATGCAGCCAGACTCTTTCTTAGAGCTGCACATTCACAGGACAAGATGCCACAGACAAGTTGGAATGGGGAAAATTGTGATCAGATTGCAGGATTATTTTTTTATTTACTAATTTAATAAATGTAACTAGTTGAATACTGCAACACATTGCCCAGAGAAGTTGTGGAACCTTTGACCTTGAAGGCATTCAAGACCTGACACGGTCTTGAGCAGCCTGATCTAATTAGACCTGTTTGAATCTGGGCGGGTTGAACCAGATGACCTCCAGAGGTCACTTCCAACTTAGATTATGATTCTGTAAAAAAAATGCCTGATGAAGCCTCCTGGATTTACAGTGATACTGCTAAAACATATCAATTTAATCTGTTACATTGATGAACAGTTGCTATTCACAAGTCCTAATTTTAACAGATCAGCCAGTATCTCAAAAGGAAAGATTGCAAAATATTTCAGCAGAAACCCCATACATTTTCCTTTTACTTGTACTCAATTTAAGTCAAATTCAGCTGTTGCATAAGTTTATAAAAGATACAAAAAAAAAAAAAATTCATTCCTCTCACCTGGGTATGAGACTGAAATAACAGAATTAAAAATGTTTGGGGAGGAAATTCCTAAAGTCACTTACCCTGTTCGTGACTGTCCAACTTTATCACAGATGTCTAAGATGAGGCCCCAGTCCTCTGCAGTGTTCATCTCACTGGTTGCTTTCTCTGATAAATAAAGTATAAGTATATCAAAATACAAATTTTAAAAAAATTGTCAACAAAGATGTTGAAATATTGTCTATTGCTAAATGTATGACAATTTCCTATATTTAATAAAATTCATATATTAACAATATTTTATCTAATTATTTTTAGTTTTCTAATATTCATTTGTAGCCATGAATGTTAATTAATGACCAAACATATTTTGGGGTTGTTTTACCACAGAATAAAGATACACCCACAACATGACGCAAATACCATAGCTATAAACAGATGTTTTTTTCTATTTGAAACTATAAAGTTTAATAGGATATGAATACCCAAAGCATGAGTTCACAGTTTGCAGAGTCAGATACAACTGAATTTATCAACTTCCCAGACCCTAAACTGCTGTGTCTTGCATTTCCTTTCATGTATTACATCTCACCAAGAAGTCATCATAATCACGAAACTTTTATCTTCCCATTCTTATTTCTGCTTTGCATGATATATTTCACCGGTTTTTTTCAACTACAATGACTGCTAAACCAAAGTTAATCTCAAAGAAACCATTTGGACTCTTCCTTCCAAATTTTTTTAATAGGACAAGAGTCCCTGGTGAAGACTAAAGAAACAGAGAGAGGAGGTGGAGAAAAAACAGATTCAATGTAGAAAAAAAAAACAAAAAAACCTCCTTCCCTATTTCTCCCTAGAAAAGTTTAGTTACATTAAGGATAACAATAAATAAAAGCATTAAAGGAAACTGAGCCTTACACTCCAGCTCAATAGAAGATAATCTAAATAGTGATAGATCAGGTCAGGACTGGAAAGCATAAGGGAATGCACAAGCATTTTCAATTAGGAACCAAACAGTAGGAGAATGGGCACAGAGTAATACAGAAACTTTGTTTCCCATCCCTGCTTCATTTAATGTTTACAGCTTAATCGACAAAACACAAAATGTGCCTCAGCAATGAGTATCATCCTTCAGGTAATGTCTCAGACTACTAAATTTTATTAAAAGAACCAGATTTCCTATAAAAATTTATCTGCCAGGAAAGATTCATTATCTAGATTAGCACTGGCAAAACTGCAGAGAAACACAAAGCAAAGTATCTAATCTCCAAAAATTAAAAGGATTACTCATATCAAAGTCAATGGCTTTTCTTATGAATTCTTATTAATTTCTATGTCCTACAAATTGACATAGGTTACAGTTAATTAGTTTCTTAATTCAGAACAAAAATGCAGAAAAGCAAAACTCTATAGTTATGTGTTCCCGAAGTATTTCTGAGGAAAAATTCAACACTGACATATATACAACTGAAATGATAATACATCAGCTGTACTGCCTGATGCAAGGAAAAGAGTCACACAGTACAGGGAAATCCAAAATAGAAGTTAATTACAATTCTGTATGTTCTCTCTGATAAAGTAAAAGGGCACTGCCTCTTCTCTTTAAGCCCTGTCAGAAAACTTGTTTGGTTAGAGAAAGCAGCCATAATCAACAGAAATATAAAAAATTATGCTATATATAAATATAAAACACCATGCTATCATCTACTAGTAAGATATACCAGCTGATGAACCAATCACTTCACTTTCCTTTCAGTCTGCTCTTGTTCCACATCATGCTTATGACTAACAATCAGAAAGTTGTGATTTTCAGGTAAGACACTTGAACTTAATGCCTTGCATTAACCGTCACAGGCCAAGGCAGTCTTCTGAAATTGCAGTCCATGTGCACAGCAGCTGTTCTGCTACCAAAGACAGCCTCAACTCTGCAGCACCAGAACCGCCTTTTTAGAAGCACAGAGCCTGAGCTGCCTGCACCCCAAACTGAAAGCAGCTGATAAGCACAGTCCAGAGACACCCAAAACAGACCGCATGGAGGCAGTTTACTTCCAGGACTCCACTGCTTCGGTTCATTGCCAGTTCTACTGGGGCTGGACCAGCTCCAGTCAAAGTGTGCCTGCACAGTTCTCTTGAAAGCCTTAAGTTCCTGCCAGGTCCCGAGCTCACACACTCAGACTGGTCACTCATGCCTAATGCTGCCCTTCAGTTAGCCCATCCTTCAGAAGAGATGAGCAATCCAGTGGTTCTGAAACCTTGGTCTTTTCTATTGTTCTACATAACAGACAGTTGCCTGTGTTTTTGACAACAATCGATCCTTCTTTGCTCAGAGTGTCAACAAAGAGAAATGGCATAGCAATCGTTTGTGTCTTCTACAAACCAAGGAGTAAACTAATACGTGCCTAATATTTTAATATAGCAGCAAACTGTCCTTTAGGCTAATTTAAATATTTTGTCTAAAACTACAAATAAGAGTGACTGATGAAATCCCTGATGCACATAGACCACACTGATTTCAGCCTTTTTTAAATTCTTAGTGAGAACATTTTGCAAATTTATGCATGAGTATAACTACAAGTTTTCTGCTATGGCCACGCTCCTTCCTGGCAGTCGAAGTTAATCCGATACAAGAAGTGCCATTTGCTTGCAAAGCCTTCTCCCTTGTTAGTCAGGGTATTTCCTCCAACAAACACTAGATAATTTCTTACTAAATTTCAGCCTGAAACCAAATTTCACTGAATACTTTCCATTTTCTGTAGTAACAATCATCCAACAATTCCATTAGATAATAAAATTAATGGTAAGACATAAGGAAAAAATTGCCTGTAGAGTTTTACTCAAATTCTGTCTCAAACAAGGGGAGTTAAGAGCATACTGAGAATGTTAGCAGCACACTGTCTGAGCTGATAGTGAAGGCCACTATCTCTGTCAGAGCATTAGCAAATAACTATCGCCTTTCACCACTCTGAGAGAAGGAGCAACAAAGACACTTTGACAAAATTACAATGTTGCATCAGTGTTTTGTAGACAAAAAATATTATTTAAATTTACTTAAGTTAAATTACTTACACTATTATCACTTAAAATTCACAAATTCTTCTAAAATGAGGCACACGTTCATGGGCAAAACAAAAAAAGTTTATGTGCCTTTGGTAGTTGCCCACCCTGGCTAACAGCTGGCACCCTCCCAGCCTTCAGGTACAGTTGATATGTCAGACTGGCAGCCTCTGTCTTAGTACTGGAATGGACTCTTAAAGGGGAGGAAAAACAGACATCTGTGTTTGAAGTCCCAGGACAGGTTAGCACTGCACATAGAAGATAACCTAAAGAAGAAGTGTTCTTCATCTTCCACCCCTGAACAAAAATAATTCTACTATAAAAGTATTAATGTTTCATTGAGACCCTATCCCTCCACCTCATCATTGTTTCAAAATCTTACACAACTTAGTGAATGCCAAGCCAAGACCAGATAATGTTTCAAACTTTACAAAATCACCTTTAAAAAACAGCACTGGCTCCTTCATGAAATCAGCAAACTTCAAAACTTATTAATGCTATGTAAAACACAAAGTAAACAGGACTACATCATGGCCCTCTTCCATGAAGCTGCACCTCTCAAATTCAAGGCACTGTTTTCTGAGCACAAGCTACAAATGAACATAGTAATTTTAATTAGTGCAAGACTGAACAATCTAATGTTGCATCAGGTTAATTTGTAGTAATTAAGAGGTATTATTAATGCTAATTACTATTAATAGTAGTTAGTAAAATAGTAGTTTTGAACTATTTTTAACTGGCTTTTTTCCTTGGGTTTTTTTTTTTTTTCCATTACATGTCTTTACCTCTCACCTTTATTTTTTCAGGAGTTGTTTAATATTCTTTTCTTACCAGTAATTCCATAAAGACAGACACAATTGGCAAGTGCCATAATTTCAGAGGAAAACAATACTTGAGTCATGGATTCTTTGATCAAAAACAACAATGATTTGGCACAATATAAGAATATCGTTCTAAATTACTTCAACAATTTATTTAGCTCCTAAAACAAATACAAAAGACACAAAACCTATATGTTATGTATTTTGGCCACTTTGCAAGGCACAGAGCTTGGAATCACTAGGCCTCTCTCCTTATACTTCTGTATTCAGAACACCAGTCATACTGGGCCAGACCAATTCCATCTGGTCCAACACTCAGTCTTTAAAACATATATCATACCCAACACAGATGCCTATGAAAACATAAAAGAGAACAAGGTAAGCATTAATTGTACTACCCTACCAACACACCTTTCAGTGACCAACAATTTGCAGCTTCATGACTCCTGAGTCAGAACTGGTGCTCCAACCACACAAACATTGTCATAAATCACACCTAGAACAAATAAAGTATTCTGATGTAAAAAGCACTTCCTATGACGGAAATCTCAGCTATGTTTGTACCTTTATCTTCTCAATAATTTGTAGAATATAATGCCCTTCAAATAAAGCAACTAGACCTTGAAATCATTCTTCCAAACACATATTTTATCTATTTTCAAGTAAACCTCTGAACACAATTTAAACACACTCAATAGCACCTGGCCTCTAAGGAAAACATCATTCCTCATTACAACTGCCATAGACTCACACTGAAATACTGTACCTAAAACCCAGAAGACAGTGTTACACCTATTGAATTAGAAGCCAGGCCAAAAAAAGATCTAAATATATGAGTTTAATTACTTATACTTTGGCTGAAAGTACACAGGCTCTTTTGGGATACCTAAATCAACCTGCCGCTCCTTGCATTGTAAAGTTCATTAAGTGTGTTGAGGCCCCATCTCCCTGTAATTTACTGGGAATGCTGTAAATTCCATTTCCCTGTAATTTACTGAATGCTTCGAGTGTTGATAAAATTCTGTTTGTTCCTCTGGTTTTGTGCATTATTTATAAATTATAAGCAAAGGAAAAATATTTGCATTGTGATTCTATTTGAAGTTCCCTTTTATACACAAAATACAATGGCAGTTGATAATTTTAGGACAGAAGAAAAAAAAAACCAACCTTTTTCTCAGAAGAAAAAATAAAAATTTCCTAAACTTCATACCTGTCCTAAAAGAAATTTATCAGATTTACAAAGCACTATTAGACAAAAGATGGTAGTCAATCCTGAAAAAAAATCTATTGCCAGATTTAGCAGTTGATGTTTTAGGTGCTGGTAAAAGGAATATAGACATTGCTGAAGATTTTCCATGGAAATATGTGCTAGTCACTTCATCTCTCTGCCTCAGATCTGCATCTTAACAAAGCATTTCACTGCCTTATTAGAAATTTGCAAGAGTAAGTACTCTCATCACTGTTTGGATACTGCAGCGAACCACATAATGCATTTCTTAGGGCAGAAAACTTAGTGACTCCCCACTGCTAACATTATTTTCAGAGGCAGGTCTTAGCAGGCTTGAGCTTCCCAAGCTTTTGTTTTTACTGAAGTTTATTTTGAAAGAACTGAGCTATTTTTCTGCAATGAAATCTCAAATTTTTTAAAACCAGTAGAATTTCAAGAATGACAAAACTAGCTCAAAAAACCCTCAAATATAACACTTAAACTGTACATTATTTGAAGCAGTTAAAACAAGTACGTGTAAAAACTGTCAGAAAATTCTACCAATCTAATGTTTTTTAACTTATGATTTGCTCTTACTCTATGCATGGATGTAACATCACTTTCATAGCTGGACATCATTAAAATGAAATACCGAAGTTGTAACTTCAATACAAAGAGAAGAATGGCTACAGAAAGTCTTCAAAAGAATAGCTAAAGAAAGTCTTCAACTCATAGACTCATATTACAACCAGTTTCCAACACGATTAAAAAATCCTCAAAAATCCTCAAGTCATTGTAAATAACACAGATTTAATGAAAAATTCAACATTCCCCTCAGCCTTCTCTCCTCCTCTTCTGCTCAAAGTTTTGTTTTCTTCACAAGGCTAAATAAGTTATTGCCCCCCTCTATTAAATTGCAAACACTAAAGTGCCAAAGCAATATAGTTTAAATAGCCCATAAAGACTGAAAGAGATTGCAATTTTTTCTTTTTACAAGCACTTGCTGAGAAATTCAGATTACATACCATTCCACATCACTGAAATTAAATGCAATTAAATTTTGTTCTTTTTGTCTGTCAGATAAAAAGAACAAACACATTTGTTGGCCCATTCTACAAAAACCACCACTTGAATATTAACCACTTTGCATTTCACTAACATGCTCAGAACTGTGCAAGAAGAATATGTCCAAGCAGATTCCATTTAGAAGAGACTGAAAATAACCTCTAAAAGGCAATGACACCATAGAGAGAAACTCTAATTCCATGTACCATTAACTTTGATTAAGCTATTTACCAACTTCTGCAGTTTAACTGTACCCCCATTTCCAGTGTTCCTTACAGGAGCACTTGTAGAAGGTGTCCTGTGAAAGCACTGCAGCTGATGCGAGGCAAAACAAGCAGCACTCACTAAAGTCACCCTATCTCATTTCTTCAGAAGACCCTGGAGGATCTTACTGTGCACGCAGTAGCCCAGCCAAAATTAACATCCCTGAGCCCAATGAACTGAGCAGAATGAAGACTGAAGGATTCACAACCTGGTTAGAAAAGGCTGAAATTATAAGCGAAGCTGAGCAAAAATAATTTAGATGTTTAGATCTCTCATGCAAACCCTAACAGATCCACAGGACTCAAACCTTTGGCCCAGAAATATTGCAACACAACAGGAAGGTGAGCACATTAGAGATACATGAGAAGGATGAATAGTCTGTAAACAAGGTGTATCACAGGCATGTCATATTAACAAATTGCGCCAGGATGTATTTCCAGAACCCCACAAGCCAAGCCACAGTAGAAGAAGCATTTCAGAAGGAAGATCAGCAAGAAACTTAATTTTCCTCATCAGGTATGCAGTGTTATTTTTATCAGTTAGAGGAACAGATTTTACATGTTGAAGATCTCCTTTGATTCTTCTAAATTTTGGTATTATAATGTACGCTGTCACGGCTGAAAGGAGGATAAGCACTTAAGTGACAGTTCTTCCCTGGGAGGAAAGAAAGAATTACCAGAAAATTACAGTCTTTGATTATGGAACATACTACATTGGCTTCAAAGTGCCCAGCTGAACTCAGAGCCTGGTAAATTAGACTGAAAAAGATTTATTTGCTGGCTGCTATACTGAAGGGGTATTCCACTCAGTCTTATCCTGTCAGCATTGCCATTTTTCACTGAGAACCTAACCACCGAAAGTATATTTAAATAAGAAGTTCTTGTTTATTAGAAATATTTATAAGTAACTGAAAAGGGGAGTAGCAACAGCTCCTTTTCCACACATTTTCTACTCAATCTCCCTGTTAGCTCACAGTTAATGTCCCTTTTAAAACATAGCTGAGAAAAACAGTAGGCCAACTCAGGCAAAAAAAGTGCCAGTCTCATGACCAGGTGAACGGATCCTTGGTTCATCTTCCTTTGATGTTAACTCACAGTCTGCAGTCTCCATAGTGATCTGGGTCAAGAAACTCATCTGTGGCAATTTTTCCTTCTTTTGGGAAACCTGGCCTAACACAAAGCCCAGCTCAGAGGGACGTTTAATTGGATGTTTTGATGATGTTAACTAACCAAGGGGGTAAATCTAAAGAACAATGAGTTTAAACATGAGAGGATTTTATTTCAAGAAATTGCACCATGAGAATCATGGTCAAACCATTTCTTACATTCTAATAGCATCAAACTATAGGTTGATCATACATAAACCAAGCGTATTATTAAATATCTGAAGGGTCATTAGCATAAAATTATTAAAACTGCTAGAGCTAATAAAACATGCGGAAAATGATTGCAAGTTACATCAAGTTCTACTACCTTACTAAACTAAGCTTGATTTCCTATTACTGTAAATAGGAAGCCTGAATTCCTTCCCACTCCTGTGCTGCCTCAAACCATTTCAGCAAGAACTAGAGTAACATCCAGAGCAAATGCAAATACCTCCATCCTTTACTGTGTGTAAGAAAAGGAAAAATCAAAAACCTCACGCGTTTTTTAAACACCTTCTCTTGATACCATGTGTGACTTTTATGACAACTCATACCAAACCCTGAGTTACAGATTTTATTCTTGAGATAATATCTAAATGACGCTTGAGAACTGCTTTAGCAATAAGTTCTTCATCAGACCTAGACTAAGCTTTTGTAAGCACCACTACATTACTAATTAGCCTGTCACGACAGATTAGCAGACAGTCTTTTGTTTCTTAAAGCACATTTCACCATTATTTTAGCTTAGTCAAATTTACAGATAAATCTACACTTCATAGGAACTGGGAATAATTTTATTATTAAGATTGTGAAATACAGAAGAAACAGACAACGCATGAACCTAATAAGAACACTTTTAACTCTAACCCCTTAAATTGAGGATTAGAGTTTCTTAAATGTACTCTCAATAGGCCCAGCGTCTTAAAGATTTTTTTCTTTTTTAGATTATTATGTTCCTTACTTGGGCACACTGTCAAAGGTTCCCCAACTTGATTGTGAAAACTTGTGTCACTACTGATTAGCATCCCTTCCTGTTGAAATATTCCTAAACATGGTAAAAAGAAACTTCAGAAAATGAAAAGTATTTGGACTTCATCCAGAGATTTGGACCCTTGAGGATGACAATGGTTAACCTCCTCAAATCTCTGGGCATTATTTAACATTATTAATTTAATAGCAGCATTAACAACATTCTTTTGCCAACTACACCTAAAAAACCAGGTGTACAAAATTGTAACTAAATGGTAAACTATTATGGATGACTAGGTTCCACTGCAGCAGCAGCCAAATGCTGCTAACTGGTCAGACAAACTGAAAAATTTGTCCTGAACTTAAGACATACTTATGCTCCTCAAAACAGTAGAAAAAGTTTTGATCCCAGATATGTTCTCTGCAATCCATTATCCTAAATGGTTCCAAAATAATTTCCAACTACTCCACAGTACTGATCAGCTGTTCAGCAAACAAGAATGAACAGCTATCACAGCAATACTATCAACTATATCAATGTTCAAATTCAGATTAAATTAAGAATAGCTGCTGACTGTCTTTCTGCCTCAAGAAGCTAATTTTCAAAAGCAAACTTTCTTGCTGGATAAGAGCACTCAACTTTCACTCAGAGAAAACAAGTGAAAAATAGCACTATGCCTTGACAACTTTTGGAAGTTTCCTGAGAACAAGAGAGCTTACTCTACAGCTGATGCTATCTTATGAAGCCTGCCAAAAAAACTCATCCAGATAACAGCACATTCCCAAGAGGCCCCGGAGAAGAAGAGCCCAGGGACACTTTCCGGGAGACTTCATCATCCCCATCTCCCTGGCACAAACCCAGATAATTGATGGATAAAGGCAGCAGGCTCTTGAAAGTAAGCTGTCACCAACTGAACAGCCTGCTGCTCCTTCAGTCTCCCTCAGGACACCATGAAAGGGGTCAAAAGAAAGAGGCTGTTTACCAGTGAAAATCAGCCCATTGCCCACTATCTGCTTTTCTAAGAACAATTTGGTCCTGAGTTATTTCTATCTCCTCATAAGTACACAGAATAATGCTTTTGAAAATTATTTACTGGTGATCATATTAAGGGAGCACAGTAGGTAAGGCACTGGCATCCTCTGCACCTAGAAAAGAGCAAATGAGCCACTGAGGTAACTGTTGGGTGCCACTGAGACTTGTGGTGCTGAGGAGCACATCCACTGCACTGTGCTCTAGAGAGACCCCTTCAAGCAGTCTGAGCTTCTCTGTCAGACAAAGGTACAAGGAAGAAAAAAAGTGAACACCTGCCAGAACCTGAGCCTATCACTTCTTAATCTTATTAGTACAAATCATTCTCTAATAGTCCATGAAAAACTGGCAAGCAGTGCAGTCACTGTCAGCTGTCAAATTACAGTAGAAGACAGCAGAACATCTAAGAAAAATTATTTACTACTTTCCAAAATAAGTCAGTGAAGTTTATTACTAACAAAATCATTAACTGACGCGCAGTCTTCAGCTTAAAAGGTTAACAGTTCAAAATAAGAAGACCAAGCTATGTCTTATTTTGATGCAACAGCCTAAGAATTTCTGATAACATACACACAGAATTTATGTCTCTGTACTTTGTTTAAGCACTAATCCTTTCCCCTGAAAAGATACAAACTTTTCAAAAGGTTTTGACTCAGTCTTTCTTCGAAGACCTGGAAGAATTAAATAGAAGCCTAAGCGTCTAAAGTTTTATAAACATTAAGAAACAATGTATCTGTAGTTGAAAGTTACAGCTAGTTTGACTTTATTAAAGAAATTAGTATCAAGAGACTTATACAGTGTTACACTGCTGTAGGTAAGTAATCACGGGGAAGGGGTGCAGTTATCCACATATGAGAAAAACTCTCTTTATATTATGGGATTCCCCAGACAAAGCTTTTACCTCTCAAAATAAAAGAGATGTCAGCAGCAGGTCGAAAACAAGTCATATTACACCATCTCAAATCAGACACACAAAACTAATTATTAACTGTCTATATGTTATTTTACCTTCAATTTCGACACATCATTTGGCAAGTAAAAGCCAGACACTTCTACTCCATCTAGCCTGGCCTTGGAACAAGCAAGGTGGTGGGGGATAACACCTGATCTCAGCACGTCAAGTTTTACGTGAAAGGAAGAGAAAGCTCCCGCAGGAATCCCGTTTAAAGCACTAAATACAAAACGATTTAACGATTTTCTAATGCCTGTCTGTGAAGCAACTGTGGATGGTGCTTTTTACCGTTCATCCTTTCAACAACACTCCAGCGCGGACCTTTCTCACTACTTGTTTTGCTGTGCTGCAGCGTTTCTCGTGCTGAGCAGGCCAGCTCGCTCCCCGCGAGCATCCCCTGCTCGGCCCGGCCCGC
>JAHLSL010000022.1:19022074-19069627 GCA_025920805.1 Petroica traversi
CCAAAGCCGGCGCCGCCCGCAGCGCCGCGGGCAGGAGGGATGAGCCCGGGAGGTTCATTTGAGCTTGTGCTCCGTGCTGCCAGGCTTTGCTGTGAGCAAAGAGGGTATTTCTTTTGAATAATAAATCGTAAGAGCAATCGGGTCTATGTTGTTAGCGCTCAAAGTTATTCTCACTTCTTGAAAATTTTCCCTGTTCACTAACTTTTGTGGAAAAAAAACCCAGCCTATTCTTTTCCACATGCTTGAAAGAAAGCTAAGATAAACATTTTTATAACTTCTAGGGTGATATTCATCGAGAGAACATGGTTTGGTTTAACTTTGGTTACCAATGGGGGATCTCTCTGCTCTTTGAATCCCGTAGAGTGAAACTCAAACGCCGCAGTTGAGGCAGGAGCTCAAGCACTGATGGAGAAAGCCAGGAATATGATTGTAATGGCGTTATTCTCTCTAGCAACTGTGAACCTTGAATATGTATTCAAGTCACTTCATGTATTACTGCAGCACTTTTCGAAAAGTGCTTTTACGTGAGGTTAATGTTACCTCATTGAATTACCAGTCTTGTGCTCCATGTGTGAATTTGCTAATGAACACTGACTCTTGCCACTGACTTTTATATGTCTCTAAAAGATTATCGAACCATTTTAGTTTTGACCTTAGGTGCTGCTTCAGTATCTCCCACTTCCTTCTCTCCCATTTTTCATTAATATCAAAAGGAAATAAGGCTTGCAACATTTGATTTTTTTATGTGAAAAAAAAAAAGAGATAGGAATAAATTCTGATAATCATTTATGGGTACAATTAAGGAGAAAAAATGCATATTTGAAATACAGCAATACTTAACAGAGACTACACAGGATAAATATTTAAGTAGAACAGTATATTTGTCCAGTTGTCCAGGCACTGCAATATGGCAAAATATTTCTGGAGTTTTAACAAATGAATCAATAACTACATGTTAACAACCATTCTAATAAAAAAAATTTGCAGCTCATCTTTGTTTCTAAAACAGATTTAAGGAGCTAAAATAACAGATCAGTATTCAGTCTTGCTGGAAGTCCCAACTGGGGATGCTGCCTTTATTATCGGAAGTGTTTTCCATTTTCTGATGATTTGTAATAATCAGTACAAGGGCTTTCTGAGATCCAAAGTCAAAGCCTTTGGCAACTGAATAAATCTATCTACAGAAATCTATGACCACATAAAAAATCTTTTAAGAAAAATATATTAGCAGTCTTTGACTCTGAATGTAGTCCAAGATTACTTCTCTCTGCAATGCTTTGGTTGTGGAATGAGATGCAGAAAATGCCTTGTTAGGTTAAATGTGTTATGACTTCTCAGTCTTAGTCTCGGACAGAGCTGTTGCTGTCACATTTGTGCTGCCAGCTGGATGTAAACTCCCTGTCACCTTCCTCTTGTCAAACACTTCACTATTCCAGTAGTTCCTCGTTTCCACAGTGGTGGGAGACAGCCTGAAATAAACGCACTCACATTTAAAATCCATTACAAAATCTAAGCAACACTTGCAGGGGGAAATTTTGGAGCGCTGACAGATCGGATTCATGGGCTTAAAGGAGAAGGGATCAAAGAGGGGAATCATTCCCGCTGTGTGGGGAAGCCTGACTAACTCTATGTGAGCTTGAAATGCTGTCATGAGGTGCTGGACTGGGGCACGCCGAGTGCCTGCATAGCAGGAGCCCCGTGCGTAGGAGTTGTTAAGGGGCTGATCCTGAGGTCCGTGCCATCCGAGGTGACGCGGGGCTGCCAGGAGCCAGGCGGCTCTCCCACTGTCACAGCAGCACAGCTCTGACCACAGATTACTCTTTCCTGGTACCCTGCTTCCAGTGCTAGCCTGTACCTTCTGCTCAGGGAGGACTACAAGAAGACAAGTTAAATATTTACCCAAATGTTTGCGTAAATATTTCTCTGAATGTTTGCAATCTCTCTGAATCTGCCTCTGGGTATTTCTGAGACCCTTCTGCTCTGTCACTTGGGCCCGTCCTTAGCCAGAGCTCATGTTGCTGTAGAATATACTTGCTATGGCTTTATGGAGAATGAAAGGACTGAGTAATTGTTCCCAGCAAAATCAGAGAAGAAGTTAAACTAAAATTTTTTGTCATTTTTTATTTTTATTTTTGCCTCTCCAAATAGCCATCCATAGCTCTTGTTATGCCTATGTCTATGGTAAAGAATTTTCGTACTTCCTTAGTATTTTTGGATTGAAACCTGAAGTTCTCAGTCTTCTTACTAATGCTTTAAGAATGTTTTAAGAGTGAGGTATAGGCCTGAAAGGCTGAGAGAGTTGGGTTTTTCAGAAGGGAAAGCTCCAGGGTGACATAATTGTGACCTTTCAGTTCCTGCAGGGAGCCCACTAGAGAGCTGGAGAGGGACTTTTCACAAGAGCCTGTAGTGATAGAATAAGGTACAATGGCTTTAAACTGAAAGAGGGCAGGTTTAAATTGGATATTGGGAAGAAATTCTTTACTCAGAGGATGGTGAGGCACTTGCAGAGATTGCCCAAAGAACCTGTGGATGCCCCGTTCCTGGAAGTGTTCAAAGCCAGGCTGGATGGGGCCCTGAGCAGCCTGGTCTAGTGGAAGGTGTCCCTGCTTACAGCAGGGTTGGAACTAGATTGGGTGTTGATCTCTAAGGTCCATTCCTACCCAATCAATCCTATGATTATGGAACATACAGTACATTGTTTTTAAAATCTTAATTATATAAAAATGTGCTTATTATAGGGAAGGCATTCCTCCTGCCTTTGATTATTTTACAGAGTCTGGGCTGGTGGTGGGATCAACCCACAGTTTAGAAGTTTATTTTTTCAATCTCAGTTTCCATTCTAAATCTCAGTTTAAGTTTTATGTCCAATTATGTTATGATTAAGAGATACTGTTACTTTTACTTTCTTTTACATTGGAAGGGTTATTAGTTGGCATCATTGTTCTGTTTCCTAAAAAATCCCAAATAAAATTATTCAACCCTCCCAAATGTGCTAGTTAAATGTATCTGCTTCTGGGAGTCAGGAGCACAGAACATCCATCTTTCAGCACTTTGAAGTCTGACTTTTAAGAAAACTTTTAAAAGACTTCTCAACACTTTGGAAAACATAATTGTAGTGGTAACTTCATTTGGACAATCACAAACAGAAGCATTAAGATCACTAGTCAGTCCTGAAAACAGTGAGTTGAGGGGCCATGAAAAATGTAAAACTGATGTGCATAAATTCCAGTCCATTAGTTTTCAATCTTGCAACCTGAACAGTGACTTCAGTGCCAAGCTCATCACGTGGTTTTAAATAACAGTATTTGATAGTCAATACGCATGAGGATTTAATAGTAAAAATATATAGTCACTGCTAGAGAAAAGTCTGATGGATGGGTGGTTTGGTGGGATTCCCTCAGTGAAGTCAATCCTCTGAAGGAAGAAAGTTATTCTCCATTATTTTCCAAGTAAAGAGATGAGTGTAATATTTACTTAAAATTATATTTATGTCAAAAAATATTTTTGATGATCTAAGAAAACCGACAAGTGAAATATCAAAGATAATCTGTGAAGAAAAATAGTCTACTAAATTATTTACAATGGATGGATATTTTTAGAGTTCTAATTTGAAATGTATCCATTCTCTTTCTTTTATAGGTGGCTGGTATTAGGTATTGCCATGGTGCGGTTTTATATACAGAAAGGAACACATAGAGGCTTATTCAGAAGCGTCCAAAAGACGCTTAAATTTTTCCAGACATTTGCTTTACTTGAGGTAAATTTTCAACATTAGTTTGCTTTACTGGATGCTGAATATCATAGGCAAAACACGTTATTATCCTGAATTTAAAATAAAAATATTATATTGCTACTAAAAGTAATTTTTACATTATTATTTAATGCAGTTTTGGGGGCGGGGCAAGGTGATTACTTGAAACAAATGGGCACGTGTTTTTCAAACTTAATTCTAACATTCCTTTAAATCAGTGCCTGGGAACTGCTTTGATTTGAGTGTCTTTAATGCAAATGGCAAAATCTCAAAGCCAAGCAGATCAGCCCTCTAGTGTAGTGGATATCACCATCTCAGAGATTATAGGTTACCTGTTATTCTTTAAACTGGACTTACAGTCCTTCTGTGCCTTCCCTGCTTCTGCTTATTTCGAGACTGGATTCACATACCCCATATAATCCATTGCAATGGGGTCTGTGCAAGATGTGCAAAGTATTCTTTAAGTAATACTTTCGCAAACTATGCACTAGTGGACTCATTTCTGGCTCATCTGCGGAATGAAGCTTGGGTTTATGGAGCACTTGCAGTTCTTTCCCAGGCACAACAAAGAATGTCTATCTACATTTTAAATTCCTTTCTCTATCTGCCTACATCTCTAGTTCAAACAACTATTAAAATCATCTCACCAGCTCTATATAGGCTTTTGTGCTAATAAACTTTCACAGTAAGTAATTCTATTCAAACTTGCCAAAATAATGAAAAGTACTTGCTAAACATTACTGACCAGAAAATACGCTGTATCTAAAGCTTCAAAGTTGTCATTGACAATAGTATAATAATGTTATTAATCTGTAATGAATGCAGAACATTTTAAAATTGCTATGTGTTTAGTGTTCCTCTACACTGTCCTGTAAAATCCTTCCTTGAATAAGGTAAAGGAAGAAAAGCTTACCAGTTGAATAAAAAGCTTTGTAAGTATTGAAAAGGCTAACATTTACAATTATTTTGGAAAAGAAATGTCTCTCAGGGATTTGCACAGCTCAGATATTGAGCCCATCCCAACACTGATTGCCAGGGCTCTGCCATGTATTTCTTTTTAAGGCTGTTACTGGGAAACAAAAACCAGGATTGAGTCTAGGTTTACAATAATATCAAAAGGCCATGTTTATAGGGTAGTTAGTAACATGCTGCACATCAATAACCTCTGACTTGTTTTTATTTACAGGTAATCCACTGTGCAGTTGGTGAGTTTTTGTTTTGGTTTCTCCTGTAACTAGTTAAAACATGAATTGTGGAACAGAGATAACATGTTTCTCTTTTTAAGGAATAGTTCGCACATCTGTGCTTGTGACTGGGGTCCAAGTGAGTTCAAGAATCTTCATGGTGTGGTTCATTGCACATAGTATAAAACAGGTATGTGTGGGAGCAAGTTATGTTTTGATTGCTTTTAAGGAGAAGCTTTAATACAGTTCTCATTTCACAAGGAAGACCAATTTAAAAATTAATTCTATTCCTACAGAGAATGCTTATATACTTGAGTGCAATTTTGGAAGTTACGGGTTACAAAATGGAATTTGTGTGATTCTTCCCAGGAGACTGAGTTTGGGTCTTTGTGTGAATCAGCAGTGTCTTCAGCATCATGCCCTCTGTGGTCTGCCTAAGAGAAATCAATGACTACTCCTATTATTTACAAGCAAAACTACCCCAGCGTTAACAGTTCCCTTTCAAAAATTTAAACTAGCACTTTCTGAATTAATCGAAATAAAATGTAAATTTATGTCTTTACATTCATGCCTTAAATTGAATTCGCCTGGATAAACCTGGTTGAGATTTTGCAATTTTTTTAGAAATCTTCCCAAAATTTTAATGTTATGATAGTATTAACACTCGATGACATCCAGCATGTCACAATGGCACCCAAGGACCTGTGTAAATGACAATGGTTTATTTGCCTGGCTGTAGGTGGCTGTTGTAAAACTAGTGATCCATTAGGAGAATGAAACAAGTATTTCTCAATTAGTAGGTAGGTTCTGTTTGTGAGGTGGGCTTTCTATGAAAGACATGTAAAAAAATTAAGTGATAGATTTTGTACTCCTCAATTTCTTCAGAACTTGAAAAGCTGAGCCATTAAACTGTCTCACCAGCAGATGGCATAGGCCTTTCTGCAGATGGATTATCCTAGCACCTGCCTCAGTTATCAAATCCTCATTTCATTTCACAAGATAACTTGTTTTCTACACTGCATCTTTACTGTCAATTTTCGTTACATGGAATAAATTAAATAGGCTTTTCATAGGGTTTTCTTTTGCGGTGGTGGTGGTGGGGTTTTTGTTGTTGTTGTTGTTGCTGTTTGTTTCGTTGTTGTAATCTGTTTTTATTTTTTTCTGTGTGGAAGAATGTCTCAAAGATTAACAAGATTTTTATATTGAATGTCTACACGAGCTGGACTATAACACTGAATTTTGCCATTTTTTTATTGTCTGCAGTGGATTACAGCTTTAGCATATCCAGCAATTTCTTTTATTTTCTCTATCTACACTACTGTAGGCCAAGCTGTGTCCAAAAATACATTTAATTGTATGTCTGATTGTATTTCACACTGTTAATGCTTAGCAGGCATGAATGTTCAGGGTCACTTTAGGTGGTGAGAGGCACGTCAGTGATAATAGCCAGAGCCAGACCTCCCCACTTGACTGCAGATTTGCAAGGCAGCAGATAGGAATTCTCTGCATACTTATTTAAAGCTCTTCTGCTTGGATTTAGCACTGTGACATGAATCCAAGTTTGAATTATCAATGTTTGTCTCTAACTGCATGAGGCAAAGAGCAGCCTAATTCTGTCTTTACCTTTGCTTATTTGTTTGGGTGCCTTTTACTTCAGTTTTTGCTATTCGTTTTTGATTTTGATGCTATTTTTATATCTCCATTTTCTTTATGATATTGGTGAGATCCTTCTGCTAAAAGTGCACCTTCTTTGACTGACACATTGAGGGTGCAATTTTATGAGCACTTATAATTCTTCTTGATTTTTGAGAGTTGTGGATTTCCAGCAGCTTGGAGATATCATAAACTTTGTCACCATGTTGCATTTTATTTCGAAAAATCACTTCACTTTTTTGTAATTTTAACAAAACTTGTGTTGCTTTATTCTATTTCACAGACATCCCTGGAGCTTTTCACCCTTCAGGCATAGAAGTGTATTACAAAATTCCTCCCCTCTTAAAGAAAAGAAAATTATTTGTTTGTAATTGTTCCTCACAGAAGGTAGTATTTGTACTAGATCTCCAGGTGCCTTCTTTCTATTTGGGGACTTTTGGTTATTTGTTCACTCAGAGCGAAAAAGAAGTGGTGTTTTGAAACAGCAGAGATGTGCAACCTACCGATGAGGCAGTTTAATGACTCAGAACTTAAATCTTACACATGATTGTTGTGTGAGTTTACTGAAAGCCCCTGATCTACCAACTACTCTTCATTTAGTGAGCCATCTGTGCTCCAGCTCCTTAACTATCTTAGAGCTCCCTGAAGTCTGCCAAACTTGATCTTCTGCGACAAAGTTCCAGTTAGTAGGTTATATAAAACAATTCCTTTTGTTTAAAGTTTCATGGAGATGGGCATTTTACATTGAAGAAGAAGCAAAATAAAAAGTAGGGGAAAGTCTAGGAAATTAAGTAGTGAAATGCAGGATATTAAAAATGTGATTATGAGAAGAACATACTTTCTGTAGCATTTTGTTGTTCTTGCTGTTTTGAGGAGTAAGAACATAAACAAGTAGGTCAATCAGAAATGAAAGAGGGATAGTTAGATAGACTAGTGGAAATGTAGGTGGAGAATAAAGAGGAGGAATAAGCACAATTGTAGGGTTTTATATTTTGATATTTGCTCAGTTGAGAAATGTCTGTATGTTAGTAAACATATATGATGGTGAACTGTACATGGTATTGGTTTCAGCATATCACTTCTGTGCCAAAATTTTCTTTCTTTACAAGACACTAGTTCTGTTCTATGTATCTTAAAGAGAAGTCTGTTGCAGTTAGCACAGAAAAGAAGCCTAAGGATGAAGAAAATGTTGGTTCTTTATACTTCTGCAGATCCAGAATGAGGAGAGCGTTATTCTTTTTCTGGTCGTATGGACTGTGACAGAGATTACTCGATATTCCTTCTACACATTCAACCTGCTCAACCATTTGCCATACTTCATTAAATGGGCCAGGTGGAGATGCCTTGCACTTGAGTTTCTCGTGGTTCTGCGCATGTTGGTTTCATGCATGCTGAACTAACACACAGGAGAGCAGATGTTTGAGCTCTGGTTATGTGTCAGCAAGTTGGTTGCTTTCTGAACTTGGGATCATTGTTGCTTGGTTTAAAATGTTAAAAATATTTTAGCTGAGGGGGATGTTTTTTATTTTTGGGGGATTTTTTTTTTCTTTGCTTTCTGTGTCTCAGTTTGAACTCTGCTTTCACTTACTCTAATTTTTTTTCTCTATCCTTGGAGTCATCTTTTAATTTGCAGTATGACTCTTTACGATGCTCTTGAATACAGTGCATAAAATTAAGCACCTGTGCTAGTCTTTGTCAATGTTAGTTCTTTGAAAATGTGGGAGTTGTCACTCAATCTGTGTTATTTTTACTTTATAAGAAGTTCTGCTTTATCAGAGCTTTTGTAAGATTATATCCATGTAATGAAGTTAAATACTGGCTTAGTTTAGCCCTCCAAAAATTGTGTTCCAAATCAAAACTGTTTTGATTTTGAAGCAAATTTTGATACTTAGGGTTGGCCACTAGATTACTGACTACAGAGACTGTGTGCTTATCAGTAGACTTAACTGGAATAGTATTCTATGCAGTCATTATTCGAAAAATGCATGTAAGGCAGATTTATTATGTTAGAAGAAAAATATCTAACGTAATTCAGTGCAGGGGACTCTTTTAAATAAAAGAGTTTGTTGTTTTCTTTTATTTTTGTTTTATAGATAATGCTGGTTTGATGCTTCTAATGGACTTCTTTGATATGTCTGATATTTATGTCCATTCTTATAAAATGTTCCCTTTTTGCTAGTGCCTAAGTCAGAGACTTGTTTAAGCTCTAAATGACAAACTTAAAGATAGTCAGTCTGGCTATCATCAGTAGTTTTTTATACAGCCTTCAGAAAGAGAAATGCACTCAGAGCATATTACATTGACAGATAATAATTTTTGCCATTGGGTCAGTGTGCCTTGAATAATAGAATTTTGTTTCCTTAATATAGACAATAGGGAAAACCAACATTGTCACAGAAGAAATATATGGTGAAATATTAATATAAATAAAACATTTCAAAGGGTATTATTTTTTCATAGAGTCCCAAATATCCCATCAAGATTTATGGATAAACAAACAGCACAACTGGTGGTGTTAAATTCAGTACCAAGAGAGATGGAATTTCTGATCTTTACCTTGTAACTGCATAGAGACAAATTATACACAAGGCATCAATTCCTTTTTATTTAATCTACATTCTTCCCTAATTTACAATCTTCTTGGTGCTGCCAAGCAATAGGACATGAGGCAGTGGGCAGAAACTGAAGCACAGGAAGTTCCACCTGAATATGAGGAAGAACTTCTTTACTGTGCAGGTGACTGTGCACTGGAACAAATTGTCCAGAGAGACAATTGAATGTCTCCCTCAGTGGAGATATTCAAAAACCATCTGGACACAATCCTGTGCCATATGCTCTGGGATAACCCTGCTTGAGCAGGGAGGTTGCACCAAATGACCTGTTCTGTGAGTCTTCTAAGCCCTTCTGCATCTAGGAGGGTTTCATGCTTAGTTGCTGCTGGTTTGGATCTCATTTCTTTTGGTCAGGGAGTGCACAGTGTACCTTTCTCTCTGTGTGACAGTTCTCATTGCTGTTCCCTTTATGACCCGGAGAATTGTTCCTTAGGAGAACCTTCATATCCATAGTGCACTGTGTGAAAGGACAGCACAAAGCCTATTGATTACCATTTTCATTTTGTCACTGCCTATGTGGCCTTTGGCATTCAAACCACATTTTCTTTAAACTGGATGCTTTGCCTTTTGTTTGAACATCATCTCACTTTAAAATTGATCTGATAAGTTTCTGGCGCTGTCATTTTCTTTTCTCTTTTTATTCCAATTTCCATTAGTGGTAAATGTAGTATTCCCATGTTGTAGTGAGTAAAACAGGCTTCTGATGTTTTTCAACATTTTCATTATCTTCAAACAAATTGTAGTAAATACAGTTGACCCAGTGTGTGTGCACTGTGATGAAAATATATAGGATCATCTGAATTTGAGATTCAGTCCTGGTCTGAATCCTGTCAGTGACAGGAGTAAGATCAGTACATTTAAAGAAAAATCATTATTGAAGTCTAAATTTTTTGAGAATTGTTTTATTATAAAGATACAAGAACATTCTGATATTTTACTGTTCTTAAATAAAAGCACTGAGGAATGCATTCTCTTGTCAATCTAAGCAACTCTGTCCAAAGTAACTGAAGCTGATATTCTGTGTCAAGTCAGGATGGGGTCCTTGATTCTGGTGCAGGAACTACTGTAATACATTGCTGTGCCACTAATAATAACAAGAGAAAATTTTAAGTGTGCGGGGTGTTTCTCACAAGGCTTTTTTTTTTGTTTTTCATGCAGATACAACTTTTTTATCATTTTGTATCCTGCTGGAGTTGCAGGTGAACTGCTAACCATATATGCTGCTTTACCCTATGTGAAGAAAACAGGAATGTTTTCACTGAGACTTCCCAACAAATACAACGTCTCCTTTGACTACTATTACTTCCTTATTATTGTCATGTTCTCCTATGTGCCATGTAAGTACTATTGATCTGTAGAAACATTTTAACAACACAATAATCAATCCTCAGCACTGCTATAAACACTGTATTAAAATTTGCTGAATGCTTTCTAATATAAAAGGCTTCACTATGTTGTTGTTCCAAGCTTCGCTATGTTTTAATTGGTTAGACTGAAATTTTCTGTCTGGTGACCTGCTTAGGAACATAATTGATCTTAAAAAATTCAATGAAAATGCTAAAATTATTTCTCAGACTTAGTTAAAAGGTCTGTGATCCGCATTCATGAAAGATATTCATTTGAGAAGCTGACCTTCAATAGGGACTTTAACAATATGCACACACACTGAATTTTGTCACTGAAATCATGAAGGCAAACAAGAGAGATTTAGGTCAATAAAATATATTCTGAGGTGTGATAACTTACTTTACACTTGTTGATGTAACAGCACTATAGGAATAAATGCAATTTTCTAGCCATTAAATATAAGGCTCAACTCTGTCAGCAGGACAGGAATATGACAGATGACAGAGGGACAGGAAAGAGGGATCTCTTTACTTCAGACTTGAACAAGGAGGGTAAGTTTGTATCCTCCTCCGAGTCTTAATTCAAACAGGCCTAGGACAGATTTGAAGGCTTCAAGCACTACCAGAATGTGGTTAAATCCTCTTTCTACAAAGAAACTGTTGGAGTGAAGTTCCTTGAACACAGGGTATTTATTCAGGGGTCCTTGTCTGAGCTTTGAGTAATTATTGTTTTTCAAATCACTGCAATGTTCATGACTTGTTATAATTCACCTTAATCAACTCAACCACTGTGCCATAATTTTTACTCCGTTCATAATTCTGTAAAATTGTGGTTTTCCATTATGTGATCTGTTGAATTTTTCCATGTAATTTGCTTTCTTTTATGCTTTGATCAAGTATTTCCACAACTCTACTTCCACATGCTGCGGCAGAGAAGAAGGGTGCTTCATGGAGAAGTGATTGTGGAAAAGGACGATTGAATCAAGCTGTGTAACCATGGTGCTTTTAGTGGAAAGGAAAAGAAGAGAGGGTAAAAACCGAAAACTTCCTCTGGTTTTTCTGAGTCCAAGTTATAAAACATGGAACAAGAATAAACAACTGTGCCTAAAATATCATGGACTGTATTATTTTTGCAGTTAATATATTTTCAGACTTACCTTTTCATCCTCGGATTCACTTTGGTTTTTAATTGTTAATTTCTTCAAAGATATTTTCTTATTTTCAATAGGTTGATGAGTAACTTTAAGAATTAGAATAGTTGGCTATGGTACATTCTGTCCTGAAAGTTCTGTTATGAATGTAGTCATTATCAAGAACAGAAGGAGAGTTGATAAGTTGTACTGAAAGTGAGTCTTCTGGAAAACAGAGTATAAATTAGGTAATGATGTTTTTCATAGACTAGGCAAATTGAATGGTATTTAAGCTTTATATTAAGTAATACCTTTCCAGTTATAAGTACTGTAGCACATTGTTCGATATTTTTTGAATTACATTATCACACTGCAGAACTCCAGAAGGACTTTTGAAAGGAGTTGAATTCTTGATTGTCAGTGCAAATTTAGACCTCCCTGTATTTTCCCTGTATGTGTAATTTTAAAGATACACAGAATAATAGATACAATGTTAACTGATTAAAATGTGTGCTGAGGAGTAGACAGGATGTGCCTACCTTTCTCTAATCAGAGACTGGAATGGGACTCCTTTGCAGAGCACAGCTGATTGTCAGCATGTTTCCTATTCTACATTTAAATTATGTATACAGAAAAATCAGTATTGCCTTGAAAAACTGTAGCTATGGTGAGATATTTGATTTCTTATAAATAGCTCAGTGGGATAAAACATATTTGAAATAGCTTCTTAAAATATAAATTCTGCTTTGATTCATCCCATTGGCAATTTTAATTGCTCCTTCCCCATTAACTGTTTATACTGTGTTGACCTAATTCTATTTCATGTCTTCAATAATCTGCAAGAAGGACCTACAGTATATTGATAGAAGTTACAGATAATGTTACACTACACCTGAATGGGAGAGGTCCAACAAATTAGACTCAGAGAAAAGGTGATGCATTTGAGGAAACTTGAATACTTAGAGAGAGAAGATGGAAATGTAGTAATGTGCTATGAAGCCTTGAAAATGTGGGTAACAAACCTGTCTTGCTTCTGGCTTCACTAATGTCAAAAGAAGTGTATACATACATGGAAGAGCTGCATGAGGCAGCTGGAAATCGGAATGCTTGTGATTGCTGAGGTAATTTCTGGAGTACAGTCTTATATTTTGGCTACCTCAGAGATGAAGAACTGGATAATCTTCTGAAAGCTCAGAGAACAATAACAAAACTAGCTGAAGTGAGAAAGAAGTCGGAAAGATTGAGTTGTTAATATGTGTAATTCTTTGTTATGTGACAAATACATGGAAGAGTTTTTCTAAGTATGAAGGGGTAGCTAGAACTGGTCATATGGATTTGAAACAAGGTAAATAGCCAATGAATATCAGAAGAAAGGTCCTACCAATAAGATCAATTAGGTTATGGAATGACATAGTAGTGCTTATCAATGCATACGGTGTCTTGGAAGGTTTTCAGTTACAGCTGGCAAGAGTTTGAGCTACATACTTGAATAGGCAGTTTCTATTTCTAGCTTCAATACAGCTTTTTTAAAATTTGTAGATACGCCAGAAAAAGGTAGATTGGGCAATTTGATAAAAAAGCAAGGATTTTCTATATCCCTAACTTTGCAATTCCATGTTGTGCCTTAAATATTTGATATTTATGCATGTCTTCATTACACGTAAATAAGTTTCCTTTTATATGACAGGTGCATAGTGGACTTGAGACAGAATAATTGTATTTCTTTAAATTTTAGAAGGTGTAATCTTTGTATTCCTTATATTTCACACAAGGTGCTCTAATTTAACTTTCTACTTCTGTTTTACATGCAGCTAAAATTATTAAAAGTTTAAAATATAAACTACATTTACAACACTGAATCACAAAATAATTGTGTTACGTGTGTTCAGACTAGCAGTTGTGTGTGTTCAACATTCTTTGAGTATTGTTTTATAAACTCCACTTGCTTTTTGATCGATGAGGAACATAGGCAGTTTTAGAAATACAGCTCCATTAGCAAACAGAATATTGTGATGAAATACGAGAAACTAATATTAGATTAAGTTCTGTGTCTCTTTTTTACTGCCAGGGCAGCTCACTGAAGACCATATCTATCAGTTCATTGAAAATGCATTGGATACTTAAGAATGTGATTTCGAAATCCTTGATCAGATGATTGTATCCCATAGATAGTATTCCTTCTAAAACACTTGCACTATAAAAGTGCATTATATTTGTTTTCATTGTGGCCTAAGTATATTATCATACATTAATCAAGTAGATCTACTTTTATACCGTTTCGTATAAGTGAAATGAAAAAATACAACACTCTTTTCTACAATCTTGGGTTGCACTTCTATAAATCAGTAATGTACAACATAATGATACAATTCAAAAGTGGATTTACAGCTAAAAAGGAGCCTTGCTAAATAATGAATTAATAAAAGTAAAACTAAAAATTACTTACAGTATCACATTCAGTGTTTCCTTGATCAGAGCGATTGGCATGTAGATTAGTTTACATGGCATTTACCTACAGAAAGTAAGCAACATGTTCTTTTCTTTCTCCTCTTTTTTGATTGAAACCTTTCATTGAAGCCTCCTTTTCACAATATCTATAAGGTTGGAAAAGACCTCCAAGGTTACCAAGTCCAGCCTTTGTCTGAACACAACCATGTCCACTAGACTATAACACTAAGGGCCTTGTCCAGTTGCTTCTTGAATGCTTCCAGGGATGGTGACTCCACCACCTCCCTGGGGAGCCAGTTCCAATGCCTGACCAGCCTTTCTGTGGAGAAATTCTTCCTGATGTTCAACCTGAAGCTCCCCCTGGTACAGTTTGAGCCTTTTCCTCTTGTCTGGTTGTTGGTTGCTATTCTGTTAACATATCTTCTGAAACGTTGTGAGAATTGCATGTAAAATCTTCTTGCTGTTGACTTCAGATGAACCAGGGTTTTATCCTAGGTAGCTTATTTAAATTTCAATATAATGTCTTGAAACATTTAATTAGCCCGTTAAATGGAGATTAAAACTTAAGTATGATTTTCATATGGTGCTCTCTTTCCAACTTCTTTTTTACATCTGTCTTTTTTTGTCTTCATTTCTGCAATATTCCTAGTTTTCTGAAGCGTTTAAATTTTCCTGCTTATGTAAGATTATGAATGCATTCAAACATCAGCATATCTAATGTTTTCATGTAGTCTTTAACAAATTGTCCTTATAAAGGTATTTTCTTTCTATATAGGCCTTCTGAAATTAACTCATATAGAGCATGGCCTTATGAAACTTTTTGAATAGCAGTACACAAGGAATAGGGAGATTCCTTTTAATCAGGTGAAATTTCCTACTATTGGTAGACTCAGAAACCATCATTTGTATAAATTCTGTCTGAAAGCAGCTGGATTTTTTGAGGTTCTCCCCAGCACTCATATACTGTGAAAAGCTGTTTTAGGGCAGATTGAATTGTTTCACAGATCAGCCCAGAATGTTTGGAGCTCAGATCCTGACTTCAGGGCACGGGCAGCAGAAAGGAATATGGTGCTGAGCTATTGCATCTTTTATATTATCTGCCAAAGGGTCACTGAGATCACTGTGAGCAGTAGCTGATAGATGTCATCTCTCCCACCACTCAGGATGTGAGATGAGAGGAAGCTCAGTGTGCTCTCATTTCCTTCTGCTGAGGGAGCTCAGGAGCTCAGCTGGGAGGATCTCTGTGCACAAAGGGCTTTCCTGCTTCACTCAGCTATCATTTGCTGTCTATTAGCCTGCATGTCTTGAGACAGGTCTGCCAGGATGGGCATGGCACACCAATCTCAACAGTTCAACATAAACTGCCTTGGAGAAATGGTGCAGGGTGCTGTTTCTAATTCCCACTGAACAAAACATTTTAGCCAGGTTCATGGGAATGGATAGAGTGCAAGCTGGTTAACAGGGAGATGCATGGAGACCTTTTCTGTGATCAGATGGAAATACGTGCATTTTAAATCTAGGTATAGCTGCTGCTCTGACTGTGGTGCCCTCAGTCTTCACAGTAGCTTACTTCAGTGGATATTTGCATATGTGTATGATTACTAAATAAACCAGAATGAAACCAATTCACAATCGTCATTATAATTTATAATTTTAAATTTTAAATTAGTTTAAATCAACAGTTTTTGAATCAAACTCTGTTTAATCTGCCTTAGAAAGAAAAAAAAAGAAAGGAAAATAATTAGAAATAAATATTCAGCAGTCAGGCTTCATAAATCAAAATTTTCAGGCAGGCAAACTGGCTGCAGTTCATAAAGGATTTTTAAGTGGGTTTTTCTGAACAAAAAAGGTGAAAGCTTTTCTGAAAATCAAAGTTTATTTAATAATGTATATTTTAAAATGTGCTGAGACTTACTGTATTATTTATTACCAGCTTACTATTTAAATTAATGCTGAACCTACAGTTTTCATAGATGATTAGCTGTAGCCCATTAAAATGTTTCATTAAAATGTGTTTGTTGCAATGGCTGTTTAAAAAACAAACTCCGGGTTTTCTGCAGAGCTCTGTGTCCTCTTGCTCAGGCAAGTTGCAGTTCTGTTCTTGCCCAGGACACTGTGCCAGGTGCTGAAGTGGCAGGAGTCAGGGTGCCAGGGCAGCTCCCTGAAGGTGCAGCCCCTCAAAGGGTGGCACTCTGGGGTCAGTGCCCTCCCTGGGGCCTCGGGCACCTTCAGGGGCACTGACAGCTCTGTGGGTGTCCCCAGCCGACTCATCCTGTGCCTTCCCAGATGGACCAGACCTGTCTGGTGAACTTCTAGGTCACAAAAGTAAACCTGCCAAGTGAGCTGAGTGCTGTCCCGAGAGAACTGTGGGGAGCTGAATGCTGGGTGACTCCAGCCCTCTCTAGGAAGTCGCTGTCAGGTTCATGCCTGTGGCTGGTGATGTACAGTTCTTTCTGTCTCATGTTGTACCACCTGAAACATGTTGTCTTTTTATTCATACCTCTCCTGCCTCTCTGTTCGGTCTTGAATGTATTTGAATGTCCTTTCACTTTATGGCTTTGTAAAAGTGTAAGTGCAGAAAAAATTATCTAAGTGTATAGAATGTATATGTATAGAATTGTACTTAAAGTTTTTTAATAATGTAAATGCTCTGCAACTGCTTATTACTGTTATTTCTTCTGAAATGCATTATCATTAGAAGTTTACACAGACAGCAAAACAACACAGTATGATACTTATAATAACTTATTTATTTGCAAAAAATATTTTTTGAGATATAGATTCAGATATTTGTTTTAGAGATTGTTAATACTGTAGCACTGTAGAAATTAATTATCAATTAAAGGACATATTGTGAACTTTGTTCTAGTTTATTTTTTAAATTTTTTTTAGCATGTAGAAGTCAGTTCATGCAAGCATTCAGCATAATACACCAGAGTGGTATCTGTTTAAAAAAGCTATTTCTATCTTTTTTATCTAGAATATTTCACAAATTAATCCCTGCAACATACTTGCTCTTACCCAGAGACCCTTTTCATTTTTCTTAAAGTATATTCCATAAATAACAGGTAGGTTTGAGTAGTGATAGTAATGGTTTTTCAAAGAAGGGCAGAAAACACAGGGCATTAAAGAGAATGTCAATGTGTATGAAAAGATTTACATTACAGTGATCCTTAAATAGATATTCCAGTAGTAGATGTTTCATTGTTTTGGAACAGGACTCTTTTGTGGTATTAACCTTTGAGAGGGGTGGAGGCAGAGAACATCCTCTGGCTGTCCTTTGCTGTGCGACTAACAATGACATTGCAGCTGTGAGGATTTCGTTGCCATGACAGTATGATAAAGCAGTATGTGAGCATTCACACCTACTTCTTTTGAATTAGGAATCAAGTGGTTGTAACCCCAAGGAGCTTAGCTGCACATAAAGCTTAAATCCTGTTAGTCAGATGTATTATAATGGAGATGTAGATCTCCTAATCTGAAAGTCACAGAAATGGTCTTCTGATCTAAATTTTCAGGACAGGAGTTATGTGTCCTGGCCCTCTACCAAGGTTAAGCAATTCAGATTTCTGTAGAAGGTAGTGGAAGAATACCCACTACATGATGTAGACATTCATGTGTCCTGTTCTGTGTAATTCTGGATTTACCAGGAAAAGGGTGAGCTGTAGGCTCCCTGTTAGTACTGCCTGGGAGAGAGCCTGAGCTTGTTGTGCATTAGCTGTGGCACACTTCTCCCAGCTTTGCCCAGCACTGCTCCCTGTGGAATGCTCCAGAACACCTGGAAGTCTCCTGTAGTACACCACTATTGCAGTATGCTGATTTGAATTCAGCAGAGTCATAGAAACTCCCTTCACATATCTACAAAAGTATCTTTAATTTCAGAAATTAATCTAGGCCCAGTGAGACATCCCATTAAAAATAGGCAGGGTAGATCATCCCTCACAGCTGCTTGGACATTCCTAGCTTGAAATGCTGCCGTCACTGAACAACTTTGATTTTCATATATAATCTCTTGGTGGATTATACTCATACCACATTCATAAGATGGCACTTTGCCTACCCTTAAGTGGCTGTTCCAGATTTGGTAGAACAAATTGCAAACGACAAACAAGAAAATATTCAAATAGGTGTCCTGCTTCACACACCAAACATCCTCCTGTGCTCAGAAAAGAATCCTGGGTGTCTAATAACATTTGCATGCTTTTAACTTATCATGTATGTAGCTGAATAGTATAATATAGGCCTTCAACTCATGAAGCAAATTTCATCACTGAAGACATCAAATTTCATTTTATTCTGTAAATTAAGTCTGGGAAGACCATTAAGTTTGTGACAAAACAGAGACAGTATTGTGGATCTTGCAGCCAACACCTGCTGCCAACTGAAAGCAAGTATTTAACATTACTTCTGTTTTCATTCAAAGTGAGGTGATACTACTGAGAACAAAAAAATTGAATTCTTGCCAGAAGGAATCTTTTACAGTGATCATCTCTGACCAGGGCTCAATTGATTTAACCTTCCAATCTCTGCATCATATCCAGCCAACTCTTAACAGAAGAGTTCCGTCTCTAGGAAAAAAAACCAAAACCACTACCAAACACAAAAAAACCCCAAACCCCTCCCTCCCCCCCCCCTCCCCGGAAACAATTCCTCCTCTATATTAGAATTCATGACATATAAATACTTTTGAACATTTTCATGCACTTGAGAAATGTTTCTTTAAATAATTTCAAGGTATTTTTATTTATTTTGTTCTCTGTTCTTACTACAATAATAGAATACTTGAAAAGGTATTGGAAATGCAGAGAACAATGCCCATTCACTAAATATGCTGGTATTGGATCTTTAAAAATATGATCATATCTCAGGGTTACCAGAAAGAAAGCAGAGGCACAAACTAACTCTTCTTAAATTGAAAGAGTAGCTGAAATTATGTTCAGCTCCATTAATCCATAGGCAGTGTCCACTGTTGTCTGTTATAAATGTCACTGTGTCCATACTTGCTACACAAGTTTTTTGCACTTTTTAAATCAATAGATATAAGTAGTTACTGGTGATAGAAATGTGTCACTGTTATGTGCAACTTGAGTTGGAAAAAAGAGGGCATGGTATTTCCATTTCTCAACCCTTTTAAATTGGAGGATTGTCATAAGAGCCATATTAGGCAGTGTTGCCATCATATTTTTATTTTGGCATAAAACCAAGCATAAGCTACTTTTTAGATTATTATCTTCCCTTGATTTCTTCGTGTGAAAATAAATCTATGACCTTGATGATTTTCTCAGTTGTCTCAGGGCCCTGCTATTTTACAGGTCAGCAGTAGTCCACAGCTGGAAGAACACTTCATTGTGATATTCCTAAATTGGTTCAATGACTGTTGTCTTTAGGATTAACTTTTTTCTCCCAAAAATTTCAGGATGAAGACAAAATATTCTATACTAATACCTTTTATGAATGCTCTTGCCTCCTAAAAATATCTATTATGTGTGAATGGGTCTGTGTGGTTTGTTTGTTTACTTGTTTTTTTGTTTCCACCTGTACAGTTACTTAAAAACTAATTACACCCTTGCCTACAGAATATGAAGTCAGTGGACTTTTGTGGTTTCAGATACATGAGTTCCTTGAGTTTATGGCAAGTTTGTAGTCACCTTTCTTGATCATTAGCTTCCACTCTTAGCTGCAAATATTTGTGGGAAAGATACAGTGACTTCACCTTCTCTCTGAAGTGAGCATTATACTTCAGAGTATCATTCTGAAGGCATTCAGTGTTTAAACATGCTTCTCTTTTAGTTCTGCCTCCTTCTGATCTTTGCAGGATGCTGACAGAGAGGGAACAATCGTGACATCTCTTGTAAATAATGTCAGGTTGTTGTTCTCTTTTCACTCCCCTGACTCATTTGAACACTTGCTACAATCCTTGAGCTGTTAAAAAGCAATAAATTGGAGGTAACTCAAACACCTTCCTAAGGTCTGTACAGTATTCAGGGTTAGACAGCAGAGGGCAGAAAGCCAGCAGAGAACAATGGAACCAACTCTGTGTTTAGGTGAAGAGTGAGTGGCTTTAGCCACGTGCAGAGGGTGGTATGTAGGATGTATGTTTAGGGAACTGAAAAAGAGATTGTGTTTCTGAGTCACCAACTCCTGGATGGCTGCTGTACTTGTGACTGGAACAAACTTGCTCTTTAGCCTTTGGTATTGAGAAGACACATGAGACATGCTTCACTGATGAGAGGTACCATTTATATATCTGCTCTTGGTTTTCAGTTCTGGGCACACTATGTGCCTGCAATTTGCATGGTTCTACATGTTGAAAGAATTAACACCTTCCTCCAGTATTTTAATGTAGTTTAATTCTGAGATGTCAAGAACTTCTTGGAAGAAATAGCACCTTGGACTGATCTGATTCCATCTTGAGAGCACAAATGTTTCAAGGAGCAGAAGTACATCTATTTAGGGTTTTGGGTGCCCTCCATAAATACTTCTGGAAGCTCATTCAGTCCAGTCTCCCATCTTTCTGATGTTATCCTCTCCAGCATAGTCTGTATCTTCTAATTCATCCTGTGCTATGAAATCTCATTACACAAAATAAAATATGTATGAAAGAGAAATAGGAGGTATGTAGGTGAGCCAGCATACTGAAAATCTGGGACCTTTCCTTCCTTACTGCAGTCTTTTGTGACAATTGTGGGAGCAATGTCAGACCAACAATTCTGAGTAATAGCAAAACTTGGTCACCAACACTGGTCTAGAAGTTCCTGACAGAAACTGTTTAGGGGAGTCTGCTCAGGGATGTGTTTTTTGTAAATGCTTGATGAGAATTTCAGTCACAAGCCCTTTTCCCAAGGCATATTGGGCAGCCTTTTTGCTTTAAGTTGATTGCTGTACTTCAGAGGTGATGCTTAAACCTTCAAGGTATTTTGTGCTAGTGCTAAGATTTCTACCTTTAAAAGGGTTTTAACCTTTCTGTGATTCAGTTATAGTCCCATTACAGGCCCATAAGCATCCCTCCACTGATGGCCTTTCTTCATTGTGTATTTCTTATTTCCCTGAGGCTGATGTATCCAAAAATATTCACAATCCAAGTAGAATTACCTCATATTTCCTCTGGTTAAGAAAGGTTATTACACTGTATCTATTACATCTATACTATATATATATATCTATTACTATATCTATTACACAGGTAGAGAATTTCTGGTCTCGTGATGATGGCTGCTGCCCCAAGCACTAACCAGTGTCATCCTGTACAGCTCCTCTTCTGTGAGAAACTGAGAAATAATTATAATGGAACTACCCTGAGCTCTAAATAGCTGTTATTCTTTAGGTACACTACTTACCAAGAGGTTTCATCTGCAAATAACACCTCTTGAGACTGTGTGAAGGCAGGATGTGATAATTTACAAAAGCCCTTAAGAGATTGCATTTTGAAATGTCACAGCTGGGTAGGTTTGCAGTTCAGGGTAGGTTTGGAGATACAGATCCTGGGGCCAGATCCTTTGCTGCCATGCCTCAGTGGAATCGTGCTGACTTACACAATTTTGAAGACTTGACTTTTAAAAGAGCTTTTCTAAGAATTGTTCAAAATTTGAATAGGTAGTACATATGAAATGGTATTTTTCTTTTATTTAATTTAAAATAATTTTAATTTATTTAACAGGATCCTTTAACAAAGCTGGAAACAGTGAGGGATTTTCTTCTGTACCACTTTTAGAATAAACTTTTTCCTGAACTTTCTAATAATGTGAAAATGCAATCTTCTGTCAAAAATCCATTGTTTTCCTATGAAGTTCTTGGCTAGTGCAATCTCCAAGTCCTGAGACTCAGATGGGGGTATAGGGAGGAGGTGAAAGAAGGTGAATGAAAAGCCACTGCCCCAGCTGTGAGCAGCCAGTGGAGGCTCCCCCAGCGAGACAGCCAAGAAAGCAGAGAGACGGGGGAAAGGGATGGTCAGAACAATGGTCATAAAATCTAGAGGAAAGATTTCCTGAGTCTTCTGCCCGGCAAACAAGAGGAGGTAATGAGGCTGGAGGAAAAGGGATGAAGGATTAATTAGGCCCCAACTTGGGAGGAATATAATCTCATTCAGGGAGATTTCATTTTATTAATTTTACCTCATTCTGTCAGCGACAGAGTAATCTTTTGTTCTGAATTAATCTGTTTCCTTCCAATTAAAAACAATATGATGGAAGCTTCTTCTATCTTGTCATGGCATCTATTTTCCTTCCTGCTGAATTTGACTTGGAATTTGGAGAACTGTGGCAGGAACTTGAACTGGGAATGAACTAACTCTTCTTCCTGCATTTTTACTGCATGTCTCCAAAGGAGTGTTTGGCTTGTTCTGTGCATCAGGAGATTAACTCTGTTTCACCTTAGCTCTGTACCGAGAAAATCCTCTCAGGTCCACCTGAAACACCTACACAGCCACACACACATAGCCTTTCAGTATCCCTGAAGCAGAGTTTCATTGGAATGCAGCTATCTGAGTTTCACCTCTGCCAAGGATTTGGCTTCAGATTCTGAAGGCTTCCAATGCCTTCTGATGCAGGAGCAGATCTTCAAAAGGAACCAACCACTGCCATGAATCTGGACTCTTGCAGTGGTTCATGCTTTCAGTCTGGAGTGTCGATAGAGTTAAAATAATCCCTGTTCTAACAGTTCACCCATCTCATTTTTTACCGCTATGCCCTCTGGTAGGGATGATTGACTAAAAAACCAGATTTTGTTCTCAGAAGCTTGGAAAGTGGCTTATGTTGTGACAGACAAGAAATTGGCTGAGAAAACAAAGGATGAAGTGATAGCAAGAACTGTTTAGAAAGTAGGAACATGGGATTTAACAACAGTGCACAGTAAAAACAAGCTAGTTCCAAAGTATAAATGCTGATCTTGCATGTCTGAGGTAAACAAAGAAGGTTTTCATGTTTCCCAGATTTTTTTTTCTGATACTTAAAGTGGACCAGATGGTCATTTGGTGGGAATTCTTGTAGTGCCAAGAAAGTGAAGTTGCTGGTTTATAGTATTAGAAATGTGGCCCTTTGTGTCCATAACCCACATCAAGTGTATTTCTCTTTCCTATATTGCTTTAAGTTTTCTAAACTGCATCTCTCTAGATCATTCTTTGGAAAGCTGAAAAACCGGTGACTCTCTCATTTAATTGTACTTGGCCTTACTTGGTTTAAGGCTATAGCAAATACAATTTTTCCTCTCTGTTATATGCGAGTCCCTTCTGATACTGAGAACATTATATTGTCTTCACAAAGGATTGATGCTGTTTATTGGACATAAAACTAAAGGGGACACTAAAAACAATTATAATAATACAGTATCTGCAGACAAATGGCTCTTCTGACACAAACCAACAAAATTACTTATTGCTGTAAGTGTCAATTAATGCTTTTGAAATGCTTTAATTGCACGGTATCTATTTCAGACACTTGAAATGCAGAGGTAATTTGGGCTAAAAGAAGATATGATTCACAGTCAATATGTAAGCTGTGACTTGACAAGGGGCTTAATAGCTGCCTGAGGCAGATCAGAATGTGTGATAATGAGAATCTAGCAGAAAAACACATCATGGAACTGAACTTCAGAGTTTCCCAGGGTAAATGGTGTCAGAGACTAGCTGGTCATGCTAGTCTACAAGGCAAAAAGGCAGAAGTGGTTAGTCTTGACAGCAGTGACTGCTGCAACCTTGGAATTAGTTACAAAGTACTCATTTTTGAAGTAAATATGTGCATTCATTCATAGTCATTTTCATATATGTATGTACATACATCCATATATAAAACCTTTTTTTTTTAAATGCAGTTTAGTTAAATGCATTTCAGCATGACAGAGAAGCAGGATCATGATAAAGCCCTCAATTTACTGTCCTACATTGTCTTTTCATGTCCCTTGCCAAGTCCTTTCTGGAAAGCTGTAAAAAGAAAATTATTTGCTGGCTTACATTTGGACTTAACTCTGTCACCTTCATTGCTACTGAACTCTTCTCTGCAGGGGATCGTTTTACATTTTCTTAATTGCAGAGAGAGATCGTGGTGTTGGCAGTGGTTGTACTGAGAAATGGGTTTTAATGAAGTGCAGTCCACTTACCGCACTGGAACTTTAGCATTTGCAGGCTGAATGATAGCATCATGTCAAGCTGATGTTGATGACTTTGTCACCAAAGGGACAGATTTATTTGCACCCATGCACTTCATAGCAAGATGGTGCTTTTAAAATGTTTTGCTATGTTGCTTTATGTTTACCTGTATTTTTCTCTTTGAGAATATTGTTACTTGGAAGTAAAATGAAAGGAAGTTTTAGGCTGGACATTAAGGTGAGATTCCTTTCAAGTAACTTTAGACTTTTATGCTGCAGATATTTGCAGCCAGGGCAGGTACATGAGCTTCCCTTTAGAATCAGGGGAGAGAAACTAATTTAACCCTTTTTAGATATAGAATTTTAATTGAGATGAATCCCATTCTAGCCTCTTTGGCTATAAATACCATACTGTACCTGGCTCTGCAAACATTATTCCTAGTGGGACACTGATAAAGGACTCCCCACTGCTCATAGGCTGCCCCACCAGGAGGAGACTGGTTGTATCCCTGCTGCATTTCAGCTTTCATTTGAGAAACTCTCCAAAACGTATCATTCTCTTAAACTGTTCACTTTCCAGGTTTATAAGTCCTACTTGGAGCAAAAGAAGGAAAACATTGCAGATTATCTCTAAAGGAAAAAAATCAATCTTGTATATTTCAGGATCTTGTCTGTGAGAAAGTTAGAAGTTCTGCACATCTTAGAGGCTTCCTAAGGAGTGACATGAATGTGATACTTTCAGTTCATGCTTGTTCATGTCCTCCTCCAATGGCTTTTCAAACCAATTGTGAATTTCAGCCACATTAAAAAGAGAAAATAATATTTCAAAGACATTGTTTTCCTTTTTTTTTAAGAAACGTTGTGCTTGAATACAGAATAAAAAGCCAAGGGAATGTCACAATAAAAGAAAGGCAGCACCTCGCCCCTGGTTAAACGGGGGTACACAGACTGGCTACCCTGACAGCACCAACAGGCTCTGGAGAAGCCACTGCACCCTGCTCTTTCTCTAGCTGGTGCGTAGGGGATGCAATAGAAAGCAAGGATTTCAGAAATTTAAGAGCAGAATCTCAGGCTGCTGAGAGACAAAGGCATTAGGAAGCTGCTGGTCTGTGATGAAATGCTGAGTAGATAAAAATCCATGGGAATCCAGGCTTAAACTGATTTTCTGCACATGTCATTCCTAATCACTTGTAACATTGTAAATACTGTTCATTCTAGAGGTCAAAGAGGGATCAGGAGAATTTGAGAGAATAAAATGTATATACTCTTCAGAAACTGGAGCAAACAGCTGATTTGCCTTCACCTGCAGCATCATTTCCTGCAGTCCCCAGTCTCCTGCTATGAAATCCTCTTAGTATCCCTCTGAAACACAAGTGTAAAAAAAATTGCATTCTGTCTGCACTTCTATTTAGTACGGGAACCATGCTAATCTCTGCTGCCTGGATATTGTCCAAACGTTATACTTAATGAGTCTACTTAAACACCTTAATGAGAGAAAAAGGTATAGAAAGACAGTTCCTCTGAGCAATTTATTACAGAATAAGGGAAAGATCAACAGTGGAAATTCTGCAAACCATACAACACAAATTCAGTATGGAAGGGAATCAACATCCAGGCTGAAACATCTGTAAGAAAGGAAGAAAACTGTCCCTCACTTGTCAGGCTGCTTATAACCAACCCGAGCAACTGCTTAGAATCAGCATGTGCCTGTCACTATTTTGTCTTATGACTTAGGCCTCCTCAGTCTTTGAGGGTTTTTTGGGTATTCAGAGTATCTCGTGGATCTTGCAATGTTCTGCCTGTGTTCTCTGCCCTGTTCTGCTCAGTCCTGATTCTCTGGCCTGTCCTATTGACCAACTTCTTGGCCCTTCAGCTTGAGACTCCATGACCCAGGAGCTGGCATAAAAAAGTTAATTTCATGCTGTACTGAACACTGTGCATAAAACACAAGATTTTATTTTACATTTTTAATGATAATTATATGTTTCATTATTTTGGCTCTGTCCTTTGCTTCCTCAGAATTAAACTTTTTATCTGGGCATTTGCTTTCTGTTTTTATGGACTCTTTTACTTTATAATGAGCCTGGGTATTTGACCTGTTTTCCACCTTAGAAGAGATGCAGTAGTCTATTCCCTAAAAGTGAATGTTCGAGATGTTATTGCCCTTAGTGTGGAGCTCTAGAACACCCACCATGGTAGCCACTCTGTGTCTGTGCTCAGCAGTATGAGGTTTCCTCTTTAATATCTCTAATTAGTTCAAAAGCCAGTGTCGAGCTGACACAAACTTTAACAGAGTGATGTTCTGCTCACATCATTCCCTTTTGAGAAATTCTTTTGCACTGTATAGACTGTGAATGAGTCCTTGTTTTTTAATAGGCACATTAAATCCTGCTCTGCAAGCTCTTACAAAATGTTTTCCCCTAAGAATATAACAATTCTGGACAAAGTCTGATTGCTTAAAATGCACACATCTTGCATGGTGTTTCAGAGGGCTGCAGGTGTACATTGATTCCAATTCCATGATTTTCAGTCTTTGACCTGTAGAAATCCAGGAATTCCTTAATTTTCTGCTGTCCTTCTTTGGCTTAGGGTTTAGTTACTCCGTATTCTGTAAAACTCTTTTTCCTCCTAACTCTTGCAATCAGATCTGGTTCTCTTTTTTTTAGTGCTAAATAATCTCTGCCTTTTCACAGGTTAAATCAGGCTTGTTGATTAGAATTTTCCCCTTGATTTTGACATCTGATCCCCAATTCAATTTGTTCTGACACAGTGATTAAAATAACAGTATATGGTGTATTTTGAGTTCAGATAAGTTATAGATCTGCTACACATGACTCAGAATTTCTTCCCTTCTGATCAGTTTCTCTTGTAAAGCTGATACTTCTCAAGAGTACTTTTTTCTCCTATAAGTGATACATCCCTTCGGTATCTTTCATGCTGCCTGATCCTTGGCTCAAACTTCAACACTTCCCCATGCAAACCTGATTACATGATAATCTAATGCCTGTCTCCTAGCAATATTTTAAAAAATACCCACTTCAGGGCCATCTTTCTTTCATGTTGTCTTCCCAGAAAACATAATGGTCGCTTGAACTTTTTCCCCTTGCCTGATACATTTCTGGAAAATGTCACATTTCTTGCAGTTTTAACCTCATGCCTCTCCACAAAACACTATATTCACTACTTCTTTCTATTGCTAAAATCTTGTCTCTGTTTTTGAATCTACTTTTGCTTATTCTCTTGCTCCTTGCATCAAGGAGTATTCTTTGCCTTGAGAGTTTTTTCAGAATTCAGAATTACAGCTTTTAAGCTCAGTGAGTCATTACTTCAACAAAAGGTAAAAAGAAAGACAATGTGAAGAAATAGTACATTAGGGAGGGAGGAAAATCTATGTAGCCCAGTCTGAGCCTGCCTGCAGACTGCTAAGTCTGACAGGACTTCTCCAAGCCAGCACATTTCACTCTCTGCCATGACCCCTTGTCTTCATAGGCAGTCTTTAATCACCTGTCCTTGAGAAAAAATACTCACTTGGTCAGAAAGTCAGAAACATGTTAAAGAAATGTTCTGGATGCTGATGAAGAGCTATACAGTGCAAGAAGAGGTGTAGGTAATTATTTCAGCTATTGACAGAGTTATAGATGGTTTTAAAATATGAAACCTTTATCAGCTGTTTGTAAAAATACTAGTTGGATTAAAAAAAAAGATAAAAGGATAACACTGATCTGTGACTGTGAAGAGGATCTGTTCTTCTGGAGACCGATGCTTCTTAAATTATGGAGAGTTAATATGTGTGTGAAAGGCATAGTTAAACCCCACAAATCATCGATTGAAGAAAAATTGCACTAATACCCTAAAAAGCTGATCCCAAAATGTGCTGTTCTGCATTTGTAGGATGAACCAGACTAGTGACTGGTGTGTTGTTTGCAGCAATAAATACCTCTTGGGATGGTTGTTATTGAAAGCCTTGAGACAGCAGAGATGAAAGAGACAAAGGGTTATGGTCTCAGGCAAGAGTCTCAGCTCTTTTGAAAGGTGCACCTCATTCAGCAACAGAGACACAGAGTTACCAAAAGCTCTGCAGGCATAACCAGCAGCAGGAGGTGAAGCAATTTAAGGATGTGAAAGGCAGCTTCTATAGGTGAAATATGGAGGATAACAGGTCTGGGAGAAGGGGTGTTTCACTTTAAAAAAATTATTTATTTTTTCCAATAGCTGACAACAATAGCAGCAGCAGCTGGAAGTACCTGAGAGTGAGTGACAGTGAAGGAGCCAGGACGAGCTGCAAATGACAGTAAATAATAAAAGTGACTTGAAAAAGCTCTGGGCCCCTAGTGACTCCAAGAATAGTGAATTGGGACAACAAAAGCAAGAGTGCATTTTGAAAGAAAACACGAATGTGCTCTTCCTTCTGGCCGCATCTGAACCCTTTCTCAACTTAGAGATCAATGCAGAAGCAAAGATGTGCTGTATCTTTCATGTGGCTGTGATGTTCTATAATAAAACCTGAACAAACAGGTTTTGTTTACCAGGATTCTAGTGAAGCCTCAGTTTTCAATCAGGAATCTTCTCATGCTCCATTCTCTAGTCTACTGAAGCAGAAGGTTAGGACTTCCCTTGACATTGACAAAGCAGCTCTAATTTCCATTGGAGAGTCTCTAACAGCTCACTTCAGAAGTGAACTTGGTAATGGAAACAATGTTTAGTTTCTGAGTATGTGGAATAAAATTTTCTCCATCAACCCAAGAGTTCAGTGAAGACCAGGTGCCACAATTCTGTGAAGCTGGCAACAACTTTTGGTGGTGTCTGAATTTAAAGACTTTGCAAATAGATCTGGATTTGAGTCATGGGCTTCTCCCCTTGGATAAACAGTTTCACATCTGTATTGTTCTGATTGTTTGCTTGGTTTTTAAAACTGTGGTTTTTTTCAAGGCAAATTATATGTTAGGTGCCTTGTAAAGCACCTAGAATTAGCCAAGGATGGGTTCTTGCCTTTTTTTCTGCCACTGGCAATCTCAGAAGAAGCTTGGATCAAAGTACTGTAGGTCAGGGATTTCTGTTCTGATTCAATGTACATACTTTCATAATGTTCCCTGTTAAGTGAATTATTTATTTTTGTCTTCATATCATTATGTTGTTTTAGCACCTCCTTAACTGAAGACTATTTTGAGGGGCATCAAAGAAACTGGCAGTAGCACTGAGATCTCACCTGACAGCAAAAATTCCTTCTCATTGTAGTAACCACAACTTCCTCACATCTGAAAACCTTGTCTTCATTCATGAAAAAATAAGCCCTTTAACTTCCTATCACTGACAGCCCCTCTCTGTGTTGACCCTGTCCAAGACATGAATAGTCTTTCTGATACTTCCCTCCTATGTCTGAATATAATTTCACAGAAAATGAATTATGACAGTAGAACTTGACAGTGACTGTGAGGTGAATGATAAGTCTTTTCTCTGCTCCCCAGTACATTCAGTGTTCATAGCACTGAGTTTGGCAGAGCTGCTGGGTTTGCTTATTTCCTTTACTCAGAGCCAAGATTCCCAGTAGTGTCAGGACAATTTTAGAAGCAAGATGCACTCAACTGAACTTCATCTATGAAGAGATGAACAGGTGCTTATAGCTGAGTTGTCAAGTCCATATATTACCTTGATGGGTTTTCTGTCTGAAATAGAGACATTTTTGAATATGGACTTTTGGCCAGTCCTCAGATTTCAGGAAGCCATCTACTCCTGAACAGATTCATTCTGAGGGAAACAAAAATGCAGAGAAGACAGAAACAAGATCTGCAGTATGCAGAGTAATTTTCAGAGCTGGAGTAGTGGTGGTGCCTGTGGCAGGGGTTGGAGCAGTGCAGGGCTGTTGTCACATTGTCAGATTTAAACACCTTTTCCTCCTGAGGACACTGAGCAGTGTTGAACATGGCTTGACAGGCCTGGGCCAGGCCCCAATACATTGCAGTGATTTGGGTCTTCTATGGGGTGCCAGGGTGATAAGACACATTTAAAAAATATTTTGCTACTTTTCTGGATTCTGCATGTGTTCAGGGTTAAGGTGCAAACACGTTGAAGGTGCTCACTGCCCTAGGGACTTGCTCACACAGCCCCACCCAGCCTGCCACTAGTACTATGCAGCTTTTGGGCAGATCTCTGGGCAATGTTCTTAATTCTTTGCCTGGCCTTAAAGAAGGGCTGAACCATATGCAACAACTTACTGGCTCCCAGCAAAAAGACCAGTTTGGTTTCAAGGGTAGTCACATATTCAAAATCTTTAAAATTCTTGTCTACTGTAATCAGCCTGAAGAATAAGGAAGGCATAAAGGAGAGGAGAAAAAAAAATAGGAAGCTGTTTCTCCCGTATGTTGTTCCTCTGAGAAAAAGGAGAAAAAGCCAAAAGTGTGATTTTTAGTTATTCCCAAAGTACAGAGGTGCCTGCAATACTGAATATATCCATTAGGTTGGTGTCCCGACCAGCAACACTGTCATATCATAAACCAGCCTATGAAACACACCACAGAGAACATCTGCTGCAAGTGAGGTACTACAGGTAGAACCCAGACAAAACACCACAAATATGAAGGCAAGTAAGTCCACCAACTATTGTGAAACCAAAACAATGAATGGTTATAGCGATTTTCTTTTAGCACACTCTGGTCCTTATCTCAACTTTTGATTCCCCTGTTCAGGTGCCAAAAACCCTGTTTAGGTAACTCTCCCCAGTTTATATACTGGGCATGATGTTCTGTGGTGTGGGGTGGTTTTTTTTGATCAGTTTGGATCATCTGTCCCACCTATGCTCCTTCCCAGTATGTTTTTTTTTGTGCATCTCTTCACTGGCAGAGCATGAGAGGAGGAAAAACAAAAGTCCTTGGCTTAGAATAAATTGACTTAGCAAAAAAATGCATCAGTATGTTATCAATGCCTCTCCCATTCTGAATCCAAAACACAGCATTTTAACAGCTACTAAGAAGAAATTAATTCTATTCTAGCTGAAACCGGACACTGAGTTAGGTAAAATAGTTGTTAAGCAATATCCAGAACACTTTCTGCCATAATATCCTCTCTCAAGTCTGCAAACTCAGTGGATTTTATCTTCTGTGTGCTTTCTACATTGCATGATTTCAAACTGTATTTCAGGGAAGGAATAGAGCTGGTGCATCCACCTGTGCAAAGAAGTGATAAGGAAAGCTTATAAGGAATCATGAAGTAAGGAGCTGGAGGCTAGGGAGTTCTATGAGGAGAACATGAACATGGATAGCCTGACATGAAATCAGTGAATTTAGTCTACAGATTTTGAAGTTTACAGCCTGTAAGACTGAAGATGTGGCACTTGACAAGCTCCAGCTGAATTGGAAGCATCAGAGACCCCACACTGCAGATCAGCAAAGGCATGAATCAGCAGGAACCTGGATGGAGCACCTGAATGGATGCCCATACTGCTGAGCAGTGCCTTGCAATAGGAGTAGGCCTGTGGGGTGAAATAGTTGGCACTGGGGTTCCAGTACCCACACTACCCAGGGTGGAGGGGGATGGAGAAGGCTATTAATGCCATTAGTGGCTGGAGCCCACTAGACACAACCCAGAAGCCTGTCTTCTGGTTCAATTTAATCTGAAAGCAAGCCATCTTGTGTACCCTGAGATAATGCCACAAAGAAAAAAAAAAATAGGATTGAAAACATTCTCTGAGTGTAATACCCTCTCCATTTCTCTAAAAATATGTAGCAACAAGGTGAGTGGGAATAATCCCCATGGGCAGGAAAAAGTTTGGTTAAAAGGTGAACTCATACTCATGTTCCAGAGTTCTCTGTTTAGGATGTTGAAGTATTTCTCCCACAGCTGTTAACAATTTGTAAAATACCATAGACCACAACTCCAGCAAACACTGATCAGCTGTGCCTGGGTCTCTGGCACCACAGACCTCTGATCCTGCTGTGGGTCCTGGGGTGATGCTGCATAGACAGTAATATAAACCCACTTCTATTTCCTCTGATCATTAATCACCCAGGATTTCATTGGTGATTAATGGCAATACTTTAGGCTCTCCTATAAAGACTATAAGATTTCGTGTGCTTGGAGCCCTTCTGCCTTTCTATGGCACTTACATTTTCTTTTTCTAGGAATAGCCTTGGCGATAAAATGAGTCACCTACCACCCTGCCAACAGTGAACATGATGACTGATGCTTAAATGGCACCTTTCATGCTCGGAATGTTGAAACCTATGTGTGGAATCCTTCCCTGCTGCTGGCTGTGCTGTCAATACAGTGCCAGAGTCTTTCTACATGCACAGAGCAGGAGGTCTCAGTGTGAGGATTCAACACCCTTCGTCACTGCCTTGGAAAGGGTCTGTGTATGAGGCTCTGACCTGGCTGGCTGGCGTAAGTATTACACAGGGAGTTATGGTGCTCCTGAGCCGTGTTGCAGGGGACAGCAATGGAAGGGACTGTGCAAGTCCTCTGGTGAGGTTCCTGCAGCCATGTCACAGGCAGCTCTTCTCATCCCTCCTAATGTGCCAACAGCTGGATCCCCTAGCACACCAGTGGTCTCCTGAGTGCTGCAGAGATCCAGGCAGTTGAGTATGAAAAGGTAAGTGATGTGAGCTTTATGTTTATTCTGTTCCTACTGGTATAACATTAGCGAGACTTGACTGAGCACCTTAGAAGCATGAATTACTTTCTCAGGAATGTGGTGCCTAGCAGCACTAATGTTAGAAAGAAGAATAAGTATTTAATATTGGTAGTTTATGGAACACTCTTCATGCACAGAATTGCAACACAAAACAATCTGAGGAGCAAACAGCTCAGCTGTTCCTTCAGCCAGCCTGCCAAACACATCTGCAACTTCTCTACTACAAAGTACCTGATTCAGAGAAACCTGTAAACTATAGAAACGGAATTAGAAAAGTAAAATTGAACTTCATTTATTCTTTCATAAAACTTGAACTTCTACAGGGCCGATACACAAGTTCTTACAAGATAATATTGCAAGTATCAAATAAAATATACTTCAATTACAAGGGAAGTCAGTGTTTCTATAGCCAGAAGCAAGTAAGTGGGAGATTGAAGAGGATGGTGTCATTCAGTCTTGATGGGAGCCCTGGTCTTTTGAAAGCCTGTGCACATCTGCCCAGCGACATCAGTAGTTTTCTATTTAAAGACAAGCACTGGTTCACTGAACCTGACTCAAAGATAACTGCAGCTTGTTTCATAAAACTGGAAAATTAATCGGTGTGAAATGTATTGGAAAACAGAACAGTTATTCATATGCCTCAGCAGTTTCCTTATTAGGTAAAACAAGCTTTTGATTGTTCTCCCAGGGCATACAATACCTCAATATGCTGCAAAATAGGCTGTTAGAAAATGAGCCAGCATGACTTGCATACCTTAATGACCACTTTTGTGACAAGTGCAAATGAATATTATGAATCCAAGGTCAAAGCCTAATCATCGAAATGGCAAAGGTTCAGTCACTAACTTCTTTAGGTGTACTCTTCACCCTACAGCAATAGCCTGCCTTGGACTGATTGGAACCTGGTGGGGTTTGTGGAGGGCAGAGACCACTGGTTATCCCTATGGTGAGTTCCCTAGACAGCTACAATGCAAATTCTTCCCAGCAGATGCAAAAGAAACGAGAATGGGACCAAAATCCTCCTATGGAAAAGGAAAGCACCACACATTAAAACAGCGGGATTAGAAGCTCATGAAACAAAAGGGTTGGCTTAAGGTTCCTGATGTATCATGTTACAAATGCTCTTTTACAGTTGGCTCTACTCCTTGGAACGACTGAATCATTTCCTACTTAGGCACGTTTGGAAATGGCAGCTTTTTCCAATTCAATTCTATCTGGTTGCATCAACTGAAAATTCAGAGTGGCTCAGTAACTAAGTGTGGTAAAGACAGTTGCGTAAAAGAATATAAATTAATTCATTATCTCAGCAGAATTAAGCTCATTCTAATAGCACCGCCCCCTACCCTGAACAATGCATGAATAAAAATTAAAAGGCAGGTCCTTTAGCTGGAAGAAATTGTACCTTTTTCAGTCTACGTTTCTTTTCAGCAAATAATGAAAATAATATCCATAATAATAGGATGCAGGAAGTCTGGATGCTCTCTGCCTCTATCCCTGAGGAATGGGGTGATGAGAAATTATGTTGACTTAACCATATGTCCAGAAGGATTAATTTTGATTTTGTAGTCTTGGAATCAGCTGCTACCTCAAAGGAGAGGAGTGTGATGGTGATGTTTCTAGGCTGCTGATCACTTGCTATCCCTGACCCGAAAAATGACAAGACCCCCAATTTTACACGTTTCCAGCCTGACTTGACTGCTGCTAGGAGAATTATAAGAGACGGTAAGACTGCTTTAAATACATTTTTACATCTGGTCTAGACACAGATTTCCTAGCCCAAGATGCTATTTCATGGTGTGAGCTCATTCAAGTCTGATGAGGTTAAGTCAATACCACACAGTGCATACCACAGCAAAGTCCCTGTGCAAGCTGGCAGAGCCTCTGTGGCCAGCAGCTCCTGCACAGGCATCAGATCTTCTGGGCTTCAGCACTTAACTTATGTGTCCATGTTATGTGGGAAATACGCAAAATGTGATGTGCTTGATGATTTTGGATTGCAGACAAGTAATTTTTAAGACCTTGTCAGCCCCTCTGTGGCTTGTGCTCTCCCTGGGGCAGCACAGCATGCCTGTCCACTGCAGACAAATCTACAGGGTGCTCCCAGGCCACCCCCAGCAGCTGGTGGATGGACTTTTTGTGTGGGTAAGCAGCTGGCCTGCCACCTCCTGCTCATCCCCTTCCCCACAGGCAGCTCCCAGAGCAGCTGTGTGGTGGCTGATGCTGCTGTGCCATGGACTGGATGGAAGCTTCTCTTTGAACACTGCCCAAGTCACTGGGATTTTGAGTGTCTGATTGATGTCACTAATACAGACTAGTGAAAAACAACTTGATACAAATGAGCTGTAATAATCTCCAAGTGAATGATTGCTAGTGTTTTGTTACTATTTTTAAATAAATCCAACATCACATTTCTAGAAGATGTCTGCATTGTGAGTCGACTTTTTCTCCATACAAAGGGTTTCACTCCGCTGATGTCTGTCTGCAGGGGAGTGGAAAGAACTTGGCCACAAAGCAGTATCCATGAACACATAAATTCTGGCATGGCATTTATATCCTAACCATATTGTGTTTGCAGACATTAATTTGTAAAGATTTTCTTTTTCCCCCTTCCTGTAAAAAATTGCGTTCTTATGGGTAAAACAATCAGTGAAGGTGGCCACAGTGCCACTATCCACTTTAAATCATCAAAAATAAAAAATAATGTGATATTCTACAAAGCACAGCTCATTTTTCGTTGTTATCTATTATTCATATGCATTGTCAATAGTTCATTAGTTCTGGTCAGCTTTCCCATGTCAAAAATCTTGTTTTTCATGCCTACAGTCTTGCAGTAAAAAAAAAATAGTGTGATCAATGATCTCAACACAATGAAAAAAAAAATCTGTTTGCATACAGTCTAGAAGCTGAAAACTTCACATTCTATTTCTGAAAAAAGACCCCCACCCAACAACATTTAAGGGAAGCAAAATTTATTTTCAAATAGAAATTAATTCTTTCTTACTGTTTTGAGTGAGGTATTTGAATGAGTTCTTGCAAATAACACTGGCAGAAATTGGGATGAGTATGTAAACAGCCTGCAAAAAAAAAAAATTGCACTTTTCTGAAAACACATCCCCCTTCATAAAAACTGCAGCTAGTCCTACCTAACCAGGAGCTGTTTGTGAGCATTTCTCAAAGTGATAAATGGTGTCTCAGCATTTCCTTCTCTCTTTCTGATGATCTGTTATAATGACAGCAGCTCTGTCATATATCTCTATTTGTGAGGGCCCCTCGCTTTCTTCCTTCTTTTACTACAAAAGATCTCAAAGGAAGCCTTTGTGTGTCAGGAGGAGCCAAATTAACATAATACGCAGTATCTATAAATAGTTGCTTCAGATTAGGCTTCTACAAAACCTTGGTTTTTTTCCCCTACCACTGGTAAAAGATACAATCTCCTATCACTTTTTTTCCTTTATTAAACATTAATGTTGTTGCTCAGATTTTGTGTATTTTTCAGTGCTTTTATTCAGCCACAGGTAAAAGATGGCCAGTTCCTTGTTTCTGTATTTTGAATTTGCAAAAAAGACCTTGTTAGAAATAAGGCATGTGGTACTGGCAAATTAATTACCAAGAGCAATGCCAAATTATTTGTCTTAAAGACAGATCCTGGAAAACATGGATTTTTCATGAACTGTGCTCCTAAATTTTTTCAAACCTTTTGAGAATTGCTTCCAGATGTAAAAAAATTGAAAAGAACTCATAAGCTGAGGAGCATTAAGACAAGGCTAATTAAATCAATGTCTAGTACAAGGATCATGAGAAAATGTTAGCTGCTACTTGTACACCATAAGGATCAAGTAGTGAAACTCTCAGATACCCAATGCAAATGAAATAACAGAATTATTTCTTCTTTCCCCATAATTCCCAACCAAAGTTCCATGTAACAAGGAAGTTCAGGAGGAATTCAGACAAATTCCAGGAAGGAGGCAGCAGCTCCAGCTGTGCCAGACAGGAGCAGCCTGGCCCGGGTACCGCTCACTGTCTGCTGTGCTGGGATGGAGGACGCTCCGGACTGTGCTCCAACACAGGCTGGTGCTCTTCTGCCTGATCATTATTTATTTGGGGCTTTCTTCTAGGGTCCAAAATGTGCAAAACGGTTTCAAAAATTATCCCTGTGAGCTATACAGTCTCTTTTCTACATTAGTTGCTTACTAAAAGCTGATATTATTAAACACAGCTTTACAAAACCTGCATAGAAACACACCAATTCTTCCAAAATATTTAATTTTTTTTTCTTTTTGATTTCTTTAATACTGAGGAACTTCCTTTTTAATTTTTTCCCCTCAGCAATTTTAAGGATTAATAATTTAGTTTTTAAAGGAAAAACTTGATTTTTCAGAATCTCATGATCCCAGTGACTAAGCAGTGAGGGAAATACTAAATGACACAAGATGCCTAATTAAATCACAGGCATACTTCAGTTTCTTGAGATTTTGTCCTGAGAATATTTTCCTGATCTCCAAAGCAGCTAACATTTTAATCCTGGCCAGGGAAAGGCAACCACCCCTAATGTAATTTAATTTAAGGTTGACAATGAAGCTAACTCATGATCAAACTGTTTACTTTTTAATTCCATGGCAGTATAATACATTGCTATATCCTGGACAAATTACTGATCCCAGCTCATGTATAAATATAAAGGTTATTTACATAAAGCTTAGACTATAGTGTCAAACAGCTACTCAAAGAATGTCTGTTTTGTTCAAATTAAGAATAGCAGGTGCATTTGAAATCCTATGAAAACTATAATTTCAAACTAACAGGGCTCCTCAGTAAATATTTTTTGAGAAAAGGCAATAGCTGAATAATCATAAAACAAGTCCTTTGTGTAGCCAAGCTCACTATGCTTCTGAGACAACAGTGTCTACATTAATTATACTTCCCCTTCCCCATAAGAGTCACTTCTTCAGGAGGAATTTACAAAATTAAAAGAGCTTGTTTTTTAGTAGCTGGATATTTTGCATGACGGAAATTCTTTTAACACTTCCACTTCTGTAATTCAATACAATGACTCAAATGCAACAGGTAAAACTTCTTAAAATATGTTCATTTTCCAGGAACTGCAGAGTGGCAGTTCTCTCAGCTTTTCTTTTTTGTTATTTTTTTCTCTTTTTTTCTTTTTTTCCCCCCTCAGCTTAAGAGGTTTTTTAATACTCTTGATACTCTTGCCAACTGGTTTTTTTTTTTAAGGAGTGTAGCTCCTCTTTGTTCACTAAGATATTCCAGCTGTACTGCCACCCAGCATGGCTGGGCTGTGTCTGTACTCACCATGTTTGGTGGCTCTCAGTGTTCTTTGTGCCCAGGCCCTTTAGCCTATTCACAGGCTGTATCTGCTGTAACCACCTTGCACATTTAAGGCCCAGTACATTAAAACCTGTGGTAGCCCCTTTCCTTGAAGGAGCATGCTCAGCCTGACAGAATATGAGTTGTACTGACATAGGTGTGCCACTGAGGGACATGGTTTAGTGATGGACTTGGCAGTGCTGGGTTAAGAGTTGCATCTCAGTTGGATCTATGATCTTAGAGGTCTTCCATCTTAAATTATCCAATGGTTCCTAAGGAACCTAGCCTTCCATTAATGATTGTTTTACTCAGTAATGTAAGTAAAAAAATCTACCCAATATTCATTCCAAGTTTCATAACTTTGAGGAGAATGGGGCAATAGTTGAAGTCCAAAGCAAGTGCACACTTTGTGACTTTCTTAATATGAACAGCGTGAGCCACAACCCTGGTAGTGCTCTGCACACCAGTGCCATCCAGTCAGGGTACCAGAGCCCTCCACAGACAATGGATGAGTTATTTTGGTGGATGCAGGATTTCTCTGTGTAGCTCCGGCCAATTAATTCTGCTCTCTGGGGAATTCAACAGCAAAACTGCCTTTTATTTCTGTTGTAAGTGCCTGAAAAATTTCACCTGCTATAAGGTGAGTGTAGCAGACATCTTCTACATGAAAAGGATAAAGGGTAATTTTGGCTCTCAGTTCAGGAGAATTGAAGTAGATAGCATGAATATAACAGGGTATCCATGGATAGGCTAACTCATGTCAATAAGGCCATAAGAATATGCACTGTACCGAGTCTCTAAATTATTCTTCCACATAATTAAATATGCAAGTGTAATTAAACCCTATATCTATCAAGCTTAGTCCAGGCCAAAATGTGGCTTGATTTAGCCTAGTGTCTCCAGTAGAAGTTGTGTGCCAGGCAACATAAGAAATACTCATTTAAAAGCTTGCCATCATCTCATAAAATAATGTCTGAATAAATGAAAAAAAAATAAAAATCTGTGTTTCAGATGAGAACAGGAATTATTTTAATTCCCCTAAATATTTCTCAGAAGAGGCTTTACCTCACCTGCAGCTGAAACAGTCTCTCTGGGAATTTTTTATGCACATGCTAAGAAATCTCAGCTTAAATACATTCATTTTTGGATGAGATTAATTTCTCTCCAGTAGTTAGTATCTTTTATTTAAGTGTAAATGGAACTAGAGTGAATGGTTAAGATGTGGATGTATATATTTCATATGACTGTATCTGATAATATGAAACCCAGACATGATGCACCATCTGTGTCCTATAAAAGTAAACTTTAGTGTCTTTGTTTTTTAAAGATCTTTTACATAAATAGATCTAATGAGGTTGATACTTTCCATGAAAAATATATAATTTCAGCTTCCTTTTAAAACCAGAAACCCTTACGGGTTCTTATATCTATAACTGGCAAACCCAGCTTGTTAGTACATAATTTATTCATTTTCCATCCTTTCTAGGTAAACACAGTATCTACAGGCTATTTAAAAACAAATTAAGAATGTAGAGGTAAGTTTATGTTTCATAACTTAATTTCCTAAAAATGTTCTCTTTACTGAAATAAAAGAGAAGGACAGACACAGGATTCTAACCCAAACTTCCAAATTTTATATAATTTTAGTCTTATGATTACAGACTAGATCAGTACAGTCAAAGGTCAAAGGGGGAGCTTGTCACTTTTTGTTACGTTACCTGAACCAGGGAGTGCAGATGCTACAGTCTACAAAAAATAATGTCTGTTTGCCATAACCAGGAAAAAAGCCCCAAGAGAGACCTGATCTTCATGTGCCCACCGCAGAGCTCCTTCAGTGTTTCTTCTCCCAAAGCCTGGGCGAAACACAGTTCCCTTCCCTGCTATCCCCCCCCAAGAGCTGCTGCACTTTGTGATTAGGATGATGCCTTGTCTGGGGTAAATGAGTGTGCAGCTCAAAGCACCACCACTCATGTCACATCCAGCTTAGGACCTCAGCCAGCTATTAGCAAGGGCATGGGCTCCTACTGGAGCTCTACCAATGCTATTTTCCATGCTCCACTCACATCTCCCTGGCCCATACCTCTTTCTCTAGTTTCCTGCAGAACATATGGCAAGTCATCATGCATTGAGAGTGCACTCACGTAGTAATGCGTTCTTGCTTTTGTTTAGCCTGAAATATTTTTGTGTTTGTTAAAAATGACCTGCACTCTGTTTATGAGTCCAGATAAAATACATGCTCAATAAATGTAAAATGTCAGTAAATGGTAGAACAGTATTTATAACTGGGCCAGTCATTAAAGACCAAACATTGAGTTATAGTGCTGTGTTGCATCTTTACGAATTATATGGTGTCTGAACAGAGAAATCAATATGTCACAATTTTGAATTACTTGGCACCTTTTAATTTTCAGAGATCATCTTGCTTCAAATCTTGACATGCATCACTGGGCCAGACAGGAAACAGGCCCCATGACAGCACTGGTTCCTGTCTTACAGGGCTCACTAAGCTACATGCAAATATTCTGTGCAGCAGATCTTTCAGATAGCTGCCACTACACGTCATCCTCAGCTAGATGCCAACGTCCCTCAGAAATGAAAACATGCAATTCACTGCTGAAAATCTGGTTCACTGTGGTTGAGAAAGGGAGCTGGTTCCAACTCCTCCAATGTGGACTGAATTAGTGGTCTCAGTCTCATCCGTGGTGAAAAGACTGTTGGTTATTGGGGTTTTTTTCACCCCAAAGTTATTCCACCATATATATTACTGAAGACTGAGTCACACAAGAAGGAGAAAGGTGGTGCAAAGGCTGAAGCACTGTCTCTCCTCGAAGAAGATCCAAGCAGTATGGTTTGGGGCAGTTCAGGGAAGTGCTGCTGCATCTCTGTGCTACTCTCTGGTCAGCAGGGGGCTCATTCAGTTTTTCATGACCATACCCAACAGTTACCCAAAAAATTTCACAAATTGCTTACTTGTTAAATTCTCAGTTTGCTCTTAAGGACAGCCAAGCTGAGCCTGAGCGCATCTGGAAAGCCTGAATAAATTTTCTCCAGCTGCAGGTTCCAAGTGATGATTCCTTGCTTTGGAATTGACTTTTACACACACTCAGCTATTTGGTCAAATGCATACTCGTGCAATATGCAAACACGACATTAAAGGCGAAGGATTTTAAATGCTGGTATTTAAAATGCACTTCTCCCCAGCACATGATAATGGTACTTTGAGCATCAGCATTCCTCTCAGCTGAAAATGCCTTCATCTTCCCTCCCCTCTGCCCTTCTGCTCAGGCTCCACACACTTCACATGTCATCCTGTCCCCCACACTGAGCCCCTGTGCTCTCCCACCTCTTCACTGGAACCTCCATCCTCCTCTCCTTGCTTCTGCTCTTCCTTTTGGGTCCTCTTCCCAAACACTGACACATTTTTAGATTTCTTCAGATGTACTGGTGATGCCAAGGCTGTTCAATATAGAAGATTCAGAAACAGTGTATGCAAACCATATATTTTTAAACTTAGTCTATTTAGATGGAATTGTTAACTGTAGAGGATGTCCAAATAAGTAGTATGGGTGTTAAAGCTCTGAAGGTTAAAAATGAGGTTGGTCAATCTGTAAGAACAAAATGACCATGTGCTGCAGAAAGTCTCACCTGTGAGCTAGGTACTGAATGCCTGTTCTGAAAATAATGCTAAACATAAGAGTTGTTATTGATTCCTTCTGTTCCAATGACACTCACTCTTCTTAGCTACATTTGGTTTTCCCTTCTGCTAGACCTTAATTCTTTCTTGCCAGTCTATCAAAGGCACTGGATATAATAAACTAAAATGTGCTTTCTCTGGGAGTACAGGAACTGAGAGGGAGACAAATAGATAAGTGGCTATCTGAGGACCGCAGGAGAGATTCTGGCTTACCCAGCACATAGATTTTGTGAGGATGGCAGTATATTTGCAGAGCCTAATGAAAGTGAGCCAGGGCTGCAATACGATCAGCACGGCCTGTCACTGAGGTATGGGATATCAGCATATTTACTGAAGTCCCATACTTAGCACTACATGTTCAGAGGAGAAAGAGAGGGAGAGAGCTGAGCCCAATTGATGCTGGTCTGCCATTAGAAGGAGAATGACCTAACTCCCTCCCTTGGCCTCTGCCTGCCACCTTCCACACCCACAGCCATAACACAGGCCCTCCAAGGTTTCTCACTTTTTCCCCATGCCACCGTAGGCTGTGCTGCTTTGCAGGGACAGTCCCAGTCCAGCTGCCCCACTGCCAGTCCTCTTCCCAGCAGGACAGCAATGGTCACGCACTGGCTAAGATGGCTCTCTCGCATGTTGGCATGAATCCCATTAAGTTTTGGCCCATTTTGGACTCTGGTCTACAACCAGCATCATTCAGACAGAAAATTACTTCAGAATGGAGAAAAAAAGACATTTGATACACTCCAGTTTTCAACAAGCATTCCCAAATGTCTGTATATCTTGCTAGCTCTTAAACTACCCTGGATTTATTTCTGTTTGGAGGTAAAGGCTTTCAGTTCCAGTTTATAAATGGCTCAAGATGTTACTAGACAAACAGAAATAAAGAATTGTGTAGAGTTTTTTCCCCCCTTGCTTTCACTGATAATTCTGAAACAGGAAGCCACCCTAATGCTAAGAGGTATATTTTTTGTATGGCTTATTTTCCTATACTATTTCTCTTCCCAGGATGTGCTGAAGGCTCTGTGACTGTCTTGCTTTTCCTCATCACTGCATGGATAAGTTTCCTGACCTTTGTAAACACTTTAGAGACACATTGAGCTTTCAGAGGACTCTGGCTGGTGCCTCACCAGAAGCTCAAGACTGGCCCCAGGTTAACATGAGCTTTAAAGCTGCATCTGAGCTAAGGGACCTTGTTGAACCCTGACTCTCAAGCAGCCTCACAATTACTTTCCTATGGTTTCTCCTACAGATGATCTCTCTTTTACAGCAAGGTATCCCAGTCACAAGCCCCATCTGGCTGATCCCACTGTTGACCCCCACATTCCTCACCTGCACCCCTTTGGCACCCCACTTCTACCACAGCCTTGTCAGCATCAACTTCACAGCTGTAAATAGCCTAAGAAATACCTGATGACAGAAGAAGGAAGATTTGGGATTTGCAGCTGCTGTGTTTCTGTGGAGCATTCAACAGTTTTTACAGCAGAAGAGACTGTGAGAATCACTATTATGTAAGAATATGTTTATGCTGCAATCTGGGCAGTTATATTTTTAACTCTATTTAACGAGGTTAATGGCTTTTTCCCAGTTTAAAGACAGAGGTCCTGTCTTTCTTCCTCCAAACCCCTCAAATCCATGAGTTCATGGTGCTCTGTACCACTTCTGTGGTGTCCTTTCATAGCAATGAAGTAGTCTATCCCCATACTTTGGCACAGGATTCTTCTTTATTTTTCTATTTACTGTACTCTGTGAATTTCAAGAAAGGAAATTTAGGAATGCCAAAAGAAAAAAAAAAAGAAAAAACAAGGAAAGAGAAGAGAGATCTAGCTATTTTCAGCACACTGTTACCCCAAAATGACAGCTGGAGCCACCCTCTTGGATGAAACTCTATGGATATTCTTCCCATCCCAAGATTAAGCCTTCATACACCCATCCCTTTTTTTTTTTCTTTTTGTGAGTGATCCCTGCTATTTGCTCACATCATGCATTTCTTTTCCTGAATTGTTGCTCTGATTTTTCATAAACATAAATGGTGCTGACTGCCCATCATACCCCATCACATGCACCATAAAAGATCACTTCATACTCCACTGTGGCCTCTCATTTCTATCACAGTTTGTTTTATATGCATCTTCAACAAACATGTGATCCCAAATAGGATTTTTCTACAGAAGGGTAGCTGGACATGCTGTGTAACACCCAGTGATGGAAAGAAATATTTAGTTCGACTTAATTACCTCAACCATTGACCACAGTGCCCAATGAGAACCCTTCCATTATGTGACATCCCTGGGGACATATTCCCCCTCCAGCCATGCAGGCATTTTAAAAGCTTCTGGGAGCTGTACAGTCAGTCTGCATGCTGATCTATGATGAGTAAGTGTTGCTCCAACAGTTTTTGTCGGTGCTAATTTACTTGCTTTGTTTGTTTGCTTGGGGTTTTAATAATTGTATTAAAAGTCTTTGCTCCTGATGTATTTGACATTGTGCCATTGGTCCATTAGGATTCGGTTGAGTGTTGTGCATTATTTTTAATTTGCATTCACAGTATGCTCTGTAATAACTCCCACTGAATTCTAGCCATGGATGCTGTGAATTTGTATTAACAGCAGCGCTGTTTTGTGCAACTGTAGTAAAAATTCTTTGCAAAAGAATACTTAGTGCATCATCTCCTTTAGTGAAGGAGATCAGAGTTTCCAAACAACAACACAGACTTGCAAATTATTCCTGGGCTAATTGTAATGGAAGGATTAATCTTGGATGGAAATCATTGGCACAAGCTGCTGTTGATGTCAGAAGTTTACATGATTTCAAAAAGCAATTAGACACAATTATGGAAGAAAAATCCATGAAAGACAACTAACCACAGAGCTAGCTCTAGTTCAGAAATTCCGTGAGCCATTGATTGCTGGAAGCTGAGAAAGATCCCAGGGATGGATCACTGCACAGTTCTTCCCTGGGATTGTGCTACTGGGTACTGCCTGAAGAACACACTGTTCTAGTCTGACCCAGTATGGCCTTTTTCATAGTGGCACGTTAAGATGTCGTGCTGAGAGCCTTTAGGAAGAAAGGAGAATGGGGAAAAAAAATGTCTCCCTTCAGGTTAACAACTTGCAAGTTTTTTGGTTTCTCATTGTATCTCATTGTATCTCATTGTAATTCAGAGCCTCTTGGCCCATTAGCTTTCTTTGGAAAAGCTTACACACCTGACTGCTCTACAGTCATGGGCACATGCCTGCCATGCCCTTAATTGAATAAAGGCTTGCACAGTGGCTGGCAGCAGAGCACTCATTTTCAGTAGTTACTGGCCTCAAGTCTGCTTATGCTACAAGATGCATTTTTGGCAATGAGTATTTATCTGCCATTGGGCTGGATCATAATTGCTAAAGAGGAGAAGCTGGTTTCTCAGTTAAACTAAATAAAGGAATCTGGTAAAGAGCACACAATATATTACTCTGACGAATAAAAGAATATAGATTACAACAGTGAAAACTCATTAATTTTGTGTACAAGAAGCAAGTCCTGCTGCTGGTTAGAACAGGGAGATAATAATACCAGGTCATGGGTTCAATTCCCAAACAGGCTGTTCCCTTAAGAGCTGGATTTGATGATCCTTGTCTGTCCCTTCCAGCTCAGAATATTCTATGATTCCCTAAGTATGATATCTTGTGAGACACTCTGAGTCCTGAAGACTTCTCCATGTGCCCTGATTTTTTTCCACCTTGACCTTCTCCAGATAGTGAATGGTGCTTCACTGGATGAGTCATCACTGGCACACTTGATGAACATCTCAAAGTGATGGAACATTTAACTGCTTTTAAACAGCTAGTAATTTAGCTAGGTTTATGTAGATCTCAACAGACTTCTTGCTGACTGAATTTAGTTATTTTAATAAAGCCTAATTTTTAAGTTATAGGACACAAAATTCTGTCCTGAATAAAAATAGAGAAAAAACATTAAGGCAAGATAAAAAGCATAGCAACAACAGCCACACAAGGTGATTATTTGGTTTGGACCTTTTTTTATTATTTTAATGTGGTACAGGAATGCACTGCTTTTTGTGATTTTCTTTTAGTGGAATGATTGGGGCCATTTGATGTCCTGGAGTCTGGCAGACGGCACCTTAGTTCTTGCAGTTTGTCATTATGTAAAACCATGTTGCCCAAAACTGTGGGTGGAAATAAATGAAGAAGTTGTGAAATGCAATGAACCAATGACTTTCTCCCAGTTTGAAACACATATGCTTCAGTTTTGTGAATTTGCTGGATTTTTTTCTTGCTAAAAGCACTCACATTGATGACTACACTAAAAATACCAAAATAGTTGTCTCGCACCAACACCTCACTCTGGGGTCTTTCATGCTTTCCCAGAACATGGGACTCTGGTTTCACTGAACATCTTTAGTACCTTTCTCTTCTTCCTAATTGTAACAGTCACTTCTCCTCCTATTTGCAATAACTAATATCCCTATGACAGCCATTGCTTAGATGAGAAGGCAGCACTAGGAAAGCATTTAATGAACATTAATTGCTTCTTAATATGATTTAGCTGCTGGAAATAAGAAGGCTAAGCTGGCTCCATGTGACCAGCAGCCCTACAGACACCTCCACCAGACTCCTTTTGAGACGCAATCCTGCTGACCTGGGGGATAGCAGCCTTTCATAGATGATAACCAAGGCTACATTTTGCTTTTCCAAATTAGCAGCTAAGTAGGGCTGTAGGAGCTCAGTAACAAAGTCATGATGATACCACCTGGCTGATTAGTGATCTCTTCCTTCTGTGCAAGCCAGCAATTATCAATTCCTGCTGACTTCAGAAGCTAATGGGAATCAGAGGATGGGGGATGCTGCCAAGATGCAGCAGTTTCCAGCTGTGAGGAGGATGATGAGATGGGACACAGACTTTATGTACACTGTTAAGTCTCAGTCTTTTCCTGTGTGGCATCTTTGACACCTGTGTTTTTATCATTTTGACCCTCTACATTTCATTACCTGACACTATCACTTTGACACAGCAATACCATGTAAGAAAAGCTTGGTCTTTTAAATCCAGCATTCCTAAATTTGAATTCTGATTCACCATTGATTCTCATCTCACCCTTTAGTAGGGTCACTTAACCTTTCTACTAACCTTTCTACTAAGCTGGTATCATTTAAAGATACTGTGACAATCAATCAATACATGTTTGTAAACTTGTTAGTAAACAACCAGTACCAAGTGCCAAGTCTAATTTAAACACATATAGTTTATAATCTTCCCATTTTCTTTGCAAGAACTTTAATATGACACAAAGATTAACCTTCTGATCTCAGGAAAAAAAATCTTTACTGGTATTATAGACTAGTGTTGGCAGCAGACCTCTAACTTGAAATATGATGTCCTCACTGGCATCACTAAATTTCCCATGGATTAGCTGACAGTGATACTTCAGGACTCATGGGAAAACTATTGCAGAGGGAAATAACAGTGAGGGCAAAAAACAAATCTTTTCTGGACTGTAATTCTTAGTCTTCTTTCATTCAGTGCTGGAATTGAATACCACTAGGCTTTTAAGATGAAAGACTTATTGTTTTACATAGGGTACTTAATGGGTATTATGAAATAGTTGATGATATCCACTAACATAAGCAGAAGCCTTCATGCTTTACAGAGGTGATGGGGGGTTGATATTTCTAGCATCTGCTGATCAATAAACATACACATACCTTGAAAAGCTTGA
>JAHLSL010000022.1:19070027-19123127 GCA_025920805.1 Petroica traversi
GGTCGTGGGCAGGAGAGCGGCGCCGCTCCCGCCGGGTGATGTTCAATCACTGGTCCTGACAACTTTGTTTTCCCGTGTCGCTTGCCAGGGGCTGGGAGGAGGAGGAGGCAGGAGCAGCGGCTGTCACGCCGAAAGTGGTGCGAGCCCTCAGGTCTCCCCTGACGCCCCTTCCTCAGACCGAGAACAGGTACGGGCTGGACGCCCGCAGGTGGGTCCGTGAGGTCGGGTCTGCAAAAGCAGAAATTCGCCTTCGCTCCGGTTCATTCTTCCTTTTGTTTCGGCCGCTTGATCAGAGAGAGCGTTAGAGATTATTAGAGCAAGTGGCACTTTGCTTTAAGTATAGTGAATTATTTGTTCACGGCACTGTTATTGACGGCTGTCACTCTGCCGGTGGTTTTGAGTCCAGTAAAATGTTGCGTAGGGCAGTTTTGTTAGCGTACGATGCAAAAAGTGCCTGCTGAATGGCGTTTTCCAGGTATCTTTTATTCTTCTTTCCAGGAAGGTGGAGCTGGAGCTGGGTAATACTGTTACTGTTTTTATAATCTGTATTTCGTTAAAAATACAGATCTATAATTTACAATCCATAGGATGAAGGCAAGACATATGAATCCTATTTCATTTTGGCTTGGCATTGTACTTTGTAGGAGCCCATTCACTTGATCATCTGTCTTGACCTTTTAGATCAGTGTAGATCTTTGCTTTACAGCCTGTTATTTTATACTGTGAACTTTGATAGGAAGATACATCGTAAAATCAGCTGTGGAACATGTTATGTCTTACATGCAGACTTCAATACTAATGACTATTGTTTTCATGCTCTTGAGTCCCCACACATTGTAGGAAAAATAATAGCGCAGAAGACAGTGGTGTAATCCACACATGAGATAAATACTATGTAAGAATTAGTTTTGAAATATTTTTTTGCTTTTTCTCTTTTACTTTATACGGCCTTACTAACATTGCAGTTTCCGTGGCTGTTATATGTTAACATATATTATGGTCAAAAACACATTATAAAAATTACAAAGAACTTAAGAATTGGGTCTTTCACAGAAACTGTGATGTCCTGGTTGTGTAGGAGACAATGGTAACAGTGCAGTTAACCTTACTGTGAGGCCACCATGTCAACCAATCTAGTGGAATTTGACAGCCTATGCTTTCCCTAAGTGAAATGTATGTGATACTAGTTGTAGTAACCATTGCAGTGTACCCTAACAGCGCATTTCTTATGTGTTTCTCATGAGAGACCTTTTTGCTCCCTTCCTCAAAATTTAGAACTTTTACAAGCTGTAAGTTTATAGCATCTTTCAAAATTAGAGTGAAATAAAAGGAACAGAATTCTGCAAATGTTCCTATCTGGTGTTACTAGCTTCTAGCCTGTTTCTCTTTCCTGTTCTCATTTTTTTCCTTTCTGCCTTTTTTTTCCTTCTTTCCCCCCTCTTAATATTGGTTTTGCAGTATGTACTCAGTTCTACTTAGCTTTTTTTTTGTAGCCATAACTGCATTTATATCTCCACTCTGTTGTGGGTTTTGTCTGTGGTTTCCCTCTGGCCGGTCTTCTCACGCTCCTCCCTGCTAGTTTCTCAGCTGCATCTCCTTTCACTCAGCTCTGTGTGCTATACCATGGAGTTGAATTGACTAGAATGCTGGCAGAGAGCACTTCAGAGAACAGTCTTGCTATTTCCCATCTGCTGTTAGCACTCTCACAAGGGAGCAAAGAAAGTAGAAGCAACATATACCAAAGAGGTCTGAAAATCCATGTCATGTTTTTAACCGTTGTAAATTTAGAAGTGAGCTTGAGATTTTAAATATGTATTTTTCCTTATTATACTTGGAGAACTTTGGTACTAATTTGAACCTAGTTTTTGTCGGCCTGAAATTGTATTTCTTCATGACAAAACAACTGCAAAAGTGTGTCAAGTAAATAATTAATCAAAGAAAGTTTCAATTTACTCAAGCTCCGGTAACCGTGGTGTCTTTGGAGAGATGCCTTGCCAGCTGAATCCAAGAGTGGATGTGCTTTCTCACCTGTGTGACTATGCTCAGTAAGCTGGCCTGACTGAAGTTTGTGGTGCATGTGTGGCTTATGAGAGAAGAGAGAGAGCTGCTGGACTGGACTGACCAGGAGCTGTTACTTCATCTGGAGAGCAGCAAGACTGGGCAGGGAGCCATGCTGGAGGGGATTGATCCAGGCAGCAGCTGGACTGGGCCTGGCTAAGGGCCATGCTGGAGAGGTTTGATCCAGAGAGCATCTGGACTCATTCAGGAGGTTCACACCAGTCCCTCAGTGGTGGAGATGGATAGTCAGGTCAAAAGGAATTAGTTTCCCGTGTGCAGTGGGAAAGTATGGTTCTCCTAAACAACCCTGATCATTTGAATGGCGTTGCTGTGTTATTGACAGCAATGTCCTTTCCTGCATAAGAGTAAGAGGATGTGCATGGATATTTCCAGGAGAGGAAAAAGAAAAAAAAAAAAAACCCTGGGCGCTATCCTTGATCTCTAAGTATAAGTAATCTAGGCAATCTTCACAGTCACAAGCTAATCTTTTTTCTTACCATGATTTCCTTTGCTATTGGAGGCATATTTGTAACAAGACATCTCCTGAAGAATCTCTAAGGCCCTATTATTGTGTTGCCTTGCTGTATTGAAAGCTAATCTGTTCTTTTACTGTGAGTAATTCTTTTAAAAGGATGAAACTGAAGGATGAAAGGATGAAGAGCAGGGGATTGGATCAGACTCTCTTAGATTAGACTCTCTTAGGCAGCTATTATGCACAGCAATGTTTAAATACATGGTGACCAGGCACCTAAAGTTCTCTGAAGATCTGTGTCTTAGTAAATAACCTTGATGTTGTGGTTTGTCTCTTACAGGACATTTCTTACCCCATCTTCCTGTTAAGCATTAGCTATTTGGAGCAGTATGACTTCCTCTACAGTGCGACTTGCAGTTTTTGTCTTGGGCTTATTTCACAGCCTACTGTAGCTGTTAGTAGGGTTTCTTACTGAAAAGAAAGGCCACTTTGGTAAGAATATGTCTAGTAGTCCCCAGATTTATTCATGGAACCAGTATCATATATACTGCAACACTTTGTGCTCTGACAAATTCTCCTATCTTGCTGTCCTCTCAGTTTTTAAACTGTAACTGCAAGTACAGTTTGTATTTTCTTAAGCCCCCTGTACAACCAAAAAAAGAAGTCTTGCATTTTCCCCACCTTTAGACCCTTGGTCTTCCTTCTCTCCTTTCCTCTCTCCGCAGCTGTGTTTGTGCAGGCATATTTGTTTGTTTAGTGGTTGCATTAGTAGTAGAACAGAAGGCTCAGAACTGCTAGTGCTTATCAAGGGAAAATGAAATAGTAAGAGAAACTAGGTGGTATTTTCTTTGTTGTGAGGCCTAGGGTATGCTAGGTTAAATTTAGGCAGAAATTCAAGCTCCTATTGTACTACCCAGGAATATGTAGCAGATAAATAATGCCAGCTCCTGCAAGGGAAGTGAATAGAGCACTATTTATGTATATTTTATATAAAAGTAACAAGGGAGCAGTACCCTGAAGAACTGGCCACCATTGCTCTGTGTTGTCAGTTTTAAGGCATTCACTTACTATTTCCCTAGCTTGCTCTCTGTCTTTGCAGGTCCAAGGCAAGCACAGTGTAAACACCACTGGGGTAATTGAGCAGTGGGAGGAGGTGATTGAGGAGCTATGAGTAAACAAGTTAGTGTTAATACAGTGTTCCATAATGTTGATTTTTCCAATTCCTCTCTCAGCAGCAGATCTGTATGCAGGCCTAGGAAAGAAACAGCTATACTTAATTAACAAGGCTACAGAGACCTGTACATTCTGTCTCCTGTCAAAATATTGCAGTCAGAAGGGGAAGAAGAGACAGGCTAATACCACAATTATGGAGTAGCCTAGTATATGGCACAAATAATTTGCTATGGTTTAGATTAGTCAGCAGTGGGGGTCCACTTCACTAATTTTAGTGCTGTCTTAATATTTTGCCCCTTTATTCCTAAGCGATGCTTGCAGGCGTATTTTAGGAGCACATTTTGAACACGTCTCATGTGTTAGTTCTGTCTAAATGAATAGGTGTTCAGCTGAAAGCTGCTGCCAGGACACATTTATGTTCTGACAGTGGTGAAAGGTTTCCCAGACTCCTTCTGTTTACCTGGTCCAAGTGAAAGTGCTCTGTCATTCTATCATGTGCCCTTCTAACATGATTTTAGTGTAAGTACCTTATTCTTTTCACTTCACCTACCATGAGGTTGTGAATGTTGCTTGTCATGTTACCTGTCATGCAGTTTATGGATTTTATAAAGAAAAGTATCTGATGTTATACATAACCCTGGTGAATGCACTGGAGGGTCTTTCAAATAATTTAAAGATGCGGTTTGTGTTAAAGACCTGATTTAGCATTCCTTACATAAGTGATACCTCTATAGGAACTGGAACAAAGATAGTAGGATCAGTCAGTTTAACAGTTACTGTGATTAATGTTTCACAGACAAATTCTTACTCCTGTGGTTTGATAAAGCCATTTTTATAGTCTATTTCACCAAGAACTTAAATTGTGTATTGCCTTATTAATCAAGGTGTTGTGAACTTTAAAGACATCACTGTATTCTTATCATCTGATTAATTTGAAATAGTGTCAAAGACAGGGCAGTATGGATCGTGGTTTTTTTTTAATAGTATTCAACTAACAGATGATGAAATTCAAATATAAATTAGTCCGTTCAAGGGAGAGATTAAGACAGAAGATATTCAAAATCTGGATAATGCTACTCAGTGCCATTTGGGTAGAATGATAAAAATGTACAATTTTGCATACATAAGTTATCCTTTTTAGCTGGAGATGCTCAACTGGAACGTGTTTAGAGCTCTTGTGCTGCTTCAGACAGACAAGGGCAAGAAGCTACAGAAAAGAGCAACAACTGTTTCTGCTGTATGTGGAGTGAATAGCCAATGAGTGGGATTTCCCTTACTTTCAATGTGGACTTACTAGGGAGGTGAAATTTTTGTTGCTTTCACTGCTGCCAGACAGTCCAGTTCTGAGAATGTGGAATATCTCATCCCACGTTCGTTGTTTCCACCTAATTTGAGGGAATTCTCAAGGGGTGACCTTTAAGTCACTGTGTAACTCACAGTACCAGCTTTCCTTTTTCCACCTGACTTTTTTTTTTCCCTTCACTACCATTCCTCCGTTTTGTGCCCCTACCATTTTCCTGCTCCGATAACTGGGGTTGAGTTTGGTTTTGTTTTTAAAGGGCATTCCTTTGCTTTCCCTTCCTGTACCTTGTACCTTTCTGCTCCCCCAGAATGCCATGTCACTTGGCATACCTCTCTGTCTGGTGATGCCCTGCACTGAGGTTCTCTTTTGTCTCAGGACTGAATGCGACAGGAGCAGCAAAAGGGCTTGCCTTATACTTTCTATATTTCTTTTTCTAAAGGTCGATATAATCCTTGTCTTAAACAATTTTGCAGTTTGAGGATCTGCTGTCTTCCTGAGAGCAAGATATAGAAAAAAAAATGTGCTGATAAATATGGCACATGGTCTTAATCTACTGTGGATTTATTAAAGTACAGATGGTGCACTTCCTGAGTTCCTAGAATTACTATAGGAAGTATGTGGTCCTCAAGCTGTTTGTATATGGTTAAAAAAAAATCCCTGTTTTTCAGATTTGGTCCAATGAAATTGGCTTTGAGAACATCTAAGCCCTAAGGAAAATACAGCTGAAATTTTCCTGTATCATCAGTTTTATGAGGTCAAGTCAACAGAATGTTTCTACTTCAAGTTCTCATTTAGCTTAATAGTTCACAAAATTAGTTGAATGTAGCCTGATATCTGCATTGTTAGGCACGTTATTTGATTTCATTGCTGAAGCTGTAGTGCTGCTTTAAGTAGTGAGCAAAGACTGTCATCCACTAGGTCAGGTAAATTCATTTGGTGGTAAATGTTGCCTTGCACAATTGTCTGCAATGAGCAGAAATTTAATCTGAATCTGATGGCTGCACAACTTTGTCATGAATAATGCAGTAAAAGTCTAGACTGCCTCTTGCACACCCATTTTTATCTAAATGCAAAAAGATTTCACTTATGTGAAGCAGAGGCCACTCTGACAGTGAAACAGAAATCTGGAGATATAACTTCTAATGGAATGAGTCATTTTTTTACATCTATTGCAAATAAATTGTTTTAATTTTGTACCTTTTGCACTACATAAAGAATGTTGAGTAAATTTTATGTGCAAAAAGCCACACAGGAAGCATTTTGTTGATCTAACATGTGTCTGCACTTATTCCTAAGCAATTTAGATTAAAATTCCTGTCTGGTTTTCTGCTCAGTTGTGCCATTTTCACCAATCTTTACATGTGTTATGGAAAGGGAAGGAAAGACTCCTTGTTCCTTTTTTTTTTCTCCCATGATGGCTGTAAAAGTGATTGGGGGGATTAAATGACAAAACAGAACAAGGATTTGTTTTGTTCTTTTTTCTCTGACTTCCTCTTTTTTTTTAATTTTTCAAGTCTTGAAAATGAGTTAAAAAATTGCATATTTAAAAATGAGGCAACTTACTTGCATTGATCTTATGCATTTAAAAGGACTAAAAGTCTGTGGAGCAAACCTTGTATTTGAAAGAATATTTTTCCATTGCCCCACAGATCTCAGGACAAATTAACAGAAGCTGTAAGGACTTGTGATGGCTGTCTGCACAGAGTAGTGAAAGAATGTTGGTGCTCTGCTGCTGCCTGCTAATGCACCTCACAGGGAGCTGATCAAACCTACCTGCCTGCTCTGACTGGGTCATCCTGGCAGCCTCCACATGTTAGAGAGGGTCTCTTCTGGCCAGCTGTGACTCAGAAGGGCTGGGGCCACTTCTCAAATCAGCATCCAACATCTTAGGTTTTAGTTAAAATGAAAGGCTTATTTGCAACAGTGACATGCATTTGGCTCATTCAATAGTTCTTCTTCTTCGTTTTCTTTTCTTTAAGATGCAGTTTAGGCAGCCCAACTTTTGCCTGTAGCCATTTCTCTTATTTCAAGCTTCAGCTGCAGGATAATCATTTGAGTTTACTGAGTTAAAGAAGCAAGAGAGAGGAAGCATGATTTAGTGCTAACTAAATTTGTTTGAGAACTGGAAAGGGCCTACCTGGTTGTTCTGTGTAGACAGAACCATTCAGACCAAGCTGCAATAAACCTGTGTACATAAATTTAGTAGGCAGAATATTTGCTAGCACTTGCTATGCGAGATCTGCTGAGTTCTTAGCTCTGAACTGTGTACTCTGAGAGCCTTCTGCTATTTGTATTTCACTCCTTGAGAAAAAATGAGATAAAGAGCTGTATGCAAAGGCAGCCAAGGGGCTCTCAGTAGGCAGTGCCAGCTGTTACTATCTGTTGAAGTCACTGCAGAACTGAAAGGATAGAGGTTTATGTTGTGTTGTCTTAGGGTTGTCATCAACAAGGGGCATACAGACTGGATACTTCCTTAGGGGCACTGAGTGGATACGGGAATAATTTCTGGGTGGTGGGAAGAAATGAAGAGGGCTGTTCTCTCTCCTCTGCAGCCTGCATCCTGTGGGAATTGCTACTAGGGGTGACTGAGTCTCTAGAAAATTGGGCAATGAAAATTTTTTCCACTGGGCAATGGGAAAAAAAAAAAAAAGTGGTTATTTGTTTTTCCTTCGCTGTCTGCTGTGACCATGACAGTCAGTTCAGTAGCCAACTAAACAAACATTTATTCTTCTCTTTCTTCTTCAGTCAGTCTTTTAATTTGAAATATTTAAGAAGATAAGGCACAGGAAGGACCTTTTGATACCTGAAGGGAGGGTGCAAAGAGGATGGAGCCAAGTTCTTAGTGGTGCTCAGTGATAGAACAGAGGCAATGGGCACAAACTGAAACACAGGAGGTTCCCTCTGACCATCAGGCAACACTTAATCACTGTGAGGGTGATTGAGCACTGGCAAAAGGCTGCCAGGGAGGTTATAGAGTCTCCATGCTTAGAAATATTCAAAAGCATCTGGACACAGTCCTTGCTCACCCTCTTTAGGTGGCCCTCCCTGAGCAGGGAGTTTGGACTAGATGACCTCAGCCACTCTGTGCTTCTGTGGCTTGAAATGGCATCTTTCCCAAGCAAGGTCTTCAAAATCAGCTTGTCAGAAATCTTGTTGCTAAAGGATCTCCATGTTGTAGCAGGTGAAGGCAAGGGAGTTTTGGTCCTTGTCAGTAAAAGCAGTGATGGTTGAGAAGCACAGTGCGTTGTGTGCAAATCAGGAAGCCCCTTTCTCTTTGTGTGTGAGTGCCTCTGTACAGAGATATTTCAGTTTGTCTCTAAGAACAGCACACAGCATCTCTGTTTTCTGTGTTTCTGTTTCAGTTGTGGACAAATAGGCTGCAATGTCCAAGGGCTCTGTAAGCAGTGAATCAGTAGAAAGAAGCAAAAAGGAGAGGGGAGAGGTGGCAGGGATGAACATGATGAGGGGCAAGGGAAATAATGCCAGAGGAAAAATCTTCATGACAAGTGGCAACCCACACAGCAGAAGGCTGATGGTAGAAGAGGGTGATTGTATGACATCAGACCTAGATCCAAGATGAACTAAAGTGAATGCAATAAGACCTTGGTATCTCAGTCATTTACTAATTTACATCTCAGTCTTCTACAGGGGCTGCCCAGAGCATGTGGACCACACAGGAGTTTGGTGAAAATAAGACAGGAATTAAAGATCATTATCTGGCACTTGCCTTGGTTCCTTTTACAAATATTCGTTCTTTCTGTGTAAATAAAGAATAAACAAGGCAGGAAGCATTATGCTTGAGTCAGTAAGTTAAGGTCAAAGTACAAAGGTCCACTTCACCTGTGGTGTTTCCTGTATATCTTTTATTCACTCTGAATATTGTGTTTCATCAACAATTGTAGGAAATCTCAATCACTAAATATTTTACTAGTGAATATTTTAAATATCTTCAAAACATAATGTTCAAGAGGCTTTCCATTTCATTTATTTTTATTAAAATTACATTTGCTGATTACAGTGTAAAGTGGAAAATATAATTCAGACTATGAAATAGGGTTATTTTAAAGAATCAAATATTTTATAGTTCCTGGCAGCAAACTCTGTTTTAGTAACAGGAGCTTCACAATAGAGGTCCATAAGATTTGTTTGGTAATGTTTTCAGCTAAATCAACGGTTATTAATCTTATTGTCATAGCAAAGTAAATGTGACAACATTGGTAGAATATGTTCTCTCTTTCAAAGTTTATTGCTTTTTCTCCTCCCGCTCCCTTTTAACAGAACAACTCTCAATAAAAATGGAATTTACCAGTTTGAACAGGCTTCAAAATGTAAGGCAGTTCAGGACAACATTTTGTCATCATCTATCAAAAAGAAAAGGTAGGTGTTTGCTCTTCTTTCTGCTTTGTTTGTTTTAAATAGAAGGGTAAAAGACTGTCCTTTTTTACATAATTCTTGGTTTATTAATGTGGAGCTATGCAACAGAAAAGTGAATTTGTTCACCCAATGTTTGCTGCATTTTTTACTTTTATATGGAAAAGATTTATTTGAGATTGGATTTTAAATTTTTATTTTCACAATTCAAGAATTATTCTTGTCAGTCAGCAACATTACATTCCAAGTTATTCACAAAAATACTGAGTAGAAGTGTGGGGTAGAATAGAATTTTTAATTGTCTTTTCCCTGACTGGGGAACCTTCCTCCTTGTTATGAGCAACTTCAGTAAATGATTCTGTTTAGTATTATTGACTAGACAAGTATGGAAATGTACTAGTATAAATACCTGCTGGTTAGGTGCATGATTGCATTATGGTAATAAGTCCACAGGAAACTAACAGTCTAGTTTTAGATACACTGAAAAAAAAAAAACCACCCAAATTAATTTTGGATTTCAACTTCCTGGTCTTTATTTTTCTGGCATGGAGAAAAATCCAACTTTGATATCAGCCCTGCTCAAATTCCTTGTCACTTTCCAAAGTGAAAAGGGGAGAAGGAGCCCATTGTTTCTGGCATGTAACATTTTTTTCCTGTATGGATGCACCAATAAATAAAAGGATGCACCAATAAATAAAACATTGTAAGTAAGAAAGGCTTCTCGTTAGGACTGAGTTGCAGCTTAAAATGGATGGTGCCGTAGTGTCTTTAAAATTGGGAGCTTCCCTCTGCACTCCCCTCCATTTGGGAAGAGAAATGGAATCAGAAGAAAAAGGTGAGCTAAAAATAATTACATGCCTTTCCCTGTTCAAAGTACTGGAGAAGCCGAATTTGACCTTAATGCCAAAACAACATTAAATGATTATTTTAAAGCTTATTCTGTGTTTTCTGCCCCCTCCTTGCTTTTTTATTGCATCTTTCACCTCTTCTAAAATCATAATATTTCCAGCGTTTTGTCTTTGCTCTTTCTATTTATTTATTTATTTATTCCCCTTCTTTACAACCACTTCTCTCATCAGTATTCCACCTCTTTCAGCAACACTATCATTGAAGCTTTATTCTTTTGAAAGGTGCTAGACCACTGTGTTATTGATGCACTGATAGTAGGAGCTGAAACATAGACTGGCAGAGGTCAGAGAATGCAGATGACTGAAGAGTTATTAACACCAAGAGAAGGAAAAGAAGTCACTGTATTGCTTTCAAAATCCCCTTACACCAATATAAATGCTGTTTATCCCACACATTGCAAAGTTTTACGGTCTTTGGAGATGAGCTCTTCATATTGAGAACATTTTGGAGCTGAGATTGTAGGAGAAACTTTGCAAAGTACAAGATCTTAATTCTGTGGTTAAAGAGAAAGGGACTGTACCATTTAATGAGGGAGAGGATTGGGCAGGTAGGAAGAGAAACAGGTGCTTGGAACAAAGGAGGAGTGGATTGCTTTTGCCATGAATATTACAGCTATTGCCCTCCACTTAGAGGAGCTGCAAGTATTTTGTTGATTTTTCAAGGTGTGACCCATGGGCGTGGTATATAAATATTTTATATTGCAGTTCTAGACTTGCAGGAACATTCTGGACACTTCTGCCTCTTAAGCTGGAAGAAAGAGAAAAAAATTACTAGTTTAAAGCTTGTCAAAGGATTTGATAGTAAGAAATGCTATGTAAGTGGGGAGTTATTATTATAGCAAGTATGTGCTGGTGGTGACAAAGAGCCTGAATTCTGTTTTGCTAGCGGTTTTCCATTTTTATTCTAAAGCAAACCCTGAGTACAGTCTCCTGAGGGCTTATAAAACTGATATTTGTTTTGGTAGTATTAAAGTGTCCAAAGGCAAAACATTCTCCCCTTATTTTGCATTTCCTGACATTGATTTTTCTTTTTATTTGTTTCTTTTTTGAAATAAACTGCCAAGTAAGAAAGTGTCCTTTTTCACTCCTGCTCTACCTTCCTTCTAATTCAAATACATTCTTTTTATAAGTTGGTATTTAGTTTTAGCAAATAACCAGTGAGACTGCATTTGTTTGTTCTGACATTTTACCAGTTGTTTCCATACTATCTCAACACTTTTGTCCTTGCTGTTGTCCTTTAGATATCTGCCAAAAATTAGATACTAATACTTTGTCAGTATAATATACATGTGCATAGAAATTCCACCTTAGCCACTGCAGTTAACATAGAAGGTCACTGCTTACCTGACAAATACTCTAGGTAAAAAGAAAAAAAAAAAAGCCTTCCAGGTGTTATTTGTCAGTCGGGCTCATTTAGTATAAGTGAGTTTTCTGGGGCAGTAAATTATTATAATGGTTGTGGTGCAGGTGGCAGACAAAACCAGGACGAAACAAAACATATTTCATTCATTCACTCTTCTCAGCCTTGTAGTTATTGTGTTGTCCAAGTATTTTTATAGTTCAATCTACCTGAGCTTTTTTTATCTTGAAAATAAAACCCTATTAGCATCAGTGAATATGTGCTGTAGGCTCTGGGTGCCAGTGGAAATATATGTAATGTGCCAGCTCTTTAAAATGGAACAGTGGAGCAGATGACTGCCTGGATTACAGCAGAGTCATGAAATGTTTCCCTGATAACCTGAACTGATTCCTTTGGACAAGTGAGTCCCCAAGCCTCCTTTAAAGCAGGAAATGCTAGAATTGGTTTTCTGAGAGGAAAACAAAGTTTTCTGGGCTATAAACCCAGCTGCAGCAAATCCCAGACCTTCCTGCTGAGTCTTTAAAAACTTATCTATAGGAATACTGTCTGTATTGGAGTTGATTTCTTAGAAACCTTTTATTGGTGTGAGCAGATGCCTTGCAGAGCTGCCACAGCTGGGAGCTCCTGTCCCCCATGCTGGGATGTCTCTGCTGCCTGTGGCACTGTGCCAGCTGGCAAAGAGGAGTTCTGACAGTCCAGAGTGTCTTTGTAAGTCACGAGAGGAGCTAAACTGGATGCATAAGGTGAGCAGAGGTGATGTTCTGACTTGTAAAGACCTGGAAATGGTGCTTTTCTGTGTGAGCTGGTGAGCTTGGATATCTCCAAGCAGGAGCAATTCCATCCAGTAGAGACAACTGTGGAAAGGCTGCAGTGTTCTTGCTTTGTAATTGGTATTTTTACCCTAAGTGCATTTTTTGTTACAAGTATGAGAAGGCCCTTACAGTTTTTGACAGTGAGTGCCTGTTTCCTATGAGGCCTCAGAAGTAGCATTATGGATGATGCTTTCATTCTTCTCCCTACCAAACATTTTCCTGTAATTTGCTAATAACTTGTCAGTCCATGCAATTTCTTTCCAAATAGAGGGTAATTTTTTGTTTAATTTCTGACTCTGATCTTCATCTTATTAATGTTCTTTAGGCTAGAATTTGCTTTTTCTATGGTTTTTTCCTCCTGGATAATGACAACCTAAGTAACTCTTTATGGTATGTTATCCTATTAATTTCTGGAATATTTTTTGTAAGTCCAAGCATCTAAGAATGATTTCTTGTTTAGATTAAGGAATGAAACCAGAAGAGTTATTCAACATCAGAATAGGCTATTTTGGTCTTGTGCTTTTATCTCATCTTCACCTCACACACACTCCCTGCCCTGCCCTGCACTGCAGCTGATACTTGTCTGACTTAATGGTGACTCAATTTGGGTAGCAGCTTCAGCAGGAAAGTAGTTGCATTTTCTCTGGCTGCAGTTCCAAGGTTGATAACACACCAGCAGGCAGCTGCCAAAATAGGCCCTAATGCCTATTTGTGCATTTCATCACTACTTGCTTATACTGGCCGTGGTGTTAGATGGAATCTTTCTTATATGGTTTAACACAATGAGGAAGAAGAAAATGTAAATGCATATATTTTTCTTCTGGATTATTTTTTTGCTCTGGTTGTAAAAGTCGCCTATGAAGGTGTTTGACAAGTGCAAAACCTGGCAAAAGAAAAACAGAGGTTGAGTCAGATAGGTACTTGTAGTGACACAAGGGAGAGAAATGTTTTGGAGTTGGACTGGAAGGAGGAATAATGTACTGCACCAGGTCATATTAGCTGCAGCTGCAGTGAAACTAGTTTTCTCCTTATCCTGCTTCTGCCAATTGAGCTCTCTTGAGTTGTGAAGGGCTCAGTAGGATCAGTTCAGTAATAATCATCTAGTTCCATTAGGAGTTTGCAAGTGTGGAGGATAAAAACTGTACGTGTTGTCACAGGTGCAGACTTGAGCCAGAGATGAGTTCTAATGCAGCATTCTTCTTAAAAGTATAATTTATTTTTCTGTATGGAAATTGGACATGATTTTACTCAGGGTAAGATGAATGAGTTATCTTTAGCAATTGCAGTACTTTTATGAAGCAAACAATATGTGTATTTCAGATGTGAGACAGAGAGAAGAAAGCTTTCAGATAATTGACCTCTGCTTGCTGCAACCACCAGAGTGTTTTTATATATTGCTTTTTATCAATTCTCATGCTCTACTTAAAAACAAGTGATGTTTCTTGCTATCCCAACTCTTATAAAACTGTTCAGAATAGGCACTTCTAAATGACCGCTTGAATAAACTCATGATTGTTTGGGTCAACACTAAGCTATTTTTGTTAAAATAATACAAGTTAGATCTTGTATGGAGACTTAAGTCCCATAGAATATTAGTCATGGCATCCATACCATTTTTTCTTCCTATTCCCCCAGTTATTATAAGTCACTTATTGTTTCTAAAAACCCTGTATTACGATCCAAGCACAAATGGGAGAAGTAGTAACATTGAACAGGGAAGCAAATAATGTCTCCATTCTTTAGACTTGCATATTAAGAAGTATTTCACTTCTGAACAAATTTAAATCTCTTGAATAGATTTTCAAGAGCAGAGAGCATTTTGGTTATATGTAACCAAAGTTCTGGGTGATGTAAAATAGCAGATTGGTTTCTTTTAGAGACAGTTTAAAGGAAAACTTCTATCTGTAAAAATCTCTCTGTTGTCTTTAGATGACTGAGCTTTGGGGACTCCATAAAGTAAATGAAAGAAAAGGCATAAGAAGTGTTATGTTTCATCTTGGCCTGCAAGAGCCATTTTCAAAACACTTTTAAGGCTTAAACCACCTCTTAAACAAGAGAATTGTTTATATTAGTTTGAACTTTTGCACTTGAGATGATTTCTAATAACTTCAAAATATTTATGGTCAATTATGTAAGTTTGAAACAAGTGTACTTTTGAAAGTTTCTGAAGTTCATTAGGACACCAGTACTAAGAAGAGATGTTTAATAGGTCACGCTAGTTAAATGAGGATAGCGCTGTTACAAATTACAAAAATAAAATAGGTCATGGAGTTCTAAAATCAGTCTATTTTATATGCACCATGCACATTATTATTAATAAATGCATCATTTGAATGTTTTTAGAGTCTGTTTCTAAATATACATACATATATATTCTAGTGTTTGATGTTGTTTCCTTTTTTAGATACTCAGAAGATTATTTTCTTCACATAGTCACAAAACTGCAGAACTGCACCTGGGTAAAGAAACCAGAAGAATCTACAAAATTCAGGTAATTTTCACTGTCTCATTTAGAAAAACTGTTTACCCTAGATTTTTCTAACAAGCCATAAATTTAAATATTTCCTTTTAAACAGATAATTTTGTATTACTTGTAGTCATTTCTCTGAACTTTTTGATGCTGGGGCTTTTCTTGTTTATTGGAATTTAACTGTGCAAACTGAGTGGAATGAAAGAATTACATAGATAAGTTCACCTATCTCCACTATAATGAGTACTAACTTGAGTAGAAGGACTTAAAATATCCCTACAGACAAAAACCCTACAGTGTTAAAATAAAATAAAACATAGTAAAAAATAGTACTGGTAATGTTATTTTGTCCGTCTGAACTGGCACTCTGATAAAAGGCTGTAATGAAGCAGTGCATTCCTTACCCCAAGACTATTGCATCTATCACAGAAGTGCTCAAGGCACTCATTAGGTTTGACACTGCATGTCATGGCCCCTGAGCATGACTGCATGTGATTCCATCTGTCCTTGTTCCTGATGGCACAGAAGGATGTGCTCAGTAGGAATGAGGATTTCTGAAAAGCCCAAACTCTCATTTAGAAATGCATCACGCTGGTTTTAAAGAACAGCATCACTGTGCCATCCCTGTTTTCTCCAGGGAGAAAAGCTCTCTTGAATTACATTTTCACATGGGTCAGAATTAAAGATTCTGTCACGACTGTTAAAAATAAATAAACTGACCTATCTTCCACCTCTTTGGAGTTAACTGGCATTGAGAGTTTAATATCCGCATGCTCAGCATCATCCCTTTGGAAGTAGTTGTTTTGGGGTGGGGGGGGATGGGGTAAAGGGTTTTGTGCAACACAAATCGCTGTGTTTGCTGTGTATCACAACTGCCTAGTGGCATTTCTGAAATGGAGGAGGCAGGAGTATGCACAGAGTTAAAGAAACTTTGCATTGACTCAGGCAGGCCTCAGCTGTGCACAGAGCTATCAAGCATGATAAGGAGCTGTAAAACAGCTCATTCCATTTCAGAACAGGCAAGTGTCTTGCACAGAGTTGACAGGAGGTGAAGCTGCTCTCACCTCCTCCTCACCCTGCTACATTTGGGCTTTTTGTTTTCCAGTCTATTTTTTTTAACTTCTCTTCCTTCCAAAAGGACCAGCTACCACATATCAGCTATTTGCTACTGCTTCTGCTAATACTGGGTGTTTGAGTCAGTGACACAGTAGCCATTCCTTGGTCCAGTCTGACTTCTTCATTCATTGCTTATACAATCTCCCCTCCACTGTAGAAGATTTCTACATCTTCTAGGCCTATGGGAATCAAACATCCAAAATACCATGTAAGACTGGATTTTAAGTACAGGATGCTTACTGTTCCTCATGCTGACTTTGGCTCCCAGCAAGGAGTGTGGGTTATACGTAGTCTAAGTGGGTTATGCAACCAGTGATCAGATTGGAAAAATTCAAAAGACAAAGCTGCACTAAGACACCAAAAAAGTGTGCACTGTATGTACATTGAGGTGATCTAACTAGCTTTTATTTAGTTCAAATACCAAGCAGAAAACAATCTTTTAAAATCTATGGTTCAGAACAGGCTGGACAAACTTATTACTGAATCAACATTCAAGGCCTGTGCTGTTGTGGTTTCCTTTCTTTTAACATCCAAGCTAGCTGGGGTATTAGCTAGTTGGTATGTACATAACTCAAGCTGCAGTTCTGATGACTATACTATGTATATGTATTGTGATCCTGAAATTTGATCTGATTTGATATCATCAAAGATTTTCATTGATATGGCTAAGGACTGTTGCTATGATGTATGGCATTGTGAATTATTATTTTACCAAAGATGGGTGCTTTTGCATAAGTCTTTCCTTTCTTTGTTTCATTCTCAGTCTCTTCTATTGTTTTTTGGAAATACGACATTAAAATTTTACCATTAATCTATAACCATACTGGAGATTTTCAAGGTTCTTCATAGTTGGTAAATAGTGTCTTAAAAAAAAAATTTAGAAAAGAAAACCAAATTTTATATAAATTTGCTGGCTAAATCTCCATGCTTACAACACTCCCAGACTTATTTAACAGACTTAAGCTTGCAAATGGCTTTGGAAGGGCACTTTAGCTGAGAAATGATGCAATAATGGAGCTATGGGGGAGAAAAAGTTTCTAGAGTTGTAGTGAAATAAATGAATTAATAATCCCTGGGCAGTAGATGTCTTCCTTTTCCTGACTTGGCCTATGTCAATAATGGCTGTGTAGTACAAAAATTATACAGTCTGAAAATCTCATTAAGTAGGTAGATAAACACACCCATTTGCTGAAGAGGAAATTAATCTCAGAGGGGTTGTGCAGCAGAAATTGAGTACTACAGCCAGCCACCTTCAGCAGGAGAAACTTGAAGCTGCCTGTGTCACATTATTCACCTGCCAGTGCCACCAGAAGTCTGCCTGCTGACAAGACTGCAGAGAAGCTGCTTGACTTCTTTTCCTGTTTGTCCATCTGTTAAATGGAGTGAACGCTTAGATGCTTCTCAGGCACGGTGTCAATTTTATGACATCTCTCTATTATCCTGAAGTTCTGAAGAACAGGCATGCATATTTATAAGGGATTTAATGTCTTACGCTTCAGGGCATAAACTAACCTCTAATTAATAAGGTTCAAGAGCAGCTTCTCCTGGGTAGTTAATTTTTCAGAGAAGCTTTCCTGTGTTTTCCTTTGCAGCTTTTGCTGTTGGCTTCTGTCATGCTGCTAGTGGAGTGAAGGAATATGTGATCTAAGCCAGCAACTCCTGTGTTCCTAGAAGACAGCACTGTGTGCCAAGGAGTACACATCCATTCTCATTGTAAGCTGCTCTCCCAGCAGATCTGGGCCAAAAGAAAGAATATAAATTAGAAGTGCAGTGCAGGAAAGAAATACTTGTCTTTTTATTTGGCAAAAGGGTTACAGCTGACAGCCACATCTGGCACAAACTAAAGTGTTTTTGCCAACTCACTCTTGGAGAGCAAAGTGCAGGACTCCAGGCTGACCCTCTACTACCTGGCTCAGCTTTGTCATGCAGCTGTGCAAAATGTGTTCATTTGTTGTCAGAGGACTGCTCTTTCCCAAATGGCTCCCTCTAAAGCTGCTCTGCTCTTCATGCTCGCATGCTCTTGGCTAGGTTGCTATCTGGCAGGGCTCAATTATTCTTGACAGCTACGTGATGTTTACACATGCATTTCTTAAAATCAAGAAGAGCCAGGAATCAAGTACAAGCCATGATGTTCTCTTTAATACCTCTCATATCCACAGTCACCCCTCTGTGGTTGATTTTAGTCCAGACTCTGTCAGGGAGCCAATCTCCTGGCATTTCACTTATTTTAGTGTCCATAATGGTGACATCAGCATTGCCAGATATAGACTGCCCTCAGAGGAGCAAGTGCAAGCACTTGGTTCATTACTCTTGAAATCTAGTTAAGATTTATTGTGTCCCACAGTAGAATTTGTCTGTCACTGTTTAAAGTGTGGTGTAAATAGGGTCCTGCTAACGGTGATTTTGCAAGTCTTCTCCAACATTTCCTGCTAGGGACATATAGCAAACTATTTTTTAATTATGACTTTTCCTTTATAAAATTAATCTTCTCCTGACCTTTTAAAAATTTCTTTTGTTCTTTACAGCTCTTCAATCATTCAGCATCTCCACATTATGCCTTTGTTTCTAAGCCCACCTGAATTCTTCCTCACTTTTCAAATTTACATATGCTCTGACTTGTTTTAGACAGAACAAGTCCTTGGATTTCTTGTCTGTAAGAGAGAAACTTCATAGAAACTTGGAAAAGTGGGGGAAATAATCTCACAGCTACCTGGAAGGGTCATCCTTAAAGCTCTAGGAAAAAAAGCGGTGCTGAGTAGCTTCCTCTGCAAAGGATCTTCTAGCTACAGTCAGCAGAGTCTCAAGTTCCCTAGGTAACCTGAATATTAATTATTATATTAGTATTCTTCAAAGGTTTTCCACGTTAAAGAAATATTTCATTAGTGCAACAAATTACAGAGCCCAATTAAATGCAAGCTGTAATTGTTTTTTACACCTCCACATCTCTGCTTTACAGACTTTTAAGCTTGATTTGCTCTCATTTGGGCTATAGGCCAATTGTATCAAATAATCTGCAGGTTTTCAAAATAGTTGCACCTCCAGTTTTTGCAGAAATCTGGAAAATAGTTAAAACATCCCTCATAATGAGGGGAGAAGGGTTACAGAGAAAGGCTAAGCAGATGCTGTGTTTCAAAGAAGCCTCTGAGCATTGTATTCCTGGGCTTTCTGACTGAGCTTGAAGCGTGGCAAAGCTATGCATCAGCACTTCAGGAGTGGTATCACACTGGAATGAATAGTGTACTGTGGGTACTGGGCCCTCTCCCCGTGGAAAGACCATTCCAGGCAAACCTTATTTGGATCTCATAATGAAGGGAGAAGGATATTCCTAGATTTAAAATACAGTTTTGAAATTCCTGATGTTATACTGCAGTTTAGCTGGCACAATGCTCCCCCCAACAAAAATATTTTAATTTTTTTTCCTTTTTTGAAGGAGCATTACTACTTCAAAGAAAGAACATAGACTCTTGAAAAGTTAAAGATCAACCATTTTCCTAGTCCTGTTATTTTCCCTCTTCCTTTTTATTCTGCTTGACCTCTATTACCCTTTTCCTACTCTAATATCTTTTCTCAAAAGTGTGTGTTAAACATTCCTGCAGATTATAGAATCCCACTTTTTGAAGAGATTAGTTTTGTTGCAAGCTACATTCTAACAGTATTGCTTATCACATCTGTGTACTGCAATGAACCCCAGCAGAAACAAAAATAAAACACACTGCAAGGTCAATTTATGCTTATATAAGTCGCAGCACCACGTAATCAATAGTTTTCTAACACTAAACAGATCAATATTTCTGCTGTAATCTCTGAAATCTTCCAGTTTACAAGAAAGTCCACAGAACTCAGACTGAAGAGTGGTTAAGAGTACATTACCACACAGATTTAGTAGATCATGTATAAAATAATGAGTATATATTCAAATGCATTTTATTTAAGGAGTGAAAAAGATGGGTGGAGACATAGTAATTAGTGACAGTTTGAAGAAATGCTTGAATCTTTTAATTGGTCTACAGACTATTATATACTTTTCTAAAGGATGGAGGATTCCTATAAGGAGAATCTAATTTTGGATGAGTCTGAGCTAATTATGTCTTCATGGCAGACTCTTTAAATAGTCTTTGGTTTGAAAATTTTATTACACTTTTTACATATTCAGCCTTGATTTCATATTCAACCCTTTTGGCTTTCCTTGTCTTAGACATTTATGATGTTTCTTCATTTATAGGCAGTTCAAGGGCTGTCAGTGTGGCATTCCCCTTCAACATGTTCTGTTTCAGATATCAGATTTAACCACTCTTTTCTAAAAGTTTGGAATGTGTCATAATATGCCTCATTGCACTTTGATTGACACATTGACTTGGATTTACAAGAGCCTGGAGAAACCCTAATCATTGTCTAGAGCTCCCAGTGCAGAACAATAAGATAATTGCTTTCTCATTATAAAATATTACAGCAACTAACATAGATAAAAAGTAGTTTTGCTGTTTGTAGTTGTGCCCTTGAATTTTTTGCTGTTACATAGTGGAATTTTTTGTGGGTTCTTCTACTGTCACAGCAGTCTCTGCAGTATGAAACCTCAAAGTCACATGTACAGTACAATAACTTACATGAACTCGTGATTCCAAATATCCAAGCTAGGCAAACTATTAAAACTAACTGTTAAGCAAGCACAAAAACTTTTTCTGGTTTGTAGTAATTCACAGACTTTTGTTGCTTGAATGCTTTGCTCTTTGTTCAAATGACCTTAAAAGCTGTGCTGTGAAATCCATTTGGTTCACAGCAGTTACAGCTTTACATATTTGCTAGTTTTGATTTGTGCTTGGGGTTTTTTTTATGTGGTGTTTTTGTGTGTAGGGTAACTGAAGATCCATAAGGAGATACATCTGTGTAAGCGTTGCTGGTGTCAATAATGTGCAGGTGATTTATAACAGGACTGATACCTTACTGTTTTTGCAAACAAGCATTCACTCTATGGATGTTTGTAAATGGTGACTTACAATCAAATAGATTTCCACCATTATTGAAAATAGTTTGTCCTGATGACTATTAAAATACTCCAGTTGTTGAAATTTTGCACCTTGTCTAGCTGACCTCTTTTGGTGTGTTTCTAATACTGAACTTAAGCTTTCTTTAGAGCAAATTAAAATTATTTTCCTCACCCTTCCCACCATGGCCTTAAAGGACAGTTGGGCATCTACTATTTTGAACCAAGTTTTGAATATTTTGATACTTCTGCAATGTCTGTCTCCATCCATTTTTCTCCTCCTCCCACCCCAGTTTAGTCCAATGCATAACAACTGTGAAATATTTCACGGTGTTCTCAGCAGTGACAAATGCCCTCAGGCCACAGATCCACAGGGACTGGTGTCATACTGAAAGCATTTTTAATGGAAAACGTTTGGAAGAATGGGAACTTTTTACATAAATTTTACCCTCATTATAGATTCTTCCGGTTTCACTCAGAGTAAGGGCAGTGTTGCCTTTGAATCAGCTGAGAGAGTCTGCCAACCCTTAACTAACGATTGATTGTTTTAGCCCTTTTGATTGGTCAGCACTGAGTTGTTGAAGATGCTGAGATGTTTGCAGTATGTTCAGGATGTGTGTCACTGTGACTTGTCAGCACAAGGCCTGAACCAGCTAAAATGCATATATTCCTGCTAGCACAGAACCAAGGTAGCTACTTTTGCTGCTATCTTGGCTACAGAGCAACTGCAGGAGCTGCAAAGGAACTATATCAGCATAATTAGAGCCTGTATATTCCACTAAATAGAGTAGACTCTCCATGTGAAGTGTTTGTTATGCAGAAAAGTTTTGAAACATATAATCAAGGCAACAGCCCTCTGTTACTGCCAACAGTTCAGCATGGAAAATCTGCATAGCAGTTGGAAAATAACATTATTTGGCTTGTCTCACAAGCCAAAACAGTTTTGGTAACTTGCGTCAAGAAATCAGGATTTTCATAAGGTCTCAGCGTCCATGAACCTGAAGAAATTATCTGGATGCCATAGGCACAAAATTCTGTACCATCTGAACAATAAACTTGGGTCCTGCATCCTTTGGCCACAAAGGAAAAAATTCAGTGAAAGTGTATGCTGAGCAAGAAAAAACATTCTTCAGTGCAACTGTGTATGACTCTGTGTTGTTTAGTATGTTCAAAACTTCTCAGACAAATGCAGCACACCCCTCCACTCAGGTTAGTGACTAAGATTATCATGACGGTACTTACTCAGCCCTATAAGATATGTATTACCAGTCAAAATGGTGAAGTCTTTTTCCTGGTTCTGATTTTGTTCCTCACTTATTATAAGTGACTTTTCTAGATAATGCAATCAACTCCATTTCTGCTTATCTTGGCATAAGAAATATCTGTGTTTGGAGTTATGCCTCAGGATTTAAAAATAATTCTTAGATATTGCTTAGCTTCCAAATCCCTGCAGGAGAAATGTTGAAGGAAAAAGGCTTCTCCAAATAAGAAACTGTCAGTAAAACCTCTGCTACAGAGGAGGTATTTTCCAAAACTAGTGCCCTACAAAACTTGGGCACTTTGACTCAAGCATCACCATCAGTCTGGACTTGTGATACTGTGACTGGGTCATAAATATACTTTGTTCTAGGGCAATCCCCCAGTCTCTGATAAAAGCTGGAACTTAAACCTTCTTGCTGTGAGCCACATTCATGTTCTGACAGGTAGGAGCTGGATGCTCAGCCTGAGTAGTAACATCCTGTCTTCCAAGAGCTGCTTCCATATCTCAGCGTTTTCTCCCAATCAGAACAGACAATGTGAATCACTTTTTGGTCTTAAAAAAGAAGGGGGAAAAAAAAAAAAGCAGAGTTTGACTTTAAATTACTGCTGTTTGCTGCTGTTAAGACTTTGACCCTTGTTTCTTATCCCACCATCTTTTTAGGAACTTCTTCCTAAAAAGATTTTAAGTTTCCCTCTCCCCAGGTGGCATGATACATGAGTTAAAATGTTGTCATGGCTTTGCAATTCTTTGCATATAGCCCTTGTTAAAAGGATTGGCTTGTAGGATGCATGTGTTAATCTTGTGAAATAAATGCTCTTTAGTCAGTCGTCAACTCCTGACAGACCACATAAGAATGGCATTAATACTCTGATGCAATTACAGTAATAGATTGTTGAACTGCCCAGTCTCTACCCTTTCCTCATCATTTGCTGTCAGTTGTAGATTACCACGTGTCACAGCTTGTACAAAATCCAATGTGAACAGATTGCTGAATACACTGCTGTGAGTGCAGGTTACAGGCATTCCCACTGGAGCTCTGTACAGGGATGCTTGGGCACAGTGGGATTCTGGGTCATGATTTGATCTAAGTAAAAGGTTTCTATTGTTGCCACCAAATTTTTAGCATGGGTACTCTAAGAATATCTGTCATTATTCAGTATGTATTCTCTTATTCTTACTGTGTTTCTGGACTAGCTATGCTCTGTTTTACTCCCTCAGTGAATCCATAATATTAATTTAAACTATTACTTTCTTATTAATTCTGATATCTGGTTTTCTTCCACACTGTTTCTGCTTTTATTGAAGCATTCGTTCTTATGAAATGACTAATAAAAAGCAAAAATATGTAATCTCTATTAATGAATGGCATCTGTTACCAGTTTGTCTTTTCCGGGTCTGATGTCCATCACACAGAAAAGATCTGTTTTACTAAAGTTAGCAGGAATATTCTGGCATTATTCCTTCTCTTCCAGTGTCCAGTGGTTGACACAGATAATGTTTAGGCCTGCTTCATTTAGCTTCAAGAAAATAAACAAGAAAATCAACATTAATGGTTATGTGATTCCTCACTTCCATGTGGGTTCCAGGGAGCAGTGAAGGACAGCTGCTTCCTGAGGGACAGGGATCCCAACCCAGTAACACGGCCAGCAGAGCAGAAAGTGTCAGCTGGGGCAGCCCTAGCCCAGGCATGGGCAGCTCCCTGGGGACAGGATGGACACAGCTGGAGACTGGCCCTGCTGTGATGTTGCTGTGTGGAGCCAGTGACTGATGGCTCTGGAAGACTGAAATAGGGTCCTGGACCTTAGACAGGATAGGGGAATCCCCAGGGTGCTGGACAGGAATAGTGGGGCTTGGTGGTACCCTTTGGAGCTGACAGTGAGATCTGAATCCTCCTATTGCTACAGTATTTATTAAAACTGGAAAGAACTGGTTATAGTAAAAAAGTGACAAGAAACAAAACCAAAACAACTGTGTCCCAGTCAAAAACAGCTGGTTCAATGCCAGTGTTCCCAGGCATCATCATTTGACTCTACTGCCATGTTGCACCCTTTTTATTTTTCCATATATTTAAAACAGAATGCTGTATATGCACAGGGCAATTGTTTTCACCATGTGGGTACCTCCTGAGCACAGAGCAGTCACAGTTCCCTCCTCAGCCTTGGCCCTGCTGGTTTTCATTGGCCACAGGTCTTTCCTGCCCTTGAAGGCTTTGAGCTGAGCTGTGGGAATCACCATGTTTAGGGAGTGGAGTCGAGTGCAGCTTATGGAAATCTGAACCCTACTGGTTCCTCTCTCAGGAGTGACATTTCCTGATTACTCCCCTCATGTGGTTATTTCAGATCTGAACCATCCCAGCTCTTTGCCTTTCCTAATGTTCCTTATACATCTGGAAACTTTGCCTTGGAGGAGTTTTAGAACTCAGTATTCAAAACGGGTTAATATAGACCAGTAAGTCATCTGACAAATGAAATGGTGCTCTTTTCTTTTTTTCTTTCCTTTGGTATTTTATGTATGAATCAAACCAACCTTCCCAAGCTTTTTTTCCCCCACCTCATTTTGACCATTTTGTCAAGAGAAGTGATATTGAGAGTTGTCCCAGACTTGTTCATTCCTTTCCCTGTCTTCCAGGAAACATAATCTTTAGGTACTTCTTTGTGCTAGACTATGCTTCAGTTCCTTCAGAAATATTAAATAATTATTATTTATAATTTTTTTATAATATTGTAATAATTAGTATTTTGGGGTTTTTTTTGTTGCTATTATTGTATTTTCTTTGTCTACATTGTTGATAAAGAGTAATGAAGCAACTGCTGTTACCCCATTGTATTACCCAATGGGGTAATATGTCTTACCCCATTAAAGCCAGCTTACTTTCAGGCAGAATTTGGCTTCTAATATTTAACTAGTTTCAACAATTAGTTTTACTTTACAAATTGAAACAGTATAAAATAAAACTTTATTATTCCTTTGGCTCTAATGGTAATTTTTTTTCTTCTCAATTAACCTTCAGCATGGTATTTTCAAAATTCTAGGCGATTCTGTTATAAATGTCTTTTCTTCTCCAAATTGTTAGTAGTTCTCTTAGTATCTCACCTAATGAGAAAGCTGTGTCCTAGCAATTGGTACATAATGTCTGGCCATGAATATTTTAGCCTTACAGCCTGAAAATCAGATCCCATGGCAGCAGAGAGGACGTTGTTGCCTAAAGCAAAATGAATTATAGTGTTTGGGGTCTGATTTCAAAGGTCTGATGGGGATTTTAATTTCATTTCATTTCACTGTTAATAATGTAGAATGTTTGCAAGCATAATATTTTTATAATTTTGGAGGTAACAGGAACTGTAAGATGAGTGATAGTCTTTACTCCCATTAAAGGTTTGAGTTAATCTCTTGGATTTTTATTTATTTAAAGATTTCTGCTAGGTATTTGGGGAGCAGCTAGGCTATCTGTGTCTAGCAATAGGTATGTCTTCTTTATGTGCAAGTTGTGATATAATTTATTTAACACCTGGGGTACTGTGCAGAGGAAAATTATGATGAACAGTTGCAGAAATTAATTATTAATTATTGGCTTGCAACCATCTAGCTGTTCACTTAGTACCACTGCTAGTGCCTTCCATCACCATCTCTTTTATTTCGGGGTTGTTTTTTTTTTTTCCGTCTTCAGCCTTCTAGTTTCTTACAATCAATTGTTCTATGTTGGTGAAAATCACATTTTTAATTCTTTGGAGACTGAAGTCTCTCTGTTTCTGTATTAATCTTAGCAATTAATAATATTGAGGAGATTGATCGCAAGTTTTTCTCAGTGGGAAAAGAGATACAAACAGTTATCAGTTCTTGGTCTGATTAGTTTCAGAACATTTGCTGTGAAAGTGGACTTGCTTAGCAAAGCAAGTCAAGGGAAATGACATCATAGAAGGTTAATACAGCCTTTTGCCACTAGTTCATTCAAACTGGTGTTCATTGATCTGGTGCTCTAGCACTGCTTTCCTACTTATTTGCCTGTCTTTGAGCAGGTTTTGTGTGTGTGTTTTGCAGATCAGAATTAGCTTCCTGCTGTGATGCAGTTCACAATTTTATTGCTGCTCAAAGCAACAGCCCACTGGGAAGTAACATGAGTTACGAAGTGGACAGTAAAAAGACTCTCCTCATTACAGAGGACATTTTTAAGATGCTGCCTGTGGTAAGAACTGTATCTTTACTTATTATTGTAATCACAATATATATATATTTGGGTTAGTAATTGAGATGCCATGATTCCTCTGGAAGAGACCCATCTCTTGCTGTGGAAATGCTTCCTAATGTCCAGTCCAAACCTCCCCTGGTGCAGCTTGGAACCATTCTGATGTGTCCTATCATTGGATGTAATAGAGAAAAGATAATCACCTTCCTCTCCACTTCCCTTCCTCAGAGAGCAGTGACATCATCTGTTCTTTTCTACAAACTCTACAAGTCCAAAGTCCTCAGCCACTCTTCATGGGACATTCCTTCCAGCCCTTTCACTGGCTTTGTTACCAGCTGGGGCAGGGTGTTTGCAGCCAGAAACACAGGTTTAGAAAAGGAATCAGATTTTGAAGGTCAGGATTACAATAGACATTCAAGATCTTAGACTAGGCAAAGAATTTATATTTGGTTTCTTGAAGCTAAGAGCACATGGGAGCCCTCTTACCCATCTCTGGCATTCCATTTGTGAGATCCCAGCTACCATAAGTCTAGTTCTTCCTAACGCTGCTGTGAATCAGCCTTTACTGACTTCATTGCAATAGAGGGCATAGTGATTCCAAATTTGAACTGAAGAAGGGAAAAAGTAGTATGTTTTATGTGCACATATACATGCTAAGGAAGCCAGAATTGCCTGGCCTTTGTGTTGTCCTACCATCCTTTCAGAGCTGAACAAAATATTTGAACATGTTGTTTCATAATATATTGCCAGGCAGTATGATGTTGGCTCCTTTCCCCATACTTTTTGCCTTTTTTCATAACAATGTCCCTTCTTGCTTCTCTTCTTAAGCTGATGAGAGAAGAAAGAAGAATAATGCTTTCCATAATCCAGTTTTGGCTCACCTTTACAACTGGGTTTAATTTTTGCAGTCAGAATATCTCAGCTGTTGGCCTCTGGTGAATGTCAGTGCTCCCACAGCAGAAGAGGTTGAGCAAGGTGTACAGAAAGTTTCTGGGACTGGGATAACAGCCAGCTAAATTAACGTCAACCTAAATACCCAACAATTTACATTAATTTTCCAGGTTGTGAACTGTGCTGGTTCTCAAATGGATGCACTTAGCTCCCACTCAGCTTCCCCATTGCAAGACAGCAGGCTCTAACAAGGGTGAACTGCCAGAAATAGTAACCTCTTCAGTGAGGCCTCACATTCACAAAGAGTTAAGCCAGGGCACATCATTATCCATTTACAGCATCTTCATGTTCCCCTAAATTCATTGTTGAGCTTCAGTTGTAATTGTGTGATGACACAAGTGAGAAGAATTTACAAAGTTACCTTCTATTAGCTGAGAAAGTGATGACTATATGACAACCCCCAATGTGTTACAGCACAAAGGAAAATTGGTAAATTTAAACTATATTCAGTATAAATTAGGTCCTTTTTTATCAACATTTCAATCCACTACTAGATGTTTTTAGTGTTAAGTGTATTTAAAAGGTATCCAGTTAACAATCCAGTGTTATTCTCTCAAAGTTCTGGTAGCAGAGGTAGCAGTTTTCTGTCTGTTGCTGCTTATGTTTGGCTCTTGGCTGTCCGGGTTTGGCAATCCTCTCTGCTAAATGGTGAATGGTTTTACTGGGGTTTACCAGATTAAACCTGCAAGAGCAAATAGATGCCAAAAAAACCAATCAAAATGCATATAAAGAGTTGGCTGCATCTTTTTGTTTGTTTGCAGTCCTCTCCTCTTTCAGTCTATCCCTTCAAGAGCTGTGCTGTGGTTGGAAATGGAGGCATCCTGAAAAATTCCAGCTGTGGAGCTGAAATTGATAGTTCTGACTTTGTGTTCAGGTAAGAGCTGCTTCATATTCCTTAAGTGTGTTCAACATTTCTAAAAACTTGGCAGGATTGAAAGTGTGTCAATACCAGTTTGTAGCAATGAGGAAGGATCTTGACAATTCTTTATTTCCGCCTCTTTATGGATGCTTCTGCTTTGTAGTTTTCAGAATGCTGCTTTCTAATTAAAGAGGGAGCTGGATAGATACACGTATGATCTGTGATTGCCAAGACACCTTGCAGTGATGTGAAATGTGATTATCTGAGTCATTTAACAACCTTTAGGAGACTGATATTAAATGTCACGTGTATCTCTGGTTTAACAACGTGTTTATTTAGCCATAGCTTGGCTCACCCATGTAGCTTCTTAATTGCCCAGATATTTGTTTCACCTTCTGTTACTCATTTAAAGAATTAAGCATCTATTTGAATTGGTTTTTTAATCTCCATCAATAGACTGGGAGAAAACCGGGCACACTCTGAGCGTAATTTGGCCCACTCAGTATGTGACTCACAGTTTATAGTTCATGCAAAGAAACAGAGCAACAGAGGGAAGGTTCTTTTCTCAGTGATGTCCAGTCACACAGCCTCCTGGATTTTGTTTTTTTTTTCTTACTTTTGCCTCATATTTGGGCTTTTGAAAATCTAAAGGGAAAAAAAAGAAGTCTTTCCAGTTAGATAACTGTTTTAATAAAAATGGGAAGTCTCTGTACTAAGATGCTAAACTTACTAAGTGTCTTTTTTTACATTTTACAGAAGTCACTGTTTCTGCAATAGGGCAAGTTATGCTTTTGTTAGAAGGAACAGTAGAAGACTTTCAGCAGAAATGCATTGTTTAGGCCAGAGGGGCAATATTTCCTAGCAGCCAGCATAGGGCATTTATGGATTGGCTCCTCCTGGGATTTTGACTGTGCTCCTGGTTTTTGATACGATTTATGAAAATGAGCTCTCTGTGCCCTATTTTAACCATCTGTACAGAAGATCAAATATCTTTACTAGAAGTGCTGTAAGCCTTATTTAATATTTGTTAAGTGCTTAGACAGCCCTGGGAGCTGACATGAAAGTGTCATTGCACAAGAGAGGAATTTTCAAATGATAACTGTAAAGCATTTCTGGCGCTCATCTGTTTAAGTAAATGTTTCTCAATTTCAGGTGTAACCTCCCTCCAACCACAGGAAACATCAGCAAAGATGTTGGCAATAAAACAAACCTTGTGACTGTTAATCCAAGTATCATAGCTCAGAAGTGAGTACTACTGCAAACCTGTTTCTGTGCAATGGTGTGTAATTGTTTGACATGATTTAGATTTTCTTGAAAATCCATTGGGATACCAGCATAGAGAGCAGTTCATGTAGGTTACCTCATTAAGCCTTAGTTCCCATGTAAAGTATGTACTAGTCTAAATGGAAATCTTCTAAACCTGGCCTTTTTTGTAGCATAAAGGAGTCAGCAATAGCCAGATTAGCAAGAGCCTTGGCTGATACTCATCAACAATTTAAGGCAGAGTAAAATCAGTGATTGTAAGCCCAAGCCTCTTCTTTTTCCCACCATGACCCTCATGACCCCAAGCATTTGTAAAGGATTTATAATCAGAAATCAGGAAATCCTGGAAATGTGTGTCCAACTCTTAACAGCAGGACTGTGAGCACGTGTTCTTAGGTAATGTGCTTAGAAGCTGTTCTGATGAAGGCTGTTCCCTGAATGGAGGCCCAGCTTCTGTAATCCATTTTTTCAATCCATATGAAAGCTGCTCGTTCACACACTTTTTTCTCAGCAGAGGTGGGATTTTTTTTTCACTTTCTTGATGAAAAGAAAATCTAATAAGCCCAGACTGACTAATCTGACATCTTCAGCAGGCTGGAACTGCAGCTTATCTATGAGAAGGACTGCTGTGCCATGTTATTTACTGCTTGCTAATCTTACTGTATTTTATTATCTGTCATAACAATATTGTCAAAAAATCAACATCAGGCAAAGCTTTTTTTTTTTCCTTGAAAGGAAGAAGGAAAAATTACAATGAGTACATAGGAATTACTAACAGGCATTTTTCATTGATTCAGGGATAGAACTTAATTTTTTCAATGAGTACTAACTATGTTAATGTTTACCCAACCCTTTTTGACTTTAATGAAGATGAGTTATTGCTTCTGCAAAACTAGATTTAGCTCACTGATGCTAGTTGGGCTGCACAAGGGTATGAGGAAGGGTAATTGTACAATGACTCACCATCTGTGGTGACTATTGGCCAGTTCCACAGATTTCTGGGCTTAATAAAAGTGTTCTTCTACAGCTGCATTCATTTTTTAGCCAAATCAAGTCACACTAGGGTTAATAGGAGTTACACCAAATGAAATAGGACATGAACCTGTGGGATGATTAGCTGAGAATAAAAGGGGACTTTATGATTTTTTAAAAGTATTTATTTAAATATTCAGAGAAAACTGTAAATGCCTTTGAAGAAGAAGCAGGAAGCAAGTTGGTACCATTTAGCAGAACCAATTTTTTTTCTTCTCTCAGAAGAAAATAATTCTGACATTATTCCCTGTCATTTCTAATTCTGTGTTTGCAAAGCTTAGTCTGATGTTATTATTGTTAAGGTTAATCAGGCTTTGAACTGTGTTTTTCAGAGTGTACAATGTACATGAATTCTCTCGAAGAAAATCACAGTTTTTATGTGTCCTAATGGAACCAGGCTACACTTCTCCTTACAGTGGCAGAGCTGGAAAGGAGATTGATACACTGTTGAGTTATCCAGATTTTTAGCTAAGGAAGAAGAGAAATTTGAATTCTGTCCTGGAAGCTCAGTACTTTACACTGAGTAAAAACAGAGAAAACTCTTGGAGTGGAGGCCAGAAATTCACCCTTCAGCCACTTTCCTAGACATAGGCTCAGGCATTTCTTGCTTGTTTTGACTGTCTGACTCTTACATGCACAGAGGTTCAGGTTCAACAGGAGGGCCTGAGTCTCTCTCATTCATTTTGTTTCAGAGTCTGGTGGTAATGGTACTTTTCTGGACGCAGAAGCTGTAAGTTTAAACCCTTTCAGGTTGAGAAGGGGTGTATCACTTCTTGCACTAATTGAATTGTGCAAGAGGTGACTCTTCCATGAATGTTTTAAATGGAAATAGTAGTGGCTGCTGTCCTCTGTTTGGAAGTGCTGCATGAAAAGAGGGCTTGAACCTACTCAAGTTGTGAGGAGGAATTAAATTAATTTTTTCAGCTTCTGATGGAGCCATTTGTAAAAAGTAGCCTTTAAAAGGTAAAAATTCACTGCTCAAATAGACAGCTACCTACAAAAGAGGACTCAGTGCTTTGAGTCCCAAAGGGGGTGGAAGCTCCATATGTTTAGGTGATTCAGAAAAGTCAGATCTATAGAGGATATGACTTGCATCATTTCACTAGTCAGTGAATTTGGGAGCACAGAATTATGCAGTGGTGAGAACTAAGTCTCTTCGCTCTTTGTTGGGGACTGGAAGCATCTGAGAATAAATCCTCGTCATTTGTGAAGTTAGAGCTCTAAATGTTTATAGACCTCCATGTGTTCTCTTTGTATTTTTAGCTATTTTAAAAGTATGTTAAATGCAAGTAAAATCCTGCAAAACTTGAGCAGACACTAATCTTTAAGACTCCAAGACTGCTCACATGCATCCTTGGATTTCCACACAGGGCAGACACAGATTTTGAAGAGAGATTTTTGTATTCCTGTTGATATAAGAAACACATTTCACAAGCACATACAGTACATATTGTAGTGCATGTATTTTTAAACAGAGAAAGTATCAACACAATTTTTTTTTGGCATTCTTCTTAATTTCTTGACTTGATCAATTCTGTAAACATATCCTGTTGTCATTAGCAGTGAATTTGATCTGCTTCGGTATCTCCTGTGTTGCCAGTTCAATCCTATGGAGTGTGTTCTTATTGTACGATAGTCAGATTTTCATAGCTGCGCATACGACAACTGATAATAGAGTGATATAAATTTGCAGTGTAGACAGGCTGAACTGGTGCAGCAGAGTTCATGACACATCTTTGCAAGTGCAGTTGTGCTGTTCTCATCTGTAATGTTTGTATCAGTACCATATTCCATTCCTAAAATTTTGTACTTTGCAGATACAACAAGCTAAATGAAAAGAAGACAGAATTTCTGGAAAACGTTGCGGTCTATGGAGATGCTTTTCTTTTACTGCCGGCATTTTCCTTCAGAAGCAACACAGCCACTTCTTTTAAAGTATACCACACTCTGAAAGAGTTCAAAGCAGCCCAAAAGGCAATATTCTTTCACCCCTCTTATCTGAAAAGTCTTGCCCAGTTCTGGAGAACTAAGGGTGTGAAAGCCTACCGATTGTCATCTGGTTTTATGATCACTAGTGCTGCTCTTGAGCTGTGTGAGAATGTGAAGCTCTATGGTTTCTGGCCTTTCTCAAAATCCACAGAGAAGATGCCAATCAGCCACCACTATTATGACAACCAGCTGCCTAAACCAGGTTTCCATGCAATGCCCAAAGAATACAACCAGATCCTTCAGCTTCATGGCAAAGGCATTTTGAAGTTGCAATTTGGTAAATGTGAATCAGACTAAAAAGGTAGGTTCCATTCTTACCACATGAAATATCTTTATTTCACTAATGTGCTGAGGGAAAACTTGTTAAATGTGTATAAAAGAGTTGAGAAATATTTTCTAATTGGGAACAGTAGATGGGGAGCATAGCTAAGTAGAGATTATCTCCATAAATCATAGTCAATCGCTAGTGTCTCCTGCTTTATTAAAGGCATTCACTCATTTTGATCTCCAAAAGGAGATACCTAATCCTGGCAGAGCCTTTCCTGGTGTATCCAGAGAGCAGAGTGAGGATGAGGATTGTTCCATGAAGGGGTAGCATGCATCCATGGCCTCGTTCCCTCTTGTTAGGTAAGGATTAGAGCAGTTTGTGCTCACGGCCCGGGGCTGCGGAACAGCTTGTGGACAGCAGTGAGGGAGCTGCCATACACTGCAGCAGCAGATCTTGCTGAGCATTTCACCTAGAGGCAGCTCAGAATCTGGGAGTTACAAATATAGGATGAAGTGTCATTCCCTTTTCCTCTGTTCTTTCTGTCCCAACCCCTTGGACCTCTACCTTCTGTGTACTGCCTCGGAGAAATGCAGCACAGTCTGGCCTCTGACCTTGAGCCAATTTACAGTGTATGCACTAGACATGATTCTGAAAAGATTTGTCTGCATGTTTTCAATCTTGATTTGCCCTGTTGACAAAATAAGACCAATTTGTATAAATACTTCTTCATCTTTTAGACTAACTCAGAAATTCCTGAGCTCCCAATACTGTTGTCAGAGTCTCCTTTCACAGAAGTCTATTTTTCCAGGGGGTTCAAGTTAATATAATAGTAAGTGAAGTGTACAGTAGAACTGCCATTGTATACAATATACTTTAATTGGACTGATGTAAACTCATGACTGAATTACTCAAGTTAAATAAATAGCATTATCTTGTTCAAGCCAGAAATTTTAAATTTAAAAGCTAAGGGCACTTTTCTTCTGGCTAGGTTCTGAAATGTATTTGAAAATATCCTTTGTTGGTATTTGGAAAACATGTTGTCAGAGCTACATTCACACTTAGTTTATCATCAGAGAATGCTAAGTTTTAAAATAGCAGATTGTTAGTAACAGGAAAGCACAATTTTATTCAGTTTCAATGGGGTTTTTAAGAAATAGAAAAATAAATGGTTTTCAGATTATTAGAATAATATAAAACCAGTGAGTAGGGACCTAGAATCCATCTAGTGAATCCTGTCTCCTAGTCCATGGCAGGAGATTACCTAGGAGGAGTTGAATTGTATATTTATGCAGTTTCATGTGGCTAAGGTATGCTTTTTTTTGCTTGTAAAAGGTTGCAGTGTATTGGAAAGGTTAAAAAATACATAATGTATTTTTTTTAGTGTCCAAGCTGTTTATATCCAGCAGTTTCCATTGTATTTGTTATTCCTGTTATATAAATCATTGGAGACATACTGTGTAATTTTAATTGTAGTAACTACATGAACTAAGAAAATGAAAGGCAGCTCCTTAGACATATTTACTCTAGAGAGAGGCAGATAGAAGCCACAAAAATGTTTAAGTATCTGTATGTGTTAATTAAATGCTGTCCATGCTTGACAGACTGAAAATCACTTGTGGCCAAATAAGCTGTAAAGGAAAAAAAACACGAGAAGAGTAAGTTGTGCTGCCCTAATTTACACTTATATTTACAAAGAGAAAATCAAGGAAATTAAATGCTTTCAGTATGAGCTACCATTCTGCTCGTATTAGCGACTATTAGAGATAATTGAAATTCTATAATGAGTATATTTCACTGAGGATGACCTTTTCTAAAAATTGAACAATCTTCTTTCTCTTTTCAATTTCCATTTTATGTTCTTCTCCATGCTCTGTGTTCTTCCCTCTTGGTGGGTAGCTGGAGGTTCCTTACACCAGTGTGTGCCCACAGAAGGCTCAGGCAGAACCTCCCACACACAGAACTGGGACACAAAAGTTTGCAGCTGTAAATAACAAGTGAAGGAAACTTCTCTGCTGCAAGCACCTATAGGGAGAGATAACTGCATCCCAGTGAATAATTTTTGGCAATATTGCTCCTAAACATCATTCTTGCTGTTGGAAAGGTGTATTTTTCTTACTGGATAGAGAGAATTGTCAGATGTGAGAACCCTGTTAAGTCCCACAACTTGGGAAATTCTGCCTTAATATCCTCTCCTGTACCTTTTTGATTATGTTCAACAGACATGTACAGGTTGTCACTAAAGTTTGTGCCCACCTATCACAGAGGGTCAAACAGAAAATGCAGCAACAGCAAAATATTGAAATATAATTAATGATCTTTATTATTTTGTATTTGATTACCAAAGCATTTTTGTTATGGCCCTGCAGCTGAAGGAGGTCTTATTTGTTCATTGGTTTAACCTGATAAGCCTGAAGGGCATGTCATTAGCTTCAAGTAAATGTAGGTTCAAGGAGGGGAAATGACCTGATTAATATTTAAAAATAGAAAAAAAATCTGATTAGAAAAATTGTCAGATGATAAATTAATCAGACTGGCATAAATTTGATTGCCCAGAAGCCTGGTTAAAATGCAGATTTTGTCTGACCAAGAATCCATCAGGTTTTCTGTTTGCTAGGAAAAGACAGCAGGGCAGATGAGTATGTGTTGCTTTGACATACAGAACAGTAACATTAAGCATCTGCTCAGAGGAGTCAGTCAACATAAAAAAACACCGAAAGGAAGAATGAAAATGAGACTGAGCCTGGGGAAGAAAATAATGCTCAATTGTCTGAGCAGAAGGACTGAGGGAGGAGGGCTTGAGCAGAGGTGTGCTGGTGGTTAGGAAGTAAGAACTGCTGAACCCTCCCCTGTGTAAGAGTATCTTACCTGTAAAGTATAAAGTAGGTAAGAGTTTTTCAACTCCAACTGGATTAAATGCCATCTATTTCTGACAGAGAGCAGCAGTGCCTCCCTCCACTCAAGGTGGAGCTGCCAGAGCAGCATCCAATAAAGCAGGGGGATGCCTGCTTACTTTCTCAGAAGCTAACATCAAAAAGAATACTTTGTTCCAAACTCTGTCAGCGTGTGATTTTTTTTTTTAATCTTGAAATTTGCTGCAATCCAAGTAATTGATAAATACACATAACCTATTTATAACTGTAGAATGCCAACATGAGTTTAAATTATTTTGAAATTCTTTTATGCTTATGGTATCCCTGTGTAGCTAGAGAAATAAGAAATAACCCACAGTTCACTTTTAATTACTTTGAGAAAAATGATACCACATTTTAAAATAAGGACACCTCTGGATTCCTGTCAGGCAGCCAAATTCAGACTATTCTTGACTTGGGCAAATATTATCCAAGTGAAACTATTATATATTGAAGGAAAGGTTCTCTGCCTTAGAACCCCTGCAGTACAGCTTTTAAGCACATGCCTTGCTCATACATTCAGTGAATTAAATTTACATGTTAAGAATAATGTCGGTAATGAATCAAGTAGAGATAAATTGCTTCTAGTTTAGTTAAAACCTACCAGAATAGAAAAGTATAGATTAAATCAAGTTAGAATTTATGGTTGATTTCAATTCAAATGAAGAAGTATTTACATATCTAGAAAGATTATGTTTTGGTTTTCCACAGCAGAACTATCCGTTGAAGAAACAGAATAATAGCAGTCTCTGGCTATTTCAAAATACGAGTAAGATAATGTAGTTTAGAATATTTCCATATTCAAATTAGCAATGGATGTGTCCCCATGAAGATACTGGCTAGACCTAGCCTTGGTTAGCTTAGGAAGCCTGAAGAGTGTGGAGCAGCTGGGGTAACCTGAGCGGTTCTGTGGGAATTCAAATGAAGGAATCCTCCTTTAGAAAGAGCAGATGCTCAAGTTCAACCTGGCACAAGCATTCCAGTTTAGCCAGGAGAATTCTGAGAGTAATTTTGATAATAGATCTCACAGACTCACAGCCTGAAATACAGAGGAAAAGCTGATGAAGAAGGTGCAATACATACACAGAAGAGTAAACTATTGGCTTATTTAAAGTATAACAAATGATTTTTCTACTATACAAGAAATACCAATAACATATTTTATTATTTTAATTCCAGGGTGATGATCCTAAGGAGACAATTTGTGTGTATCTCAGCAGTTCGGTGTTGGATTTGATCAGATGTCATTTTGTGAGCATTAAACTGCATTATTACAATAGAGAAATATTTTACACTTGGGGAGAAAAGGGAGTGATTTTTTCACACAGTGACTGTTACATTTACAAATTTTGAGCTATCATTTTCTAAAATACAAAGTAACAATTATTTGGAAAATTCTGAAACTCCTTAGTATTGGTTTAATGGCAGCAAAGCACAATCTCAGGATGGTGGCAATATGTGATATTCATTATGTTTTGCTTCTTTAGAGGATCCTTAAAATATTTTGGCATAAGATCTCTGGTTTTGTTGTTATCATAATATAGAGAATAGTCTGAGTGGCTGCGTGAGTTGGCAGTAAACGTTTTCAATTAAGAACTTCATCCTGTAAATACTGGCATTTGTCTACGTGAGAGAAGTGATGAGAAGAGCTGCAGAGGAGTAGTTAATTCAGAGCCATGTCATTCTTAGTTTGTCCCAGGGTGCACAGATGAGAAAATCCCTCAAGTTAGAGGTAGTTAAGTGGTTTATGGGCTTTCATTTTGTGGGCAGTAAGTAGTGCTGTGGATTTAATGGGCTTTCATTTTCTGAGCAATGGATGATGCTGTGGATTTAATGGGATCACTTATATGAGTGATGTTAATTCTGAGAACAAGAGTATGAAGGACCAGAGCTGTATAATTAATTATAAAGCACTCTACTTGCTTGTGTTCCTGTCTAAGGTCCAGCTCAGCTCCAAATGAGGACTGGGGACACTACAATCCCCAGAGTCCTGGTAGGGCATAACTTTGCACATATTCTTGCTATTCCAGCTCTGTGTCTTGGTTGATACATGAGATGGAATTTCTATTAGAAAGATGATGGGTGCCTATAATTCAATTTCTTTTAATGTAATAAAGCTTGTATCCATATGTGGCTACAGATATTGAAACTGCACTAAGCATTATTAGAACCATATTCCTCTTACATCAGCCCCAAGCTCTTCTACACCAGGATGTATAAGAAAAAATACTGCATTCCCTTAATTTATAACCTGTGCAGTTTTTTCAAGTTTTCCATACAGTCCAAGAATACATGTGGAACGACATCCTGCAACAAGACGAAGTGAAATATCAGCCCGGTGGAAAGAAGCACTTTAACATTTACAGAAGCTATGACAAGCAGTTGTACCCTAGCTTTTACTGCTTATATGCTTATATGTTCTACTGCAGAAAAAAAAATCCAAGCAAGCAGGCAAACAAAATTTAAAAATTGTAATAACCAGAATCTGTTAAGAGTTTCACTGACTTTTTTTGAGACTCCTTCGAATAATCGGCTCAAAGATAGAGTGTCCTTCTTCTTTTACAGTCAGATACTATCAGATATTTCATTTACTAAAATTCCTTTTGGTACTGCAGCATTAAATCCCAAATCAACTGATGAAAGAGCATTCAGTATTCCACTCTTTGAGGATTATATCTGCAAAAAAAAAAAAATTCCACTTAAATGAATTGGACCTTATGAAATAAGGAAAACCTTTTAAATGTGTACTTCATAAGAGCATTACTGTATTGTAATATTTGAAGGCTTACCTTGCAGCAGTTTTATAATCACATAAACACTCCTGGAAGTATTAAAATCAATCATTATGGTTACAGGTCTGTTGACTGAGACACATTCAGCATCTGGATACATTTCCAGGATAATGATATCAGAATCCAATATTACTCGTACCCAAGCAGAAGTTTCCATAAATTCTGGTTGCAAATATCAGCAATATAGTCCATTTTTGAAAATAAGGGGTTTTAAAAAATACATAGTGTTTTGGGGCAATAACTGATGCCACTAATACACTTGTCGACCTCTGAATGTCAGTAGAGCCTTTAATAGAAACAAAGACAGCAGAATTGAGCTGATGAATCCATCTGCATTACCAGCTGGTAACTGAAAAAGGGGAGCACAAGGGTTTGATTTACTCGGATCTGTTCCAGTTCCAGCACCACAGTCCACATTTTTTTCTTCCCCAGCAGTGAGATTTTTTGCCATTTTCTGGCCACAGGCATCTGCTGCTCATGTGCAGAGAGCAGGCTGCTGCAAGAACCTGCATCCATACTATGGATGTTATGGATAATTGCCTACTGCAACATCCTAGTTATAGATCAAAGACAAATTTGCTCCTAAAAGAGCATCTCCTCTGCTGTAAATCACTCACATGGAGTGTTTTTAGTAGAAGCTGTGCAATGTGATGTAGTTGTCCTTTGGGTGATGCAGTCAGCTGTGGTTGAAGAGAACCTTGCTGCATTTCATCCAGAGAGACAACGGCACCCCTGTGTCCATGTAAGGACTGTGACTTACTCTAGTCTAGTGTAGAGCAGTGAGGTGATCTTGGCTGTGTAGCAGCTACACAGTTTGTCTTGAGGAAAATTCATACATCTTTTACAAATTCTTGCATTGTGTCCAGAACAATTGCAAGTGCTCTATATGTACATTGAGATATTGCAAGACCATTCATTGCTCAGACTAAATTCCGTTATTTACTCAGCATGAGTAAAGGGGCAAGACCTGGTGGTGTGAAGTAGAAGATAGGGAGAGGAGAAAATTAATTTTACTTGCAGCAAAGAAGCAACTTTTTTCAAAAGCATTAGTTAGTACCATGTTGCATTGCCTCAGTGAATAAATGTAAACAGTGTACCATGACACACATGAAGATCTGAAGTTACTGTATGTCTGAACTATTTCTGTGCAGCTGCATTACTTGAAAGACATGTGCATTAGTAACTGGAAAGATCATCAGAATAGATTTTAAGAGAGGTTTAGCCAAAAAGAGGAAAACTGTTCTAGTTTCCTTGATGAAAAGAGGTCTTAACTGAGGGAATGTGATGTAGCACTCACAAATGAGAGCAAATGGACATGGCTGTAGCATAGACAGCACTGAGTTTGTCGCACTGTTTCCACAAAGTTTAAACTTGCCAATGACTTGAAGACCTGATCTTCCATCCTCTCCGGGCTCTCAGTGATTTATGTGGAACACAGGGCTGATAAGAAATGCATGAAGGAATTGTTGACCTTTCCTACCCTTTCCTGTAAATGCTCTTAACTCTCCATAGGATAAAAATACACTCTATTAGAGTTTTAGTTAAGAACCTCAGGCTTTGCTCCAGACATGAAGTTAGTGAGATATTAGTTGCATCCACTTCACTGTACAGAAGTGCAGACATTGTACTCAGCTTTATTATAGCTCCTGGTGCTGTGTGCTGGGTGGCTGGGTTGTGTTAGTTCGGGCGCAGGCTGAGCAAGTTAATAGTGGCATTTCTGCATCACAGGGAACCATTAGACTTGCTGAAGTACACTCACTGTGGGAAATTATGTTTTCTTGGGTGGCTGAATAAATTATTTCTCATTTATTTTACATCTGTGCCAGGTTAATAATAATAAATGGATTTTGTACCTGTCTGAGAATGTTTATGACACTTTAGCAAGACTGAGCCAACATCAGTTTAGATTAAGGAATCTTGACCAAAATTTAGGAAGAACCTTTCAAATTGCTGTATTTCACATGAGGAATATTCATTTTTAGGGTTTGTGGGCCTCCAATGCTGTCACATGCTGTAGAGTGAATATTGAGATTAAATAGTTTTCTAAAGATAGAAACACTGACAATGTGCTGATATTTCCACTGTACCTTTGCAGAAGCTGACAGTGTCCTTGCACAACTGCTTTACAGCATCATTAGATTAAAGCCTGCCTGGCTGCTTTTATTTCTTTTTCTCCTCTGAATCTCTAATGTTTCATCCTCCTTCAGGATCCAGTGCTGCATTGAGCTGGTTATTTGTCTTTACCCCATGGAGTGCTTTGCAGTCCTGTTTAGTGTCTGTTGGGGAGTTTGTGGGAACTGTGAATCAAACACTGCTGTGCTTGCAGTGAAGTAAAACACCCTGTGAGTGACTGAGCTTGCACCTCAAGGAAGGCAGCTTGGTGTGATATTCATGTTGCCTAACTGGAAGTGCTAAAGTTGGTCTGTAGCTCCATGGTGACTTAAGCTGGGATAGCTGCCCGGTCCAGTCCCCATTCTTGTGCTGCACCCCTCCCTTCATGCCATGTCTGGCTTCAGCCTAATCCCACACTGAACTCTTTTGGCCCACTGAGATGGCAAAACCCTAACGTGGCAACAGAATGAGAAAATTGGTTCATGCCAAGAGATGGGGGAATTTCACAGTCAAAGCAAAGGAGGGAGTAATACCATGCAGGTGGGATTGTAGGGACACTACAGGTGCCTTTTGTTACCTGACAGCTGTTGGACAGAGCCTGTGGTCCCCTGAAAGCTTGACCAAGTCCCGAAGCTAACAACTCTTGAGGGTCTGCCTGGCCAGAAGGGAGAGATGAGCCCTGCAAGGGGGATTGGAAGCACAGCAGGTGTTCCAGTGGGCCAGAGCCCACCTCTCCCTGTGGCACCTGAATGTCCTGCATTAAGGACTCCAGGTGCCTACACTGCTGATTATTTCCCATTATGGTCATTTTAACAAGCTCTCTCTTTCCCATTATGGTCATTTTAACAAGCTGGTGACCCCAGCAGATTCAGAAATGATAAGTAGAAAAAATTGCCAGTTCACTGATGGTAAACTTGCATAAACTTGCTTGTTATTCAGCATGCCTTTGCTTTCAGTCTCTTCTAATCCAAGCATCTAAAACATCTGCAGAGAACAGAGGTGAGCGAGGCCTGGGGGGTTGAGACCAGTTACTCTCACTTTGATTCTCTTTCCTTTGTGCAGAAGTGAGATGACTGACATACCACCATGCTTGATAAAAGATGAAATTCTCTGTCTTGAGTGACTCAGGAAAAGAAACTAAATTATCTAGGTGACTTTGGACATTCTGTGGCTCTCTAAAGTACTAGCAAAATAATCCTGTTGTTAGGTATTAGTTGATTTTATTCAGTACAGATATCTGGATCAGTTACTTAATCTGGGTTAATTGATCAAGTACACCTTGAGCCTGCACAGACTCCATGGTGAGGCTGCAGCCTAACATGGCAATCTAGGTGTAGATACGTTTGACCTAGAGATCTTTCTTTGTCCTGTCACTTGCTCTCCTGTGACAAATTTGTGCAGGGAGGTCCTGAGTTTCCATGCAATAGCTCGTAGCTCGTCCAGGGACACTCAGATCCACAAAGCACACAGCCACCTGTATGCAGGAGTCTGTGAGATCAAGACCAAGAATATTTTGTCAAGTGCGTTATTCTAAAACAGCTCTATCTCAAACAGCTGGTAGCCACTTGCTACATGCTTTGAAGCAGGAGACTTTTTACACATGAGCCTTTCAGTTAAACATATCTTAGTTTCAGATATTCAAAGCCAGGTAATCCTTCATCTTGTTGTACTTCAGCATCAGATCTCTTTAATCTCTAGATCTGCTAGCCAATAACAGTGACAAGGGGGTGTGTAGTTACTTTAGAAGGCCTGTCTCTCTTTATTTTGAATTCTGTCATTTTAGGCAGGATCATCCTTCTCTGATTTTCTGGACAGACAAATTTCAAATGCTGCTAATCTCTCAGGGTAATCCTTAAGGCTTTTCACCCACAGCATACAACAAGTGGGCAGATTTATATTTATTAACCTTTGTTCCAGAATTTCATGGAGTATTTAATTGGCTTGAAATTGTCATTATGATCAAGTAGAGCAGAAACGCTGTGCAGCATGCCACTAAACAAAGGGACTATTGCTGTTATTTGGTGGTCTCCTTTCATAAGGGCACATTTCAGAATACCTTCCTATTCTGGGAACACGGCTCACCAGGGGAATGACCCGGGGTTACTGGGTTACAGCTACAGGGGCAGCAGCCCCTCTGTGTGCTCTCACTTGAGCAAATTCCAGCAGTGCAGCAAGAGCTTAACCCGATGGGAGTACCTCAGCTTGAGTTTGCCATGGACCAAGGAGTCAGCGTAGTGCTGGGATGTGTGGTGATTGAGCTCACATCCCTCTGAGCACGAGCAATAACTGCCCTTGCGTGGCAGGGGTTGGCAGATCCTGGTTTAAGGATTAAAACAGTCTGGCTGTGAAATATAAGGAGTGGCATCCTCCTGTTACCAATCAAAAGAACATTCAAGTCTGTCTTTTGCTAAATCCTGATGTACCTTCAGCAATACATCAGTGCTTATTGCTGCACCTGGTACTTCTCTGTCTTGTCTATTTTTCATCCCTCTTTGCTCCAGTGAGGGAGAAAACTCACAATGCGTGATGGAAGTATTTAATGATCCCATCATGGTTTCAAGGCAAGAGCCCATCAGAATGAATCATGCAAATGGTTGTGACAGGAGAGCCTATTGTCAATATTGCTTGGTTTAAATTCCTCACTAGTCACTTTAGTCCCTGGCAAGAGGACATTCTTCACAGCAAGTCTGTAGGTCAACAACATGCTTCTCAGCTCTTGGCTTGGCTGTGAGATGTTTCCCTAAAAACACCTCCTCCTTGGTGTTTTTCTTGTCAGTGTTTACAATACAAACCCATTTTTGAATTCTTGTGACATTGAAGTATAACAGCTGACATTTCTGCATTTTTATGTGTACTATTTATATAGTGGCTTCATATGTATTCTTTATGTTAATGTTCTTGATATTCTCTTGAGTATCTAATTAAAATTATTTAAAATACTTTTCTTTTTCAATGCCACCAGAGTAAAGTGTGTGGGAAGTTACATAATGTCACCTAAAAAACCAGTAATACAAGCTGAAATATTTTTAAGGGTATTTGACTGATTTCTGGAGGAGTATTTTTGTTAATCATTTGGACACTTGCATCTTAGATTCAGCTTTCTAAGATAGGCCTAAGAGGAAACCCCTGCTTCTGATTTAGTTCAAGATCTGCAAGGGACAAAACAGGTGAATGGAGAGGCCCTACACAGGCCTGCTCCTCAGGAATGGTAAATGTGAGGCTTTTCAGAGACTGGTCCATGTGCCAAAATGTAATTTCATAAAGTTACCATGATAGCTTTTGCCCAGAGGTTTCATTGTCTCTTAAAATGTGTATTGTTTGCATTCATTTCAGCTCCATTCTATCCAATGCAATTGTCAAGCAGAGCTTATTTCCCGTGGAGCTGGTATAATTGTATAATCCTTACATGCGCCAAGCTCTCTGTGAAGCTGCTAGTGTAGGCTCTGCTACTGCTGTTCCAAAAAGGTTCCTCAGATTCTCTCAGTGCTGAACTTATTTATGTTTTCAGATGTGAACTTGATATTGTCTGAGTAGAATGTGTGCAGCATAATATAGAAATGTCTCTGCGCAGGGTTTAGGAGGAGGCAGGAGCCCCTCAGCCGTGTGTGTGCTTTTATTACAGAAAACCAAGATGAAGTTGTGTTGTTGAGTCATCTGTTACAGCTGATTTAATTTGTACTTTGTTTTCATGTTTTAAGTGCCTGATGATTCTTTTTGTCAAGGAGGCAATGGTTTCACTGTTATAAGGTATACTTAGAATTCTGTACTTGTTACCTGTTCTGTAATAGAATATTTTTGCAATTTATGTTTGGAAATAAAGACTTATTAGGCATAATTGTGGTGGGGTTTTTTCTTATGTGAATTCCTGAGACTAACCAACCAAAAATATGTCTCCTGAGACAGCAGTGTAGAAAATGCATTCATCTGATTCCTCTGGAGCAGTACGAGCAACTGACAGTAGAAAAGTAGACAGTTCCTTAAAATTGTGCAAGTTAAAAAGCAAGCTATGCTTAAAAGTAGGTATAGGGGATTGGGGCATTGGTGCATGTGGAAATTTCTGTTGCTTAAATGGTACCTTCAAGCGATTTCAGTCTTTTCTGTTCTTGAATGGCAACACAATTAACCATCTCCTTTAGTTACTTCTAATGACTTGAAATACTTTCAAAAACTATTTATTGAAGAAACATCAAACACCGAAAGGAACCAAACAAGAAGACACAATTGTTACCATCTTTCTCTGAAAATAGCTCTCAAATGTGAAAGCTATCTCTAAAAGTAACTAAATGCTTCAAAAACAATGATTAATGGAAATATTTAAACAACAGATGCAAAAGTTTTTTATACAAAATTCTCACCATGAGTACGTCTGATAGATGTGTATGCATATTTTTGTCACTTATGTTGGGATTTTTTCTTAATGTATGTTTTGGTAACATACAAAGATACTTGCAGTTAATGAATTTCAAACAGATAAAGTTCAGAGAAAAAATTTTCCCTCCAAGCGTTTACTTTTTACTTTTGGGCAGAATGTGGCCCTAGAACTTCTGTGCTGCTTACTGTGACTTCTCCAAATAGAAGCTGACTGCCTTGTTAAATCAGGTCAAATATGTGCATGCAGCTGTTTTGTGAGAAGGACTATTATCCTTTAGGGCCCTCTAGGGACTGAATTGCAATTGCCAAATTTTATTGCAGGCAGAACAGAGGTTTAGAAGTAAAAGCTGTTATTTAGCCTCATGGACCATCAAGTGGCTTCTGCCTGAAGATTAAGATCTAGATCTTTGTGGCCTATCTCCTTCCTATAGTGCATGAGTCTTTCACCCATGATCAGAAAGGGTTTCTTTTATTTGCTGTGCTGGCAGCTGGAATTGCATATGTGAGTGATACAGATGCAAATGTCCCCTTTATCAGAGCAGGTTCTAAATCAGAAGTGTGATTTCTACTGAGGAAAGTGTCTTAGATTGAGCTTAGCCACCTCAAGTATTTATGAACAGTCAAATGTTGAAAGAGCAGCACTGCCAGATGATTAGGTTTGCTGGGTCCAAGTACAGAATAACTCAGTGCAGCCCTAGACAAAGCATTGCCTCGTTGTTATCCCCTCTTTAGAAGGGGAGCAGTCTGAGAAAAGCCGGCGGGACAAGAGGAGGGTGGAAGTGGTTGTGCACTGAGGTTACACCTGTCCTGCAATCATTGTGCCTCTGGATCACCCCAAGCACAAACCATGCTCCCAGGGGCAGAGCACCTACCACCAAATGGCACTCCTGCTGTGGGGAACACCTGGTCACTGGTGTCAGAGGGCTTTAGAAGGAATGTTCCCAGGAACAATTATATGGTCTGAGACCGGGTTTTCCTCTTGCCTCTGGTAGGCAAAACGTGTCATGTGAAGATTTTATAACATGAGGGCACTGGCTTACTCCGGAAGAAGAGAATGGCTGAAGTCCACAAGCAAAAAGCCATGGCAGTGGGCTAGGGACTCTGGGATCACATCCACCGCCCGGCCAGCAGCTGAAAAAATGCACAAAAGGGCTGGAGAAGTCATCGGCATTTTGAAAGGTGAGGAGAGATTGCCTCCTTCTCAAGGATCCCAGTATGCCCATGTTCTGGTAACTAAATGTGCCTGGGTTTTAAGATACCTGGCTGTGCTTTAGCTTGCCTCTTCCATCCTGTATCAAGTGTCTGTGTCATCCTCACTCTGCACCAGAACAAATTAATACTAAATAGGAATGTTTAGGTCTCGTGGCCACTGCAGACTGATAAATGGAACCATCTGGTTAATGGAGATACCATAATGAAAGCATTAGTTCTTAAGTATAGCACTGCAGATCTTTTATCATGTAAGTGAAAAAGAAGAGACCTCAGCAAGGACTGAATTTAAGCTACTATCTGTTTTCTACAGCATAGGGAAGCAAAGCTGAATTAGTCCAGGAGCTCACATACTGCTACTGTCATCAGAGGAAGAAATGCTGGATGTGCTGGGAAAATCATATAAGCATCAGAAATGGAATAACTTTCCATATTTGAAATTACTTTTATTAGGTAATTAGAGAGAATTCTAAGGCAAGAATATTCTGACTGAATTTTAAGCACAGTGCTTCTGTAAATCGAACCCTGCAGGGACATTGGTTCTTTTTGTTTAGCTTTTAACCTTTGTAAGGACAAAAATTACTCTTTTATTATGTGTAGAGTTTTAATAAAGTAGAATCACTCAGTAAAGGTCACCCAGTTTGAGCTGTCCCTTTAATAAATAAATAAATTTGAGCTGCCCCTTTAAACTAAATACTGATAGTTTCTCTCGAACAATATGCTTTGTGCAAAACCTTTTGTAAGCCCAAGCAGGACTCCAGGAATGGGCTGCAGCCTCCCACTGGGAGTGCCCTCTAACAGCATGGACACAGCTCCTGCCTCTGGGCTCCTACCAACCCCTGTCCTCGGGGTTGTCTCTAGCTGGATTTTAAATTAGTTGGTTCTCTTAAAAAAAAAAATAAAATTCAAGGCTGGATAAAAAAAAAAAAAGACAATATTCTCTGAGGCTTTGGAGTAGAAGAGTAAGAGACAAGGTTTAAGGTACTCTGGATATACTTGTGTGGGATACATCATGGAGAAATGTTATGAAGGAAAGATGGGAGGGTGTGATTATTAAGTGGAGGGGGAGTAACCTGAAATGGAAGATTGCATTACTCTGACATTGAATTCACAGTTCTCCATCAAATGCTGGTGTAAAATAACTGCTTTTTTAAAAGCCAAACATGTTGAAGCACTGAATGGGCAAGAGTGGGAGGCAGATGGGCACCTCGCTTTGCTGTAAAGCTGAGTGAGGTGACAGGAGGAAATTGCCCGAGATTCATCTCACCACCCACAGTCTCCAGTTCAAGGTAGGGAGACTTGTATGCCAAGGTCCATGGTCCTTAAGTACAGGAGGCTCCTTCATCATCAGAGTAACTACTTTATATATAAATTCCTACATCATAAACACCTACATTTACTAGATCAGTCCATCATGTCCTACACTTTCCCTGTCTACATTGGATGTTTTTTCAACAGTGCCTGAATCATAGAGTCCCGAACTCTGCTGGCCCTATTCACTTTGCTGTAATACAGATAATAATTTTGAGGATGAAATCTCTTTTTCTGAATACATTTAACATCTTTCAGAAGAGTCTAAAATAGAAACTCTAAGAACATTAACTTAGAGCACTTTTCAGGTTCATCTTACTTGCAGTCCATTAAAGTGAAGTGACAACTGAGGGATGACATGAAGTAATTATACTGATTGTGTTGTATGTGCTCTGCAGGAGCTGAATGATTTGCTGAGGTTATTAATTTCAAAAGTCAGACAGCAAGAGATCAGCTGAGATGAAAGATCACTGCAAAGTGACCTCAGACCAGGGGAAAAGAAAAGAAGAGAGAGGAGTGTGGTGCAGCTGAAGAGTTCAGTGCTGTACTGTGAATTGAAGTAGATGCATTTTGACACCAAAGGTGGTTTCCATGGAAGTGACTGCGGGTGTCATCTCTACAGTTCAAAGTCACCACTATGAGTTCCCTTTATGGTCATGGAGAGAAGTGGAATATAATACAGCTGCCTTATTTTAGGTGTCTAAATTAGCATGTGATAAATCCTAGATTCCCTGGTTTCTGGAGAGAGCATAGATTGTCTGGATGTGCTGGCCCACAGTTCAGTGTTCCACCCTGAGGGAGTGGGTGAAATGCAGGTGCAACCCCAGACTGAGCTTCCACCTTCCCTTTGCATACACAGCCATGCCTTGACTGAGGCCTGACCATTACCCTGTGGCATTACACCTTGTGAGCAGAGCTAAGAAGCAGACTATATGACATCCCTTAGAGACAGCATATAGTGAGATCAGTTGATAAGGATTCCCTGAAAGAGAATAGGTATAGATTAACCTTTGTGAATAAAAAACCTAGGGAACTTGATTTCTTTGACTTCTAAAACAATTTTCACGGTCACAAAAGTTAATCAGAACGTAAAAGCTCTTTATCAAATGTTCACTGTTGAAATCAGGATTGGATTTGTGTACTAGAACTGCTGTGCAGCCCTGAAAAGACATATTAAAAGTGGTTTAATCTGATTGTATTTTGGCTTTAGCTTAGTTTGTCAATCTAGCAATGCAAGTCAAACAGCTTTCACTTAGGGATTTTCACTGCTTCGCTTGGATAAATTCATTAGCAAGGCACAAAGTAACTGAGTCTGAGGGACTTTGGGAGCCATGGAGATCTTCCTGATGGAGCCAGAACCTGAGGTAAGTAATAGCCAGTTCTCAGTGTAACACAACACTACAAAGAGAATGTCATGAAGCTTTACTGGGCAGTGTATTCACTGAATCTGAATACCCACACTCAGAGAAAGAGGTAAACAGTAGTAAAAACATGATTTTGTGCTAACAGGGACACACACTCCCCTCAGCCCCTTCCTCAATATGCTCTACATGGCTTCATCTGTCCTTTTTCAGGAAAAGTGTCAAACTACTTTAGCTTCACTAAGTGTTGATTTGGCCAAAAAACAATGTTCTGGCACACCTAGACAAAAACAAAAGTCTGGAATCATCAGGGTTATAGTGATACTGACTTACAGACTTTATGGGAAAAACACAGACAGTCCCTGAGATGAAGGCCCTGGGGTCAAGGGTTCTGAGCACATGTCCATGAATCCCTGGTGCCTTGTGGTTTTGGCTGCTAAGGCTCGGTCTGTACTGAAGAAGAGCCTGGCCTATCCAGCCTGACCCAGGGTAACCATCTGGGCTGCCTTCTGTAGTCAGAAACAGGCCAATCCCCAAGTGTTCTTATGCCCCCCCCTGACAGCAGAGACACAGTTTGAACAAGAGTTTTAAGGTTTTGGCAGCAAAAGTAAGTGAAAAGATCACCTTGCTTACTGGTTAAGGTTAAGTACTCCAGCCTGTGCAGCACAGGCAGTATCTACAGGTGATAGAAGGGGTGCCAAGCAATTCATGGCCATCAGCAACCTTTTCTCACTTTCCACACCTGGAAATGAGGTGATATATTGCAGCTCGGATGGAACCATACCTTCATAAAGAACTTTTCAATCTTTATGTAGTGGGAGTGGACAGCAATCCCTGGCTTTCTCTATGGCAAAGCACTTAGTCCTGTATTATTCCCTATTTGAAATGGGGACAGTAATGCTTGGTCATCTCCCAGCAGTGTTATGGGAGTAGATAGTACATCTTGAAGTCTATTTATGTCCTGTATGATGGAGACCATGCATGACCTGCAGACAGATAGCATTTCCTGTCCCTGAAAATGACAGTTTGTCTCTTGCTGCTGTTTCACACATAGCTTAATCTATGCTTGGTTGGCTATGACATAAAGCACAACAAGGACAGTTTAGACATATAGTACTATTATTATGACATTTAAATTACAAAGATAGAAAACATCAAAACATCAGGGAGAGAATTTAACATTTTTGATCATCTTTTCTCCTGCATTTTCTTACTATTAATTTTAAACCAGAAGTGTTTCTTTCCTCCTGTAGTAATCACCCATCTCTAAGAAGTGAAAATACTCTTGCGAAACATAAATGAGATTCTATTTGCAAAGATATTTATTTATGTGCCTGGCAATTCAGGGTGCTTAGAGGGTAATCTCAAACTGTGTAAATTTAGAAGCGATTTTTCTAAATGTCAAGTATTTATTACATGAAAAAAAACATTTGGAGTGTAGAGCAGGTCCCCAGTGATATACAGTGCATTTGGGGAAGGGCTTCTTGGATGAACAGAAATAATATTTGAGAGATGAAAAGCAAATCCCCTATTTGAAATTGCTTTGTGTATGTGGAAAGGAGCTTGAACAAAGGTAGAAGACCAGTTCAGTAGTTTGTTTTGTCTCATGCATAAAATAGTGCTTTTCCAAACCTTTATAACCTTTACACCAATCTGTCTTTTCTCATCCTGCAGCACTTCTACCACCTCTGCTTCTCCTTACCCTCCTAACAGCTCCAGCAGGCTCCATTCAGACCACAGAATGCAGAATTTATTCATGTAGGATTTTACCCATATATTGTTTTACCTTAATGTCAACATATCTCTAAGTGTGAAGCAATAAAATGCAACTCTCCAACTGGAGGCTGATGATACGGAATATTAGGAACACTGATCTATTGTGAGAAGCCTGTGATGGCTGTTATTTTGCATGGAAATATGAGAACCATTGAAGCAAGGGAAGCAACAATTGAAGGTGGCCACATCAGCCAGCTCCCTCAGCACTCAGTGGTACACCCTCTTGGGGTTCAGGGGTTTAGATATTTAAGTGTTCTTGACATGATTCTCCTCCACCAAGGTACATCTTTCTTGCTCCAACCTTTCACTCTGGTCTCTGGGGATTCCTGAATTGTGACTTTTTAGCAAAAGCTGAGGTGAAGACATTAAGTACTTAAGCCTTGTTCATGTCCTGCATACCAGAATTCCTGCCCCTTTCAGCAGCAGGCCCACATTTTCAATAGTCTTCTTTTTGCCACTTATGTATTTATGGAAGCTTTTCTTGTTGCTCTTGACATACCTTGCCAGAGTAAACTCTGGATGGCTTTGGCTCTTTCCTAACCATGTCTGTTTGCTCAGAAGCTGTCTCTACATTTATCACGGGTTACCTGACCCTAATTCTACTTTCTGCATACTTCATTTTGAGGTCTGAGTTTTTCTTAACAATCCACACAGGCCCCCAGACATTTTTGCTGGACTTCCTATTCTTTAGGATGGATTGCTCTTAAGCATAAGGAAAGTGATTGTTGAATATCAACAGCTTACTTAGACCCCTCTTCCCTTTAGGTTTCTATCCCATGGGACTCTTTCAAGTGGATCCCAGAGGAGACCAAAGTCTTCTCTCCTAAAATCCAGGGTTGGAATCTTGATCTTTGCCCTGCTGTCTCCTCTCAGGATACTTAACTTCACCATTTCTTGGTCACTGCAGTCAAGGCAGCCTTTGGCTCTCACATTCCCAGGGAGCCTGCCCTTCTTTATAAGTGTGAGGTCCAAAGGGCACCTCTCCCTGCTGGCTCCTCTATCCCTTGGGTCTGCATGTTTTCATCAATGCTCTCCAGGAACTTCCAAGGTTGTGCTCTTCCTCCAGCAGGTATTGGTGAGAGTCTGCTGTGAGGACCAGAGCCAGAGAATGGGGTTCTCTGAGAATGGGCTCATCTACTTGTTCTTCCAGATCAGAGTAGTCACCCTCTGCATCAGGCAAACCCATGGAGGTGCCTGATACCTTGGGCTGTGGCTGCTCCATCTGTCATTCCATAGCAGCCTGCCCCGGTCCCTGGCTGGGGGAAGTGGGAAAGTCCCTCATGGTCAAGTCATTCTATGACTATGATCATCTATGATGCTTGTTCATCTGATGACAGTAAGTCAAGGTCTGTGGATAGAGGTTTTATTAGTCCATCTACTAAAGCTGGGGGAAAATGACAAACTTTCATCTGAAAACTTTTCTTCATGCCTGAAAAAGTGCTGTGAAGTTCAAAGCAATTGCTCCAAATTCAGTTAGGTACATAGGAGCTCTACTACAAACAGAAGAAAATTAGAGAATTATGGGTCAAATAAGAGAAAAGCTAAAAACTTATCTTGCAAAGGACAGAGAGAGACAAGTGATTAACAGCCTATGAGGAAAGTGGAGAGGTTAGTGGTGGAAAGGATACAGCAGTTGCATGACATACACACACACACACCAAAAAAAAAAAAAAAAAAAAAAACCTGCAACGAACCTAGAAGCCAAAAAATGAAAATGCTGATTAGACACAAAGATTTTTTTAGACACTTTATGTCCTGGTTTCATGTGGGCATAGAGTTCATTTTTTCCCTAGTACCTGGTACAGTGCTTTGTTTTGGATTCCAGATGAGAATAACATTGATAACAGGCTGATGTTTTGGTGGTTGCTGAGTAGTGCTTGCACTGAGCCAAGGACTTTTCAGTGTCTCTTGCTCTGAAAGTGAAGATATAGCTGGATAGAGAACAGTCAGGACAACTGATAAAACTGGCCAAAGGTATTTTCCACACCACAGAACCTCATGCTCAGGATATAAACTGGGGGCAGTTGACCTAAAGAGGCAGAGCTCAACTCACGGATGGGCTGGGCATCAGTCAGTGGGTGGTGAGAAATTGTATTGTGCATCACTTTTATTCCTCTCTCTTTTTATTTTTGTAATCTTCCTTTTCATTGTAATTATTATTAGTAGTAGTAGCATTAATATTTTATACATTATCTAAATTACTAAACTGTTCTTATCTCAACCCCTGGGATCTACCTTTGTCTGATTCTTCTCCCCATCCCACCAGCAGTGAGAGGGCAGGGAGCAAGCAAGTGGCTGTATGCCACTTAGGTACCAGCTGAGGTTATACCATCGCACCATGGTAAACTGAGAGCTGCCCACTATCGTGGTGAAAAGCCTTCAAGGAAGAGGAAGAGGAAGAGGAAGAGGAAGAGGAAGAGGAAGAGGAA
>JAHLSL010000022.1:19127534-19138849 GCA_025920805.1 Petroica traversi
AAAAATAAAAATAAAAATAAAAATAAAAATAAAAATAAAAATAAAAATAAAAATAAAAATAAAAATAAAAATAAAAATAAAAATAAAAATAAAAATAAAAATAAAAATAAAAATAAATGGAGGAAGGGAGGGAGGGAGGGAGGGAGGGAGGAAAAAGTATTCTTGCTGTATACTAAAGCAGACCAACTGGATGGCAGAAAAACTGTATTAGCTACATGTTCCCAGCAGCTTGGAATACGGAGATTCTGCTAACAGTTTCTGTGTTTTGCAAGATTATTTAAAAAAAAAAAAAAAAAAAAGGAAAACAAGGCTCTAGCTACATGAGGCAAAATAAACTAAACATGAGGATTCTCAGTCATCTGGAGGATTAATATTGTTAACTGTGGGAACAGCTCACATATTTGGAGGCACTCACCATGTAAGCTCACAGGAGCCCCTTTGTGGGGCTTGTTGGAGGACAGGACTGCCTGGGGCTGCCCCACTCAGTGCAGCTGCTGCCTGCAGTTATTAGGATGTGAAATACAGTTCTGAGGTCAGCTGCTGGCTCAGCACTAAGCAGCTTTCAGTAATTACATACGAGCATAAGGCTGGTGCCACTAGATCAAACACCCAGAAGTTTACACAGCCCCTGTCCACTCTCCTTTCCACCATGAGGGTGCTCTTGGACTCACAGCAGCATGGGGTTTTTAAGGTTTCCTGTAATCATCTCATCCCCTTGGCAACTAGGTTTATTTATTTTTATTTATTTTTCTATTTATTCTCAGGACTGAGAGCTCTGCCACATGCTTCTCTGTGTTCTGAGTAACCCAAACACCGAAGAGCCAGGAATAACTCCTTTGCTGCAGTCAGTGCTTGAAACAGACACTTCTTTTATCTACCGAGTGAAGCAATCAAAGGCAACAGAAAGCACTGAGCCAGCTAGCTGGTGGCAGAGGGGGAGCAACATCTGAAAGACTATCATAACCTCCAGAGGTCAATGTGCATTTCAAAAAGCACACTGTGCTGTGGGTCTCTGCCCAGAGCCACCGAGGGTCCCCACCATCCCCTAGTGGAGCTGGCTCTCCCTGCCCATACACTCCAGGTGCCACCAGCCAGGGCCATCACGTTGCTTTTGGGGCAAGAAATTACATTTAGCATTGGCTTAGCTTTTTCAATAACTACATCTAGGGAAAGGTTTAAGTAGTCTGCAACAGGCAGGACATCAGCCCCTTATTCCACTTGTCCTGAAAGGCTGTCGACACTCATGCCTATAAAGTGCTCAAAATGAGACATTACACACGGCCAGACGTGTCATTATCACAGAAAATACTTGCCATGAAAGCTCATTTGTGCTTTTTGTTATCAGACTGTATGTTGAAAGGTAATAGAAAACCTGATGTCTGTAATCTCTGCAACATGAAAAAGGCTGGGTTCACTCTCAGTGTCTAGGGAGACTATCCTACTCACCATGTGGTACACCAGGTTGAATCTGTTCAGCTTTGCTGAGGCAAAAGCTGTGGCTGAGGCTTGGGTCCAGGCACTCTCCTCAGAGTCACTTCTGGCCCTTTTTCCTTGAAGGGAGTCACCAGAACAAATGCAGGACCAGCTGCAGGACTTTTCTCTTGGGAAGCACATAAAGCACCAAGCTGGACAAGGACACATCCCACCCTAATGGAATAACATGTATCATCAGCCAGCAAAACCCCCCGGTGGCCTGGAAGTGGGGGGCAAAAGTCTTATTTGAATACTTACTAGAGAAAAGCACAGTAGCAACAGCACCATGCCTTGTTTGAAAATTTAGGGGCTTTTCTGCTGTGAAGAACAGCTTCAGCACTTCTCCCTGGGTAGCTCAAAGATGTAAACTGCCCTCATGCCTAGGCCCTACCTTCAGGTTGCAGGATGCCTGTGTGTTGGAGCTGCAGAGGGTTTCAGCACACCCCAGGCACTGTCCACCTCCCTCTTCAGTGTCTCGGCTGCAGGACTCCTAACCTGGTGCTGCCAGCAACTGGGATGAGAAAAGGAGACTCCTGCTGTCCCCACACCCCCTCCATTGCCTGTACTGCATCCAGCTAGTTGCATGCTTGGGAAAAGGTAAGAATAAGGATGGGAAAGGAGTAGATTGTTTTCATCCCTATCAGATGGAGGCAACAGTAAGTTTTTCCCACAGATCAGTTCCCAAGTGCTAGCCAGAGTGTCTGCACAACATGGGAGCACTACCCTTACCCTGAATGCTATTCATATTAACTGAGAAAATTCAGTTTGTAGTTACTCATTCCAGAAAATTTCTACCTCAGTAAAACCTTACAGGAAGCAGACTTTACAGAAGTGATGCAGAACACAGTTGCTACTTCCATGGGGCTCTGCTGTGGTTCTTTATTGTGTTTAAATTTGAGAAGTGTGTTCAGAGAGGACTTCAACTTCCACTACTGCCTCCTGGAAGACTATGGCAAGGCAGAGTGGAACTTCCTTGTTCCCATTCTGCTGCATCTACACTGATGTTCAGCAGAGAACACCCGGCCTATGCTGGCTTTCCTTTCTTAAAAGAGATTTAAATACTGAAGTGTCAGCAAAAAGGCAATTTAGTCTCTCCTAACCCCCACTCCAGTCAAAGCCTTCATTTAGCTTCTGTAATACCAGCAAGCCTTTGGGAACTAGTTTTTCCTGGAAAAAGAAGTTAATGCACACAGTCAGCTGTTAACTTCGCAAGGTGTTGTCTGAGATAAGGACTCACATGAACTATTTCTCTGCTACATAACTACCCTATTTTATAAAGCCAAGTTTTAAGGTACTTCAGGCATTCTGACATTTAGTAACTGCATTAACTAGTATATGGAAGCAAGATTAATTTTTATTAGCTTGAAGTATCATATTTTATTCAAGTGATAAGAAATATCATAATACATTATGCATCTGCCAGTTATAATCCATTTTAATTGGTTCCAAAACCTAAGCAGTAAATGAGTAAGACAGTTTATCTAGTTAAACTGAAAAAACAGCATTCCACACAGCCAGTACTAGAGATGTCAACCGTATAATAATTCCAGCACTATGTTGTTATGGCTTTCCAGAAAGTCATGAAGTTAACAAATTAGAACACATCAAGAGCCATTTTCCAAAGATTTATTGAAGTAGCGACAGGTTGCTCATACTGTGCTGGAAAAAGCAGTTTTATTGAATTCAGATACTTAAAAACAGTATTGCAGCACAAGATATTGCTATTTGTAAACTAGACTCCATTGTAAACGCTAATCCTTCAGGGAGAGTCAGTTTGCAAGATCTAAGACCTATTTCCTAGCATAATCATCTTGCGCTCATGGAAAAACTGCAGAAAGGCACTTGAAAGCTGTTTCTTCCTTTAAGACATGGACTTTTTCAATCTTGCTGGTAAGAGTTTCTCCTTTACTAAGTATGCATATCTCCACTTCAGCTTTACTCCAAGTCATCATGATGCTGAGAAGTTTCATTAATAACCTAATGAAAAACAGAAACACTTGCATTAAGTTTTAGTAGGAAGATTGCTGTGGCTTTTTTTAAGAGTTAGAAGTGGAACATCCACTTCCAAAATGTGAACAAGTGGGTATCAGCTCTCACTTATGAGAAATTCTAGTTTGTAAATAGCACACAGAAACCATTCAAGTTTTATTTACTTACACCACCAGCAGCATCTTATCCTAGGCAAGTAAAGCACCTGTTTACTGCCACGTTTTCCTAAAGAATCTTTTGAGAACTTGTTAACTCAGCTGAACTTAAATACTCAATACACAGGTAACAGTCACCAACTTAAGGTTTTCTATCAGATGGATTTTGACTTTTTCCAGAGAATCCTGTTTGCTATACCTGTATGTTCAGTCACACAGCTACCCCACAGAAGCTGCAGTAAGCAGTAGGCAAACTTAAGAATTTAAGGTAACCAGGTGTGATAGAAATAAAATTAAAGTTACCACCAACCTGTCCATCTCTAGTTTCGACGGTCTTAATTAGAAGTGTTCTCTTTGAGTGAGTGTCAACCATTGGCTGAGACTCAATGTTGGTTTCTGTAGAAGAAGATGTATTATTACCAATAGTCTAGATGAAGTGCCTCCTCAAAGAAATGAGGTGTAACAGATTTTAGAGTCTACTTTCAGAATCCCAATTTTGTATACAAAGAAGTCTCCTGCTCTGAATAAAGCCAGGTCTTGTCTTCTAGATTTTCTCTCCATACCCCTTAAATCACTTTTAGCAGGTATCCAAAGTAATTTCTTGCTATGTAGCAATATTTTAAAATTTGTGTCCAAGAACAAAAGAGCTGCTACCATTCAAGGTTAAGTAACTGCAAACACTGTAGTTAGATGCAAGAAGAGTATTCACAACCAACTGCAAGTGCAGTTGCTCAGAGTGCACAAGTTCAAAAACCAGCATAAAAGGAATTATCCAGAACCCTCATGGCTAATGATAGAACAACTGCCTAAACTGAAATAGTAGAAACAGCTTACCTCTCAGGTTCAAAGCAGCAAAAGTTGGAATAGGCATATTAATTCTGAAGGAAAAAAGAAATGGATAAAATGAGACATGGGTATAAAGTATCTTCTAGTAATTCCTGGTTTTAGAGAAGCGTGTGCATGTGATTACCTGCTCTCTTCACCCTCCAGCAGTTTTCTGTAGGTGGCAATCTCAATATCAAGAGCCATCTTTACATTCAGCAGGTCCTGGTACTCGCGGAGATGGCGAGCCATTTCTTCCTTCATGTTCTGGATCTCATCCTGCAGACGGCCAATAGTGTCCTGGTAGTTAGCAGCTTCAACAGCAAAATTCTCCTCCATTTCACGCATCTGGCGCTCCAGGGACTCGTTCTGGAACAGAATAGTGAAATCAAGCACTGCCGCAAGTTCAGTCACTCCTCCCCACCCTCAAGACCCTTAACATTTAAAAAAAGTAAAGTTACATTACATTAGCATCCTTTCTGAAAATACCCAGACACGTCCCAAATTTGTCATCTCCTTATTGTCCTTTCCAATGTCAAGGAGGGTTATTCTGCTGCGTGATCTGAGGTGTGCCACATATTTGTTCTACCAGGTGGCAAAGCCATCCTTTACCATAAGCCCAACACATGCAGTTCAAGTAAGGATGCGGGCAGTCCTTAGTAGAGGAGGTCTGCAGGTGTGCTAAACACTGTTACATCCATTTCAAACCTGTCTTTAAGGCAGTCACACTCTAGCAATAGCAGAATTTGCACCTTTCACTGCTCCTCCAGGCTTTTTTTATAACTTTAGCTGTACCTGACAGACAAGGCATAAACACTTTCAGAAAATGCCAAATAAACAATGAATATAAGTGAGAAAGAGGATTAACTCATTGTTTACAGCTTAAGACTAGTTCAGTGTATCAGTCTAGCCAGGACACTGGTGTGCAAGCACACAAATTGAGCCCATAGCATCCTTTTCAAAAGTACTAACAGGCTGGCTGAACTGCACGGCAGATCACCTGTATCACATCCAAACTAACAATTAAACTGCAGTGCAGAGCTTAAAGCTGTAATGAAGAGGAACAACTGCTGCCTTCTACTTACGCTTCCCTTGAGAGCATCAACCTCGCAGGTGAGGGACTGGATCTGTCTGCGGTACTCATTGGCTTCCTGCTTGGCCTGGCGCAGGGCATCGTTGTTCCTGTTAGCAGCTTCAGAGAGATCTGCAAACTGCACAACCCGCTCTGGTTAGCACAGCACTTGTACAGAAATGGTGACACAAACTTTCTGTGGGCACAGCAGTTGAGGGTAAGTGAAGGGATTACAAGGGTTAGCACCTGAAAAGCTTAAATACTAGTATTACTCTTAAAGTGCCTCTATTTCTAAATGTTATATGAGAATTCATAGCAAACTTTCATATTTGTTTTCCCCACCCTGTACATTTCCCATCTTTTCACCACTTGTTCCCTCATTTCTCCAGTACTTCATCCAACATTTACTTTCAGGTACATGCACAAGAAAGACTCCCAGTGTGCACCCATTACTTTAGTACTGTAGTTACGGCACAAAATGTTTTCAGTTGTACCCTTCCCAGACTAGGACTTTAAAATAGACTTTGTGTCATGGTTATGTTTATGTCCATTAGAGAGACAGAGGGGAACAGCAAGTGCTACAGCAAAGCTGTTAAACAGAATTAGTTCAAGCACCTGATGCATTTTACTTACTTTGGACTTGTACCACTCTTCAGCTTCCTGAAGATTCTTAGCAGCAACGCTTTCATACTGTTGGCGAACGTCACGCAGGGCAGCAGTAAGGTCAGGCTTAGAAACATCCATATCAATTTGGATGTGCTGTTCCTGGAGTTGGGCCTGCAGTTCTCGGATTTCCTTAGAGAGAAGCAGACACTCAACATTATTGCACAACAGCACACAGATCATACACAGGTGGGGACTCTGGGACAGAACCAGCAAAGAGCTTCCTTGCTAGACAGTCTGCATCTAAACACAGACTTCACTTCTCAGTTTACCTCATCATGAAGCTTCTTCAAGAAGACAATCTCCTCTTGCAGGGACTCAACTTTGCGTTCAAGATCAAGACGTGCCAGGGAGGCATTGTCAACATCCTGACCAGAGAGAAGAATGATTCATAATCTTACAAAACTGATGTAGAGAAGTCTCTTGCAGCAAGTTCACCAGCATACAGACTGATGGTACATCTGAGCTTTTTGGCAAGACAATAGGAAATAAAAAGCTGTAAAAAAACCTTTTTCCCATCTCCTACCTTAGCCTTACACAATTATATGCACCGTTATTGTGAATTTGCAAACTATATAATGTATGTTGATTACATCATCTTTGCTGACATGCTGCTAAGCATGACCAAGAGCTCACAGATCATAGTGGGTATAAATCCTTTCTTTACTTGAGTCAGAAGTCAGCAGTAAGTGCTTCCAGCTTGACTACTGCAAAAGAGTTAGTTTTGCAATTTGCAAACTTCCATTCTTTTCAGTGGGGCTTAAAGTGCAACACACGTGCCTTCCTGCCTATCAGTGGGATTAACTTGATGACCAAGCCCAGAGCCCCTTAGGTCCCCAGAGCACAGTTTTAAAGCATACTTGTAAAGCTGCTGAGGTAAATAGGAACTGCAGCATATACTTTGCGCAGGTCAACAGACCTCCCTTGAGAAAATGAAGGTATGAGCATAAACAAACTGAGCTACTCATCATTGCCTACACCCTCACAGTTGCTGGCAAAGACTCCACCTTTTGCTGGGCAGAGATAGTCTTAATCAACAGCAAAAATTCATTTAGAGCATAACAGAAGATAAGTCATGAATGTTATAAGGGAGCAACTTGAATTAGTTCAAAAACCCAAGACTAAACATTGATTGGCAACTTCTTACATTTTGAATGTGCAGGGCATTTAGTTTGCAAAGGGGAAGATTGTTTCCTTCACACTAGTTACATACACAGCCACATGCTTGTGCTCACAGGGTATTAACCTATCAGGTTCTCACAGCTTACTCTAAAGCTATTTTGGATTGACCAAAGCATAAGAATTCCTAATCAGCAGCTCTCTTTAGGCATCTTTGAAATAAGAAGTGTTTTCTTTAGACTCCTAGAAAGCCTTTCCTTGGATCTCTCCTACTCTGGGGTAAGGTCCTTGCTCCAGAAGAATTATACTGTTTACTTTATCCAGCAAAATACCCCTTTCATGCATTGTTGCATAACTTTTCTATCAATTCCAGTTTTACACTCATAGTTCATATCAGCACTGTTTTTCAGTTCAGGGAAAGAATTTCCTAATTAATTTGTTCTCCTCTCCCCCCCCCGCAAAACCCTCAAGATCATTCTGGCAGAAAATTACATGGCTACGACCCAACACGTTTACACAACTGGCCAGACATTCAAAGATTTTCTAGAGGATTTTACAGAAATCTTCACCCTGAAGGCTATTAATTTTTCTCATGAGAACTGAATAGCTACAGGATTTTAGAACCTTGTAGTAAATGGAAAGCAATTTAAACTGGAGACATTTTCCATATGTGGTATGTACTTTACTATATGCTATAATTTATATATTCTCTATCATTAAGATTCAGAGTTTCAGTAGTTCCCAGATGTATGGAGAACCACACAAGTGAATAGGCAACTTGTAGCCTGAACAAACAAGTAGAAGTCATAGATACTTGGAGTATGCACTGATTTTATCCTAGGAGATTCTTCAACACAAGCCACATAGTTTGCAGGGTTGAGCATCCGTGTTTACTTCAGACAAGCTTCATGATAGCCAGAACCTGACCTGTTAGGCTTGTCACAGGTTCAGCCTCTATTCATTGCTGCTAGACTAGCTGGAAAAGCTGCAGTAACTTTCTCACTAACTGTGATGCCTGTCCTGCCCCAAAGGAAAGTCCTCACTGAACCTTCATATACTTTATAAAGTATACTTTACCCCTCAGCATATGAGTAAAACCATATGAGTAAAATCTTTGTCCAGAAGAAATAAATTAAAATTCAGTACATATGAGCTGAACAGTCTCTGAAACTGAAGGCAGCTTTTGGAAATAAGAGCTTAAGTTCAAATATTCGTTCCTTCTTTTAAAATACAGAAATGTACAACTGCTCCACCAAGTAAAAAGCAGCTTTGATGATACATCAGAACAGAAAAGTATCTGCTTAAGTGTTCCAAATCTATACAACTATACAGCTTTCCAGTGGAAAAATATGATTTAATTGGAAGCTGCGCATTGTTTTAAAATGGAAAGCACAACAGGATATTTCAGCTTCAGTGTTCTATGAATTTAATTTCACTTTCAGAAGAACAAAAACTTACACTGAAACAGATTTAGATTTCAAAACCTGCATGTTAACTCCACGCTTGCCAGAAAGGAAAAATGAGGGATGACTGGCATTCAAATCAAGCACACCAGCATGCACCTAGTTATGTCACGAGTGGATTTAGTGTAGAGTTTCCATAGACAATGATTTGCATTTCTTATGCACAAGCTACAGCTTAGGAGGTTAAATTGATCCAATTCTGACTGTCCTGCATGCACACATCTGCTAGAGACTGAGCTCCTGAGTGACCCCTTTCCAAAGGGAAGGGAAGAGCTGGATAATGAGCATGGGGAATATGCACCAAGCCAAGCTCACTTTAAAGCCTAGAGCCTTCGTAAGGTTCAACTGGTTTGAAATACAGACATGCCTAAAGTGCACCAATTAAATATGAAAGATCATGAAAAAGCCAACCTTAAGTCCTTCAACTGAATTCAGCAATGAATCAGAGTAGATTAAGTTCTCTAAAAGTTAAGTTATATGCTCCTTCATAGAATTTCAGCCTACGTTAAATAGTCTTAGCACTCAAAAAAAACCCCAGAAGCTTAAATTAAGGCAGTATCTCAAACTGTTGTTTCAATCTTCTATCCCCAGAACGCCAGTGGGGAGTGAGTTCCCAGGCTCTGAATGGGAGTAGGTGTTTCAGTTTCCCCACGCTATCTCATGAACACAACTGCTCTCCTTCAAGGACTGTAAATATACTGCAGTCAAAAGCCTTTCCCTGGGAAACGCTGACAATCAAGTGCTGATTTCCTGAACAGTAACTTCTGCTAATGCCTATGAAGAGCTCTGGGACAGTCAGCCTGTACCCAGCTGCAGTGATAAGGGCAGTCACTTCCAGTCTGGAAGAATGCTAACAATGCTGTTTTACACCAGCAGTTTTAGGGAAGAGACCTTGTTTTGAGAAGGCACATTCCTAAATATCTCTTAGTCCAAACAAGGCTTAATCTAAGTTGAAAGCTGTTTTTGCACAAGTGAAAACCTGAGCTTAAGAATTTTTGAACGCTGTTTGCACAGTTGTTTCTGGTTGTCACATAGGTTTTACTTTATCCGGACAACATCACAGCATCCTACAAAGACTAAACTCCAACATAACTTGTTTCCTAGGTTAACAGCTTCGTTTTACAGAGGATTAAATTCCATGTTCTTAATGGACACCCAGAGGAGGCAGGCTCAATCCTGTGACCTCGCCCCAAGGAACATATTGTCTACTTCTTGTCAGCAGACAACACCCATAGGAAAAACCTTAAATTTGAAACTGTTGCCCAGTAATGCACCGACAAGTGATTCATCCAAAAGGAGTTCTGTTTTGTACAAAAACTGGCCCATAATAGACACATTTCGCTAGAAATATTCCCGCACCATTACACATTTAGTAAGAATGCAGCCCACTGCGCCCTCCCCTCCGACACAAAGGGATCTATTATTTCAATCTGCTGCCACCACACTTGCCATAATGCCTGTATCTGCATTCCACGGTGAATCCCATAGAAACCATTAATACCCTTCAGCCAAGCGAGCAGATGGCCCCCTTTCACTTTTATTGGATCGGAAAGTGATTCCACGTTGGGGCGTTTTTGTAAAACGGGCTAGACTTGGATAAAGCAGGACAATAGTTTCCCTCCCCTCCCCTCAGACTGCAGCAGTCCCCTAAAGAAAACACGGAGGGCTTGCGTGAGAACTGACGGAATCCCTTTGTGCAAGGAAAGCAAACTCCCGCACTCCCACCCTCCGCCCCAGGCACAGCCACCACCTCCTCGGGCCCCTCCCTCCTCCACCACCGCTAACCTGTCTGAAGGACTGCAGGGTGTTCTCGGCCTCCTCCCTCTGAAGCATCTCCTCTTGCAACCTGGAAGGGGCAAGACAGCGGTGAGGAGGGAGCGGGGGTCACCCAAATCCCCCCGCCCGGCCGGCACCGCTCGGGATGCTCAGGGGTTGTCCCCGCACCAGGGGACAGAGCGGAGGGGAGGCAGCGGGAGGCGCCGGCAGCCCGAGCCCGCGTCCCCCGGCACACTCACTTCTCCCGCAGCCGCATGATGTCGTCGGCGAGGTTGTCCCGCTCCACTTCCACGCGTGCCTTGTCGTTGGTGAGCTGGTCCACCTGTCGCCGCAGCTCCCGCATCTCCTCCTCGTAGAGGTCGCCCAGGCGGGACGTGCCCTTGCCCTTGAGCTGCTCCAGCTCGGCCAGCAAGATCTTGTTCTGCTGCTCCAGGAAGCGCACCTTGTCGATGTAGTTGGCGAAGCGGTCATTTAGCTCCTGCAGCTCAACCTTCTCGTTGGTGCGGTTCGCCTTGAACTCCGTGTTGATGGCGTCGGCCAGCGAGAAGTCCACGGAGTCGTGGAGCCGCATGGGCGGCATGCTGCTCCGCAGCCGCACCGACGTGGTCTTGCTGGCGTACATGCCGCCGGGCGAGGCGGACACGTAGCGGGCGCTGCTGGGCCGCAGGGCGCTGCCCAGCGAGTAGCGGCTGCTGGACGTGATGTAGCGGGTGCCGGTGCTGGGGCGGCTGCCCCCGCCGAACATGCGGCGGTACGAGGAGTTTTTAGTGCTGATGCTCATCG
>JAHLSL010000022.1:19139249-19150909 GCA_025920805.1 Petroica traversi
GAGGGCGCGGGGAGCTCCGGCACGGCGCGCCCGGGGAGGACGGGGGTGACAGCGGCGGCATCTTCGGCGTCGCGGAAAGGGGCGCTGGGTTCCCCCCTTGCATCTCGTTGTCCCCCTCCGGAGTGAGCGCGGTGACTGCAAGAAGGGGTTGGCAAGTTCAAAGTTATGTTATAGGCCAGGCAAAATACCCCTCTATAGGTATGATGTGTATATATCTATACATCTTTCTAAGAACATTTCATTTCCTTTTGAGCCTTCTGAAAGAGTAAGATCGGGGGGAAATGATGCTAACTATTCATGTAGGGCTGCCAAATGTTTAAAATAAGCAGTCAGAAAAATAATGTATGTGTTTTCTTAAAGCTGCCTCCCATTGGAGCAATCTCAGCTCCTCTGCTTAAGACACAGACTTTACAGGTTAAATATGGTGTCCGTGTAGCTGGGTAAGCAGTTACATGCCTAAGGCTTAATTCTGCCATTATTGTAACAATGATTCCAGGAATAACTTAGGGGTTTTTTGTGTGGACAGCACGTTATTGAAATTGCTCCATCCAGGATCTTGCTCCTGGATATTAACTAGGAGAGTAATAGGCCTGATTTTAACAAAGGTTTGTTTCTCCACTGTTGTACCCAACAGACTTTTGCCATTAATTTTGGTAGGCACATGGTCAGTCTAAGGAGAGCACCTGACAGAATGATAATTATTTATTAGCTATGATCTGCAAGTATGTGTGTAACATAAAAGGCCAGACAAAAATCCCAGTGTTTTAAGAGCAATTTTAGCATCAAAATGGGGCTACCAGCAGTAAAAAAGAATGATGTAGGTAGTGCAGGGCAATAGCAATGGCATAGAAGTTAACCGAGAAAAACTTTGAGTAGCAGCAGATTGTTCTCAGCATGAATGCAGAGGTTGCTTAAGGAAGATGACTGAATCCCTGCCATTTAGATAACTTTAAACTTGAGTGGCCAAAGCACGACTCATATTCTGAAATTCTGCACTGATGCATCAGATAAGGGACATCTTTTTCCCTTATCTGAGTGATACATTGTAGAGCTATTATCTGTAATGTATTACTTCAGCATTTATGGGATGCAAAACTACCAATGATTTTTGACTCTTTTTAGCTTGAAGTCATGCTGAAAGAAATATCTTCACTGGAAGTTCTGATAAACCTGAACATGAACAGTGAGTAGAGAGAAAGGTAACCTTCACATCCCAATTCACAGTAGTCAACTACTGCAGGTAATGTACTTTGCAAGGAAGAATGTGAACCTATGGATTTTATTAAAGATCTTGGTTTTTTGAAGGAAATTGTGCTTTGCTTTCATTCTGTTGGCAACCAGAAGTGCAGGAATGCAGTTTGTATCTAAATGTAGGTCCTTGAGGTTTTAATTTCTTTTGTTCACTGAAGCTTAGTCAAGCAAAGGAAGCTGACAAGGTTGAGCTACTGAAGTGCTTGCAGTTAAAGTCCTGGGCTACAGCTCATTCCATTCAGCCACTGAATAAGAGGCAGAGGTCACACAGCATTCCTGAGGCTAAGGGTTCCCGAAGCCCAGCCTGGACGCTGTTGTGCTGCCCAGCCCTCTCAGAGCTCTATTTAAGCCATCAAGTTTGAGCTGTAAGCCTTTGTGAGCCCTGGCACAGAAGTACATACTCCTTCTATGAGTAGGCAAAAAGCACAACAGCACATAACCAACAGTCTCATGGATTAAAGATGCTTTACTCAGAAATCCAGATAACTTTAGCAGACTTGGTTTTTTAAAGGTATGCTGATGCCCCATCTGTTTTTCCTAACTGACTACAACTTACACTTCACAAAATCTTCTACGGCACACATATGCAGGAATCATCCTCATTCAGAAAATGCTTTGCCCCTAAAATCCAAGGTATTTGTTTTAGTAAATATGACCCACCCACTTCATGTTTCAAGGGTAATTTCCATATGTTTATGCCACCGCTGCCATATGTGGTCTTGGCCACCTGCCTCATTTCCGAGTCTCACTGTGAAATGTTCAGATATTGTTGGCTGTTGGGACTACAGTAAACCTTTTAAGTGCCTTTTGCTGGTTGGCACTTACACAGATGCACTAATGGAAGAAACTGTAAGTTTCTTTAAGCTGTAATAAATTTAACGCACATTTGCATTGCAAACCCCAAAGGGGAATAAAACAGTCCCCTTGAAATCAAAACTATCTCCACTGTCCTTTTCAGAAAAGAGACTGTCTCAGTGTAACCATAAAAATCACAATGAGCGTACTTTGAATGGAAATGAAATCACAGTAATCTGTCTAGTTTCATGGAAAATGCTATGGGACTCTCAGAAGCAGTGGCTGATGAAGATCTTGACCACTTGTGACATGAAGAACAGACAGCTAAGAGCATCACTCAGCACCATGCTGGGGATTATTCATAAACTATTGGTTGTCATGTCTGTTGTTCACTCTGGTGCTTTCCCTTGCAATTCCAGTACACAGTCATGCAGCTGCCTGGTCAGCCTACATCACCTCTACAGAAGTAGACCAGACGTAAGCCAGTGGCACTCTTGAAAAAAAACCAGGTATTTTTATCACGAGAGTTTCACTTCACTTTTAAATTTTCTTTTTTGCTTTTTTTTTTTTTTCAGATACCTGTGTATTGATTTACTACCAAGAATGAAATACGGAATCAAGTCCTAGAAGTTTAGCAAAAAAGGCACCTGTATTGTGCGTAACTTAAATTAATGGGGGAAATGGATATGCATAGAGAGAAGGTACAGGTGCCTAAATGGCTCTATACTGCATATCTGTGGTACTAAAAATTAAAAAGTCCATATAACAGAATTTCTATTATTTCCTTGCAAAAATATCTGTTGGTCTGAAAACACCACTGAAAAGACGGGCATTCACTTCTTTTGTTTTTAAATTTTTTTTTAATTTACCATTTAACTTAAACAGAGCAAGTTAGTCCAAATACTGAATGTGCTTTCTAGTCATACAAGCCTTGACTAAACAGATGTGAATGCTTTTGTTAATCAGATCTATGCCCTTTTTCTAAAGCTTCTGCCTCCAGGAGGTGTAGGAAGATACATAAAGATCAAATACCTGTGAAAAAAACATCCTGCCATGCAAATACAATAATTTTTGTTGTCAGTACTATACAAGTCCCTCTCTTTAGCTGAGAGCAAGTGTAAGGAGGTGCCCCCAAGAAAGCCAGAGCATCCAGGGAAGAGATGATTTTTCTGAACCCTGATAATCCATTTCCCTACATTCTGACTAGGATAAACTGATTTGGATTTCTGAATATAACCAGGTTGCAGAACATCTAAATGTTCTGGCATTGAAATCTCCCCTTGTGAGTAACTTTCTTGACTAATTTTGGTCTTGAGAAAGAAATTTATTTTTAAAATTATGTTACCTATTATTATTGCTGGTGTTGCAAAGCATATCAAATTGATATGACTAGCTGCTGGTTTTTCAAGTTAATGACTAAGCCAAGTCTGTCTAAAATATTCTATTTTAATGTATAATGAATTATATGAAACTGGCAGGGGTATCATCATTAAGGAAGTGATTTGAACATGAGTCAAGCCACCCAGTCGCACGATTTACATTTACAAAGAATTATAATTGTCATGCATTAGGTTCCTCTCTACTATGGTTTCTAATTGCCAGAATAGGAAGTTTTCTGTATCAAAATAGGATATTCCTGTACCAAATCAGGTGCTCATTTTCAAAGCCACTACAGCTCTGTGCCCTGAGGTTGTCTCTAACACCATGCTCACCTCTAGCGAGAGGAGAGGAGGAGAAGTTTTTAAGCTCTGTCACAAGTATAGCTATTTATATAACCCATCCCCTGAACAAATAAAAAAACCCCCCAAAATCAAGAATGACAACCTGTCTCAATTTAACAGCAATAGCACTGACTGCTGAATGGCAGCAATACAGTTAACAATGACTGGGACATAAAGAACAAGGTTTTTCAAACTGAGAAGAGGTTTGGCATGGTTTAAGGCCTAATGCTCAACCTGAAACTCTTCAAGCAGAACTAATTTCCAGAATACACAAAGTCTCTCAGTCTTGATTTAGGATGCCCCAAAACAGATAATTTGCAATTTTATCTCTCCACTATTCTTGTTTCATGAAATTTGTATATTGTCAAAGATAGAGAAATTGTACAATGATCATGATAGGCTCTTTATAAGAACCATTTAACATAAACATCAGATAAAATATTTGAATTAAGTAGCTTAAGTTTTCAGGAGAATCTATGCAAAATGCATAGTGTATGTAGCTTCTTTCTGTCCTTTGCCAAATTGCTGACCTGCCCATCTTGACCTTGCTCAGCACTAGGTTGCAATTCCTGCAGCAAACTCTCGGTCCAGGTAGAAGTCAACAGCATGGATGAACAGTCACTCGTCACATTACAATGGGAAGCCCTGTGGGTTCACTGTTTTGAGGTTGCAAACCTTTGCAAGAATGAGTCATCCATCCATCCATCCATCCATCCATCCATCTATTCTTTCTCTCTTTGGGAAGTTCTGAAGAAGTGATTCTAGTATGCCATTAATGAAGCCTGTCAGTTAAACACTTACTACTTGTTTTTGGCCACGCTTTTTCAAATCTAGCTGCTTAAAGAGCTCCTCTAGCCAAAAAACAATTAAATCTGAGAAGTGATTTCATTCTTCTCTCTCCCCCAGTTCCATCACTTACACAAAGCATAAATAGCATAATGTTTTCTTGCCATGATATACCAGGAAATGATGATCTTTCTGAGGAAGAGGCAGGACACAGCAATGGAATCATTATTTGCGTGCAGCAATTGTTCCATTCTTCCTTTGAGATGCCCATGACTAGCAGAACAGTACTAGCTCCTTGAAGGCCAAGTTTTTAGTGGATTCCTCAGTCCAAGTTCTTGTGCCAAATCCCTGGTTCCAATGAGACTCATAAACTGAGCGTACATTGTGTTAGCCATTCTGGGATTAATTGGCTCCTTTCAAAGGGAAGAGGCGGTGCTGCACACACCCCAAAGCTGAGAAGAGTGAGTTTCTAAAAAGACATTCTGTTTTTATGTGCCAGCTCTCTGCCTAGTTTTCAAGCATAAATATACTCTGTCCAGTTGAGATTAAGGAGGGAAGATGATTCAGATTTAAAATGCATAAAATAATGTGGGCCACAAGGAATTGAGTGGAAAATTAGTTAAATACAGAAGAGATGATGGACATGACTGGAGAAGGAAGAAAGTAAATGTCTGTAAGGGTGGAAGTGTCCATACTTTTTCAGGTGGAACAGTACCAATACAAAATTTTCTCCCAATACAAAGAAAATTCACTGTCTACCTGAAATTTTCCTCAAGAATTTGGTCTTGTATATGGTCATTGGGCAGGAGATAGCTTGTGTAGGATGACAGCAGGCAGGACCTAACAACTATTCAGGAGCTTTGTAGATGTTTCACTTTTGCTAACTCAGACTTTTGCCAGTGTTTGTAGCAGTTTATTTGACATGGATCAGGCATTTTTATAAACTACATGATAGAATTTACCAAGCCTACCACGTACGTCCAGCACATCAGGATGAAACAACATACAGGTCAGATGTCAGGATATTTCCAAGGGAGAGGCATGGTTTTCCCTGAATATGGTAATAGCATTGTCCTGCAGTCGTATTCCAAAAAAAATCAACTTCTGTCATATTAAGAGGAATCTTGAGAGATATCCCGCAGATGAAGGACACAGTACTATTGTACTAGAATATACATAATGCCTGGACTGCCAATGACAATGTGAATTATTCACAGTTTAGGTTAATTAATTACTGGAGTTTAATATAGTTAGGTTTTGAATAACAATGTCCTATACTGTAGGAGATGAGTGCTATATCTGGCTTGGCACCAAAATTGCAATAAAATCATCCTCAGGGACTTCATCTGACATGCAGGGTTCCCAATGGACAATTCCAACAATCTTCCATTGTATTTTTCTGGTGAATTATGTGAAACATATTTGCTGGAGTTTTAAGTAAGCCCAGCTCCGTACAGCTAAATTATGGCACTGCCAGTCCATACTGGCATATGTCTTGTGCAAGAAAATTTCTTCAGAAATAACTACTTTAGGTTTTCTTTTGGGCTAGGTTTTTTGGGGCTTCACTCTCCAGGCTGTCTTGGACAAAAATATTTAAATTTCACAGTCCTTGTTGCAAAAAATGTTTGTTTCAACTTGAGAAAAACCTAAAGCTTTTGTTCTTAATTGAGGCAAAGGGGAAAGGGGAAGGGACCCCAAAAGCAGGCAAAAATGATACTGTTCTATTTTTCCTAGATTTTTTTTCAGAATCACTCTTAAATTTATCATTTATTTCAGTTTATCCTTAGAAAATCTCACAACTTCTTCAAATCTGTGTTTTATTACAGACTATTTTCCAAAAGACTTTTGGGTAGACATTATATCGGTGTGTTTGACAGGCATCTGCAGACATGTCCAAATCCAGAAAGAGAATATTTTAAGTACAGTAACTTTTGTAGCTGCAGTTCATAAGTGTTATCAAATAGTTTCATATTAGCTTTAAAAGAACTCATTTAGAAATGCTAGCAATAGAGCCAGCGTGGAAGACATCTCTGTGCTGCCTAGGCACCAAGTTTTCAGCTTCTTGGGCAGATTTTCAGTACTCACTGTGTACCGTTTTGGTTTATCTAATCTGAAGGTAGCTCAGCAAGGCCACAGTTACAGCCCTGCTATGGCTGCATTAAAAGTTTTCTTTCTCTCTGGAGCAAATACCCCACTGCTGAAATCCTACCACCATGGCAGATCTCATTTCCTGTGCTAACACTAGTCATAGTCAGAGATTAAACTTACCACATGGGCTGAATGAAAAGAAAAAACAGTTTGGGCAGGGGCTGAACTCCTTAAAAGACAAGACTGCAGTGTACAGAAGCCGTAGGTGATACTAGATGGCTTTGTGATCAGAAGGTGTGACCAACACCAACATACAAGTCTTTTTCAGTTTGCACAGTGTAAGTTGTGCAAATCATATGGGGATACCGGATGTGAAAATTCCTGCCTTAAGCAAGATGTTAAGAGGCATATCCAGGCTCACTGTCTGCATTTCCTTTCTTTCCCTCATCTCCCCTCCCCTCCCTCTGAGAGAGCAGCAGGCACCACATCATTTCCTCCTGCCCTTGCAAGTGAGCTGGGATCTCCCACGACATTACCTCATCCTGAGCTGATCCCCCTTTAACAAATGCCTGGCTCCGTGCCTGCTGTCACCCTTCAAAGGTCTGAATCAAAACACATTCATTGATTGTACCAGCAATCTTTTGCCTGACTGCAGGGGCTCTAAAGAATTTGGAGTCTGTTTTGTTCAGTTCAGTGAATATATAATTTTTTATATATAATTATTTTTTTTTGTCAAGCACTGAAATGTGTAAGTACAAGAAAGTCAATAACATCATGTAAACATATGCCTCTCAGGCAGCCCGGGTAACTGCAGCAGGCCCAATATAACAAACAGGCCAGATTTATTTGGGTTTAAATGTATCTAAACCAGAAAAGTAAAGGTTTAATTAGAGAAGCCTTGTCTTTTTATTCCTCACTCCCTACAGAGTATATATCTAGCACTAAAACATGAAAATAAAATCCTGTAATTGAGCTATTAATATATTTGAAAAGCAAAAGGTTAAAAATGTTTATCTTACCACTCTTCTAAATAATTTCAGCTACATTTCCCTGGTATAGAGTTCTTAGAAATGCATTAAGATAGGCTGCCAAACTTGATTTGATGTGGGTTTCATTTCTAGTCTTGCAGATGCGTGGCATTATAAATGAAAATCATAGGCTTCCTTAGCCATATGGGCACAGCCCAGCAGGCTTCCTGGAAGCACCACCTCTGTGGTTCACAGCTACTTTCCACTTAGTGGAAACAAAATCTGACAAATACCCTCCTGAAACAAGACATCTGATAAAGAAAGACTTTGATAAACTGCAAAAGGTTTTCAGTTTTATTAGTAACCTAGTGGGCCAATGGTTATGGAAGCAATAATTGATGCTATATGCCCTCAGATATTTTTCAATTGCAAGGGTATGACATGCCTCACATTCTTTCCTGGCCACTGTGATTTCTGACTCAGAGCATGAGCTTCCATTCCAGACAGCAGAGATGTTTCCTGGTCCTCACTTGGGTATTGAGTAGGTTGGATTGGACCTTTGGACAGAAGAAGCATTTTTTGTTGTTCAGCTGTCAACATTGATATTTACTTATACTGAAGTTTAGACTGATCACTGTAAAGCCACTTTTACACATCTGGGGTATGAGCAGGAGATTTTCCCTGCTCTCTCTCTCCATTTTTTTGAATATAGAGGAAATGCTCACAAACACTTCCCACCTTCAGGTCTGCTACCTTTCATCACCCAGCCTTATGCCGAGGGGTTACATTCATGGCCTCGACAAAGGCCAGTGACAGGCACTGCAGACTGGCAGCCTCCTGTCACAGCTGTGAGGCCCTGCTGGCTCTGCTCTGCTGCAAAGGGGAGGGGACTTACATGTACCTGCCTAGGGAGTTTTGTGTGCTGGTGTGAATTATAGAAACAGAGCAGTGAAAATCTTTTCTTCTCACTTTGAGAGCAAGATTACATGGTCCAGTCATATTTTGTAATTTTGCTTTTCAGTTGCCAAGTAAAATGCAGACCCTTAAGGCAGGGGGTTTTTGCATGTTTCTGTGATGCTCTTTGGTACCATTGCTAATTGTAACACTTTTTATAATTCTAAAGCATTTTAAGAAGCGAAAATATTTCATTTGCGTGTTCTGCTTATCACATGTAGCTGTTTCACTGCATATGTTTGTTAATTACCAGGGCAACAGTTTTAGATCTAGCATGATTACCGGTATCATACCACTCATCAGAGAAGTGGGCAAACTTCAGGAACTTCTACATTGAGGAAATGCTGCAAGTTGCTAGGAGGCAGGGTTTTCATAGCTGCCTCAGTGAAAATGCTGGTATCACATGCCTATGTCAACAACTTTAAAAATATAATTAAATCATCATTTTGCTTAAAATGTATTTTACTATAAATACATTAGACTCAAGCAAATAGCTGCTTCATCAATGCATTATCATAGTTCTGTAGATGTGCCCATTTAGAATAAATTAACATAAATTTAGAAAAGCCTTACATTTGTTATTTAAAGCCGGCTATATTGTGGAGCCATAATTCATATATTAAATAGCCCATACTTGTGACCTAAAAATGCAAAGTCCAGAGTTGGACTTTGGACTTTAATTCTGTTATTAATCTCCTCTGTTAATAAACTTAAATGTTCATTGAATTTTGCAGGAATACTATCCATCCTATATGCATGGACAAGGGTAAAAAGAAATGTCACAATACCCAAATTTCAGTAGGTCGGATAGATCCAATTGGGAAATTCTACAGATACATGGCTGCTTTGTGGTCGCAAGACAAAGTGTGAGCAACGTTCAGCCCACCCTATGGGAGTGGCAGCACATGTTAGCAAGGTTTTCTGAGTGAAGTATGAACAATTGCTTTCACAGGGCTCACCCTCTCTCTGCCATCATTCCGGGTTTTCCTGGGAGAAGAAAGATATGAGTGGTCATGGATCTCAGCACTTCTCGGCATTGTCCCTGTCTGAAATAAGCAGCATGCCTTAAATACTATTATGTAAGTTTGGATCCAAAGAGTATGGTTATTTTTATATTGACTTTTTAAAGTGAAGAGCACTCTAAGTAACTTCTTCCAGATTCCCTGTTTTCATTTTGGTTCTTTTCGCAGCTGTCAATTAATAATGAGAACCAGGTTAGGGCAGAAACTGTTATACAGAATTATAAAAGTTACTGCTGCCAGTTGTTTAAAAATGAGCACTAGGGAAATTTTGTTGTTTCTCATTCTTTGCAAGGGGAAGCCCATAAAATCCCAACCTAGTTTATTAATTTCTTTGTTGACAGAGTGAAGGCATGTTGATCATATTCTCCAATTTACTACACTGGAAGGAAGCAGGTGGAGGATTTCCCCTGAGCAGGGAATGTTCTACTGGCACCAGCATAGAAGAGACATCTCTGCTACTTTTTCCATCAGACTCCACTTTTCCTATGTATAAATGGCAAAAATACTTTGGAGTCAGGGAAAGGAGAAGGAAAAACAGGCCTCAGCCCTGTCTCCCTGTCTGATAATAATCACTCCAGGTACTGGGCAGGTCCAAATAAATGAACTGTTTCTGGCAGACTACAGCTCCCACTCATCACAGTATCCAGCATTGCTGTGATCTGTAGGTTACTGGAATAGCAAGAAATTAAACTCTAACTCATTCATCAGCTTTACTAATTTTAATAGTCAAAAAGTTATTTTTTTTCTTTATTTCACCCTGCATCTGTATTTTGAAGGGGTTCTACTAAAGTGTATGTTCTTAGCTAATAACAACCTTGCTCTTTGTAGACCATCTTCATCATCTTGACCCCTTTATTTCAGAGCCTTCAGCATCTTTGTCCGATGACTCTTTTCTCCAGCAAGTACATTTCTAGTTTTGTTGCGCCATGTGATTTCCTTTTCTCAGTTCTCCATCAACCACCCATGCAGGAAACCTGCATGAGGCTGGTTGCAATGTCTGCAGCTGGTTCCTCAGCTGCTGCACTTCACTTTCACAAATCCTAGAAGTAGACTTGGACTTCTTATTTTACACACCTGCTTACTTCCATGGCTGACAAATAAAGCAGCAGCCCGAGATGCTGATAATAAAGATCTACACGTGAATGACAGCACTATTTTGAAAAAATCTGGCAAGGACAGATATTTTTACTTTGAAATTTTGTCTCTAATTACACTGTTTTCCACTGCTGATGCATCCTATATTTTGCATTGAAAAGCAGCAGATTGACCTCGTTTGCCCTCCAGTTTGAACTCAAAATTCTTCCCCCACTGCAAGTCAAGGGGTGGGAGCTCCTGTGACATGCTGTATGAGGCAGCTTTTAAGGAAAAAATAAATATTCCTTAAATCCACCTTGTTTTTTACAGGTTTCTAAAAGGCTCCACAACAATATAATTAAATCAAGAAACTAGTGGAGAAACAAGTCCAGGTTTGGTTTGGTAGAGTTTTTGTTTGTTTCATCTTCACTTTACAATCTGAATGGGCAAAATAAGGCGTCTGCTTGACTGAGGTGGGTATCCATGTAACAGTCTGCAACATACTTACTCTGGTTTATGTATATATATATATACATATATATTCAGACACACACACATATATATTAAAAAGTTGTTTAAAAAACGGACTACTTTTCAGGGGCAATTGTGTCATTGAGTAGTCTCTTCCTTCTCAACTTAGCAAGAAGCGTTGGGGCAAATTCGAGCAGTTTCATAAGTTATTTCCTTCTTTCCTGTGCGGGCTCTGAAAGGACTTTTCGCAAACACCGCCCCACACGGAGTCACGGAACCGGCTGTCACGAGGCCACTGGCACCGGCTGTCCCCGGGCGGGCCAGCACAGTCCCCTCATGAGGACGAGCCCCTCTGCCACCCCTCTCTCCCTGTTTCACCCGCATCAGCTTCGCCTGACCCCCGAGGGAGCCCTGGCGGGCAGCGGGTCCCTCTCCCGACCCCTCACTGCCAGGAGGGTGCAGGTGGCAGAGCCGCGGGCAGCAGGGAGACCTCGGGGGGCGGCATGGCCGGGGGTGGCTCCCCGTCCTGC
>JAHLSL010000022.1:19151309-19334440 GCA_025920805.1 Petroica traversi
CCCGCGGGGCTCGGCGCTGCCTGCCCCGCCCGGGACTCCCCGCCCTCGGCGGCTCCATCTTCCCGAGGGTCCCCTGCCCCTGAGGGAGGGGGGGCAATGCAGGGCGCCCTGTTCTCGATGGGGCGGGCAGAGCTGGCCCCTGCTCTCCTACAGCCCCTTCCCCAGCCCGGCGTGTCGGCACCAGGTATCCAGGAGCACGTTGGGACAGAAATTAGGGATCCCTGCTCCTTGTTCGGCTCTTCTGGGAAGGCCGTGATTTTGTGTTTGTTGTTATGTGCTCTGTGTGATACAGGCGCACCCCGGCTGCAGGTGGGATCGGGATCACTGAGATGCCCGGGATAAGAGCTACACGAGCCAGGGTTTCCCACTGGCAGGCACATGGACTTGGTTTTCATAGGCCACAGTCAGGTGAACAGCTGAGCCATGTTCCAGTGTGAGCGAGCCTGACCATCTGAGGCTGGTATAACATTTTATAAACATGAAAATTGAACATGGAATTTGAACTGATAGAGAGAGTTCTCACCAGCCCATGATCCAAGGTGAGTTTTCTGATCTGGTCCAAGGAGCCCTGGAGCTCAATTTGCTGAATTGTTAAAGCATGGCCTGGGTGACCTTCAGCAGGTCCTGTAGATTCTCTGTGAATTGGCTTCCCCAAATTAAAAACTGAGTTAGGGCTATTGATTTCCTTTGTAAAGCACCCTTGACCTTTTTACTCTGAAATCCAGATTTCAACACACATTAGTGTAATTTATGAGAATCACCATAATAATTTTAACTGTAGGTACAATCCTCAAATCCTTCAGGAGCACTGGCAGAGAGCATTGTCACAGAAACATCAGGTGGAGGCATGCCTCATCTTGCTATTTTTCCAGGGAGCTGTGGAATATTAAGAGTATGCTTATGGAGTGAAATCCCTTTAAGCATCATTTATTTACTTAAAACATACAATTGTCAGAGGAAAAAATTGCATTTTTCCTAATATGTAGTTTTTGCTTGAATGTGTGTATGTGCTTTATATATAAATATAAATGTAAATATAAATAATAAATAATGTATTTTAATATATTTATTGTATTAAAAATACACAACAAAATAGGTTCCTACATTGTACCTTCCAGAGACATTCTTAGAATATTAGGAGGAAAGTATAGCTTTGGAACTGCAGTTTTGGATTCTTGTAGAATGAAGAGAGTGTGTTATGCCTTGTGTATAGTGTACTTGCTAATGGTAATGTGCTGCTTTTCTAGTTACCAGATTTCTGAAGTGATGGCAAACTGTTCATGTTTGTTGTATTGTAGACAATGTCCATGTTTCCACAGAAAGTGGACTGGTTCCTGAAAGTTAGCCTACACCATGGTTCTTTCACTCCTTACTGAATTATCTAGCTGTGTTCATGCCATCAAAATAGATTTCTTGGGGCAGTTCAGTAGTGTGGTGCAATTTTTAATAAATTATAATGCTAAATGTGATATCCTGTGAATTTCCGCCTGTGAAAACATCCCTTGTGACTCAGTAAAAGAGTGGGAATGTTGGGAATGCCTCATTAGATTATCAGAATCCTGTAAACTTTTATCCAAAAATACACAGAATTAGTGATGCCCCAGTGGCAGTTACTACACAAATGAAGTCTTGAAATCATGTCACCTAATGGTGTAGTTTGGTGACTGAAGGATTTAACTGAACCCCTTGTATTATTTCATGAAAAGGTAAATTTACTTCCACGTTTACTGTTTCTGAACTTGCTGAACACAACTGCCTTCAGTGTCAGTCTTTGGTGAAATTTCTGTTCTTCTTGGTTAACATTTGATTGAAGAAATTGCAACAGGTATGAACAGTGAGACGGAGATTTTTCTGTAGAGGTATCAGCCAAAACAGATGAAAGTTCTGTAAGTAAGGATACTGAAATTATTTGTGTAAATGACCCTAACTAGTGCAAAATGGTCAAGTACCAACTGAAATTTGTGAAATGAATAGACACAAAGCCATTTGCATTACAGTTGGTATAACATTTTTCAGCCTGGGTGCCTGTGTTGCTGGGAGGCATATGAGAACTCAGCCTGTAAACATTGTGTATTGTCTCAGGAAAGGTCCAAACCATGCACTTCTAGATGAAAATCTTTTTTAGAGTCTTGTTAAAAGTAACAGCCGCGCAATTTGATTAAAAAGTGTCCTATGAAATATGTACAGAAATTTGTACAGTTTATGATATAAAACTGTTTCTGATGAACTGAATTTCATTTGGGAGCAGGGATATACTTGGGCATTTGGTAATTTCTACTGGTTTTTAAAGTCCTTTAGACATCTGGATTCAGTTTTCTTACACAGTTTATGAAGGAACAACGTAAAGCCAAAGGGCATGGAAGTGTTTGCTTGTACGTGCAAATAAAACAGAAGTGAATGATCCTCTATAGGTATTTTCATAGTGTCTTATATGTTTTTGGCCTACATGTATTCATGAAACAATGCTGTTTGTAAAGGTCTCTGATCCTAGCCTCCCTTTAGCAAGTGGCAGATTGTTCAGAGTCTTCCTTTTAAATCATATATGGAAATATTAGAAGGGTTGTGGGTTTTTTTACATATAAATGTGAAGTTTGAAAGAAAGGCCTCCATTGTGCCAGTGCTTCCATAAGCCGGATGTACGAAAGATGAAGATTATATATAATAACATATTATTTTGGTATGGTTTCTAGTTTCTAGTAAATCTATAAGCCAAGAAAAATGGAATATGTTGAAAAGAGAGGGAGCCTGTAGTATTTCAGTAGCAGCATCCCAGGAAAGCCTTGTTCTACAAAAGGGATTCTGCAGCTCTGGCAAGCTAATTCCTGGCCATGTAATGGGATCAGTTATGGTTAGTTCAGCTGGTCCAACTCTCCAGTTTTTTGTGGAATTGCCAATGTTTTAATTGGCAGATAGGTATTTTTCAGGAAATCTGACACTGACTTTTCTACCTTGATGCCCTTGTTGGCTGTGATCCTTAAAAAACTTCATTTTAGGATAGCTTGCAGGGTGAGTTGGCAGCTGTCATTAATGTAGAATGCATTTGGCACCAAATAGTGTGCAGTTGGTTTTGAGATTGTCCTTGCCTACAGTAAAAAAAAATAATTGAATTTTCGCATATTGATGGAAGTTTATAGACTCTTGTGTTTTTCGGTAAATGGTACATAGAAGTTATGAGCACACAATTTCATAATTGAATCACATTCTTTTTTACAATGCATAGAAGGTTGTTCCTGAATTTAGGTTTCAGTCTAAAGCTGAAAAAGAAAAATCATATGGATTGTCTAGCTCTGTGTTTGTACTTTAGCTATAGATCATTCAGCACATGCAGAATTTCTGGGTTTAGATTTTGAATGTTTTATAGTTATATTTTAACACCAAAGACCTCCAAAAAGATAGAAAGTTTGGCTTAGTTAAGGTCAGAAATCAGTGAGTCTGTTTATATTCACACTCTTGAAAGATGGAGGCAGCTAAGGGATGGAAGGGCATTTCTTTCTTCCCGCCCTGTACCACAAGCCTTTTGGGATTTATAAAGATACATGTTTAAGTAATATATGTCTAAAACTATGATAATTCTTTTATGTCTCTGTGAGTAAATTTGTTCTTTATAAAAGTTCAGAGTTTCTGCAGTGAAAAATAGTGTTTTATTTTTAGAAAATCTATGACTACAAATTCATTTCCTTAGCAACTTTCCATCAAACAAACAGCCTGCTCTTCCTCCTTCCCAATCAAAGCAAACCTAAACTGGCTTATTTATTTAGGCAGTTTTCCCATGAAAAATGGGTTCCACATCTCTGCCACAAGCCCAGCACATCTCTGCCAGGTCCCTCAAAAAAGTCTTCTTGCGTAAAACATTAAAGCACATATTGTTTTTAAAAATAATGTAATTTTGCAGCGTTGAAGTTGGTGATCTTTTTCCTCTGCAATTGTTATATTTCAGTTTTACGGAGTAAAAACTTCTGTCTCTTTTGCTCTGTCATGAATGTTTATTCATTGTATTTGTTTGTCTCTGTGAATTGCACAGCAAAACAAACTGGTGTGTGTATTTACCCTGTACAAAACTATCTCACCAGGAGAGGCAAAGGAGACAAAACTGGCAAGGAGCTTTAGGATTCAGCACAATGCAAAACAAGAATATTGCTGGTTTGAGCAAGTTTTTACACCTAACCTCAATTTAGTGCTTCTCCAAAATATAGCTCTTTGTAGAACGGGATGGTGCCAGTTGTGCTATAATGTAAGTTTGTAAAGTTTATAGGGCTTAACATAATCAAATCCTGTACAAATAGAGCAATGAAAGAAGTTGCTGAGTATCCTGCAGGAAGCAAGTATCAAGTTTACTGATAGCCGTGTTGAGTGTATCCATGGACAGTTCAGCCTAATCATTTCAGCCAAGAGCTGACAACTCAGAAATTAAGTCTTTGCTCTCTGTACTAAAAGGAAACAGGACTGACAAAACTTGTGACTAATCTTCCCTTTCCCATCAGTTTCCATATACCTGTTAGAATAGATCATTGTTCTGACTCCTATTTTCCAACATGTGAAATCCACCAAACTGCCCTTGCTATAACACGGTGTATTTCATGTGTTCTGTTGACATTGATGACTCTATTACAGTAGTGAATATAAACAGATCTATGTTAATTTTAAGGTCTGCAGAAACACATGACAAAGGAATCAATTCTGAAGAGGGAAAGGACAGATATTGTAATGTCAGAAATTTTATTTCTGGCATTTGAAGGTGACACTCTTTGGGTTCACTTTTTCAAATCAGAAGCTAAAGCACGCATCCTGCCTTTCTTTGTTTTGAGTACATCACCTTCCAGTCCTTACAGCAGTGTCCCTTTCCCTCAAGAATGACAAGTCCATAGCTGAAAGGGCTTGTAAGCATTGTGTATCCAATAAAGTAGAGAACTGGGACCCAAAGTTTGACTGCTGCCTGCTAGGCACTTTCAGTAACAGTCAAAGAGTTTCTGCCTTCTGGGTCCAACGCATTTTAAGCTTTAAGTGTGAAATCAGTACATTACTAATAGGATTATTCAAATTTTATTTCATCTGCTTTCAACCAGATTTTAGTCTGCCTAAAAATAAGTCATAGCACCTCCCCCAATAACTTCCCCATCATGTCTGTGGCTTGCATTTGAACTATGTCATCTTGCTCAAAAATGCAGTCTCAGTTCAAAAACTGGTGTTGAAGAATCTTGCAAATCACGTATTCCAGTAGCCTCTTAGTTTCACTTAGGATATGTGCCTTATTTTTTCTTTAGCCTGAATAAAACGATACTGTTTTCTGCATTGTCGTAATTCTCTTAAATATCTGTGGTTTGAAAATTGAATGTACATGTTTGGGAGGGATAAAAATGTCTCCAGAGCTGTGTCTGTTTCTGTATTGAAGTTCTGCTATGTATTTTGGGGAGTTGATTTAACATCCCACCAAGTCAGCGATTCCTGAGTTGGTTTTGTGTCTTTTGTCAATGGGGATAGTTAAACATAGTCTTGATTCTGTTTTTCTTAGATTCTGCTTTCAGGCTTTTTTTTTTTTTTTTGATGCATTCCTTATAGTAATTTTCAAGTAGTAAATGTAATTGCTATAGCGAAGCAGAATATCACAGTTTGACATGAAGTTATTTAACTCTCAGGAGAAGTTTTTGTAAAATGTTGCTTTTTCACATTGTTTGAAATTTACACAAGCTTTTCTTTGTTAGATTGGATGTGTGAGAGCTGCTTGTCTACTCGAACTCCTTCATGCGTTTCCAGGGCATTTCCACACAAATACACTCAATCAGCTTTTAGGGGGAGTCTATTCTGTAACAGGAATTCCCAAGTGAGCTGCAACTTTTAAATTAAAAGGAGGAGAAGCCTTGAAAAAGTTACCAGGTCTTTGAATTGGGAAGAGAGGATCCCAGGTGGAATACTTCAGAAAAAGCTCTGGTTTAGACTGAACATTGTATTGCAAGGAGATTGAATAATTTACTATTAGCTATGTGCTCTCTTCCAGTCTTTCCAGGCTTTTGGGCCTGTGAAGTCCTCAGTAGCACTTTTTACTTGTATGTCTGCTGAGGGATATTGGATGGATGGCAGTAAAAGTGTCTGAATAATGAGTTGCGAGAGAAAGCACACAACCTGCTTTCCCAATTGCCCTTTATAAATTATGTGTTAATTTAGATAATTATTTGAGGGTTTTGATTTTTTAAATTTTATTTTTCTTCTGTAGTACCTGGAAAGCACAGTATGGTTTAGCTTATCAAGATTATCTGTTTAAGAACTGGAGGAGTAAGTGAGAAAAGCAATCTCTTTAACAGTATTGGACATTCATTCCTGTTACTTAGATGCTGCAACTTTGTTTTAGGAAGATGAAAGTGTTGGTTCTTGAATAAGTTTGTAAATTGAGACATTCATCCAGCTTCTTTTCACGCTAGGTGTCAGTGTTAACATACCTGTTCTGTAATCTCAGGTGTAGTCATTCTGTTGTCTTTGTGGATACACCTGTATTTAGTTCCCAGTTACAACTTATGGTCAAAAGGTCAAGACAGTAATGGCAAATAGTGATTTGTATGTTGACCCTTAATGGTCTGTAAATATTTATCTTGTGAAAATCCTTATCTTTTTGCCCTCGATTGCTCCAAGTAAACCCAGAAGAACCAGCTTTGTCCTGTTAGAATGTCTGCTACAATCTTTTCAATACCCAGACTTCTCTTTCATCTTAGTTTTGACTAAGATAGCCTTGAAAACCTGAAAGAAAGTAGATGGATGGTAACTGCATAATTCAGAATTAAATCCGCTGGGGTCATCCCAGTTGGGCTTTCATCCTCTCAAACTGTAAATAATTAGCTGACTAACAGTAATTCATAAGATGTCTCATAAGGTCATTTGTTAATGTGTTACTTGAGCATATTGTGGGATTATTCAAAGGCATGTGGCTATTTGCCTTGTTTCTTTTGGTTTACAGAAGTGTTTTAAAGTTGCCTGTGTTTCATCTGAGGCTTTGTAAGGCTGATCATAATGTAAATATCCTGGTGGTTGATACTGATCTTGGGTATCAGGAAGTAGGGTCACTTCTCTGCTTGCGGCTGTGACAATAACCACAGCCCATCTTCTTGGATAAAAAGTCTCAATGAAGATTTTGTGTTTAGTAATAACAAATAGTGTGACATGATGAGTAAACACTTCTCTTTTTATCTCTTTAGCTTCTGTAGAACCTATTATTCCCTTACTCTGTAAATTAACAGTTGTGTATTTGCATTCTTTTTAGTGTATTTTTATTTCAGGATTTTAGCTATGAGTGAGTATATTTGTTACACTGTCCTCTCTTCAATAACACCTCTATCCAAGAGAGGAGAAGCTGCCAAGTTTGGTATTTTGGGACCTTTAACTCAAAGGAGGCAGCAGTTGAGTCAGAGGCCTAAGGCTTTACTGAAATGTAAGCACAAATGTTTTTCAGGCAACTTTAAAGTTTTACTGGAAGAGTTGGCATACTTCAAACATATTGGTGCCATTTTTGCATAATGAGAAGCAGTACACCTCTGAAATAACACACTAATTTCTTGTAGATTGTCAATGGATAAGGCAGTGGGAGTGTGGCTTGGCAGGTTGCCTTGGGATTCCTGTAGCCAGGGAACTTGCTGGCCACAGGGACTGCACAGAAGTGGAAACGTTGTAGAGGTGCACCCTGTTTGGGATTTATTTATCTACTAATTAAGTGCACAATTAGCTTCCATTTTTGGATATATATAGAAAGGAAAGTATTGCCCATATGATTGGTAAAACAGTGTGATTTTACAGAAAGTTTCAAAGACAGCACAGCAGTGTTTGATTGTATAATTTACCTTTTGTTTTTGAGTGATGCTGTAACACAACTGAGCAAATATATTTTTCCAAGAGTAGTAAAGAGAAGCTAGAGTTTTCAAATTATTTTTTTTTTATTTTAGAAAGCTGCACATATGCAGAAGTTGTAGCTGCTGTTGATGTGAACACTCTTGCCAATGATGTTTATAAGTACAACTTTCCCAGCACACCATTATGGGCAAAGACTATTGAGGTGAGTAATTAATGGGTTTTTTTTTCTGAAGTCTAGCATTTGTAAGATGTAAGTTGTTTTCACTGTCCTTGTTAGTAACAAGAGAAACAAGAAAACTTATGTTAATATGAATAAAGCAGTTTTACAATAACTTTTGATTTTTTGTGCTGTAGTTGCTTGTTGAAGTAAGAGAGATATTAATATATCTCTCAAATAGGGATTTTCCTTAAAGTCTTTGCCTGCTGCATCAAGAAAGGTTACATAAATGTCAAGAGGAACACTTACCACCAGTAAAGGAATGTCAAAAATCATATTTTTAGATTAAAAAAATATTTTCATGTACTTCGAAAGAATTTAATTAAATTACTTGGGAGCATGCCTTTGTTTTGTAGTTATGGTTGGGCTCAGAAAAACACAACAAAATGTGTTGCATGGACCAGTCCTGAATCTTTTTTAATGGGTTCAATAGATAAAATGTTTTAGGAATTCTTCCACTTGCCAAATTATTTGAAAAATAACTAAGTAAAATTGTATTCTGTTTTAATAGAAGTAAGCTAGGCATGGAGTTTTGCTTGGACTGAGTTAGAAATTATTGTATACTTCTTAATCTTCTTTTACGGTTTTACAGCATGACATTAAAAGATACTGTGTCTGTTTTAAGACACCAGCTTAAGTAAGAGTTAAATAGGTGGCTAAAGGTTAAGTGCTTATTCAGCACTCAATAACTGGCTAAATGATAGTTTATAGTTTTATAATGGAAAAAGAAGAATAATCCTTGCATGTGTCATTTATTGTAGACAAGTGCAGATAATTAGAGTCAGTAATACCTTCTTCAAATATAATGGAAAAAAAATAGCAGCTTTTGTCTAGTTTTCTGAGGGTAGTTATGTTACATTTGCTATACAGCATTTGCTATATCCCTCAGAATATGTAAGGAGTGATTTCTTTGTCTAAGTCATAGTTACTTAATCATTGTCCTTCTTTCTTCCTGGCACCTTAATGTGTTGATCTTCTAGTGTAGGAGAAAACTTAGTGTAGGGGAATTTCTACTTGCATAATTAATTCATACCACAGACCTAATTCTTTCTTTTCTGAGCAGAAATATTTTTGCAGAGGAGAATTTCAGCCATACAATATCTTTGACTATTTTTTGCTGGGCAAAAACTAGAATGAAATAAACTTTACAGGGTACATTGCCAGTAAGGTCCTAAGAGTTAAAACTCATAGTTTGGTTCTGTAAAAATTACCATATTTAGTCCTGAGCAACTTTCTTAGATGTTTTTTGACATATTTTGAGTATGTGACATACAAAGCTTTCATACCTGAATAATACTTTATTTTGAAGAGAAATAACAGGTCAATGTCTACTGAAAGAAACTCACACCTCAAAGAATGAGCAGCTACAAATCTCAAGGCTATGTATAAATGCTGACCTTAGTGTTTTGTTTTGTATTCAAAGCAGTGAATGCTGACCTTATTGGTGTTTTGTTTTGTATTTAAATCAGTGAATGCATATTTACATTTTATGGTTTGCCAAGGTAGAAGAGATTTTGAAATTACTGGGTCAAATGGGAGATTAGGTAGTTTTTTTGCTAAATGAAGCATTTAGTGGAAGTAAGAGGGGTACTTCGATCTGAAAGATGACTTGAGAATTTCATACAGTTCACAACACTCAACATTCTTCTATTTTTTCTGTTTTCAGGGCATAACACTGAAAGAATTTGACAAGTTATCTTTTGATATGATTTTGATGAGTCCTCCCTGTCAGCCATTTACAAGGTAGATACAGCACACTTGGGAAAAAAGTGCAATTATTGCACTCTGTATGGTCAAAGCAGAAATGTTATCAAGAGTGGCACTATGTGTGGGTGATCTGTGTGTCTTTCTCCTCCTAAGCAAATCTTTGTAGCTCTGTTCTCCATGATGTTTTCTGAAGCAAAAGAAATGCAGTAATTTGCATCTTAATTGTTGATCACATTTCTTGCATATGTATATATTAATTCAGTTTAAGTGAAGTAAGCTTCTTACAGCACCAATTTTGTGAACTGTGTTGTTCCTCTGATAGTGAAATTTAGTGTTCAGGAGGGCTGCCTTTCCTTTTAGATATCAATCTAATATTTTCCTGGGGCAACTCCAGAAGGAAAATTGGAATTTCTCAGTTCTTTCTGAGATTTAAGAGTGTAATCTGGTTTTATTTGTACTTTGAAAATTGCACGTGCACACAGTTTATTCTGAAGAATATGTCTGTTTTAGTCAAGGCTGGAAGGAAAATGGCTTTGAAATTATTTTGTGAATAACAAAGTGAAATATCTTGCTGATTAAGGACTGATTTTACTGAGATGTTATTTGTCAGAGTAATTTGTAATTTGTATAATTTGACAGCAGTGACCAGTGGGGTAATATTCTTGTAACTGCATTAATGCAAAGTAGCTTCATGAAAAGAATGTGTTGATGGTGATAATAGTTAATGTGTAAGAAAGTATATCTCATTAAATGTTCTAAGATTGAAAAGAAATCCCTGCAAAGTGGAGCTGATCTATAAAAATGAATGAATGCAAACTTCTGATGTATATAGGAATAATTTCTTCAGTTTTTTTTTTCTTTTTAATTTGGTAAAAAGAAAAATCTGTGTATGACTGATTAATTTAGATATGTGTTAAAAATCTTCTACAAAGCTTCTTTTTTTTTTTTTTTTTTTTTTTTAAATGAGCTAATAAAATTAAAAGCCAGGGAAACACAGGCCTAGAATCATCATTTTTGTAACCTACGTAATCTGTCCGGTTTAATGTTACAAAGTTGGTTCCGAAGTTATTCATGTGGGGCTCAATCCTGCTAAGTGGTGAACAATGAGGCTTTAATTCATAGAAATAATTTAATATATTCAGTACGAAATAGCAGGGTATTCCCAGAAACCCAGTGGGGGTTTTTTGTTCAGTCAGAGCCAAGTATGTTCAAAGGCTTTGCTGGACTCGATGAGAATGCTAAAGGCTTTTCAGACTGGGGAGTGGATTTCATTACTGAATGCTTCAGTTTTAACCTTGCTGTGAGCTGATGGATTCCAGGGGCAGGCTTTCATTCCTTAGAGCATCTCTCAGGACACTGCCTCTGTGAGCAGGTCCTCCTGTCTGTACATGATACTTTTGCAGAATCCCCTTCCAAAACTGAAAGCAAAGTGCCAACATTCTGTAGAAAAATGTGAATCAGATGTCAGTGTGCTCTGAGTAAAACACAGGTGTTTCTTCATTCTTTCTTAGAATTGGCCTGCAAGGTGATGTGTCTGACCCACGGACGAAGAGCTTTCTCTACATCCTTGATATTCTCCCAAGGTATAAATGAACTTCTGCCTCCTTTCTGAAGTCCCTTTAGTAACTAGACTTTGTTGTAACTATATTTCAGTGAGACAAGACATCTGTAGTGTTTTAGAGGGATGCTACTAGTATTGTATGTTCTATTCCATGTTTTTCATGTGATCATACGTAACTTACAAATACTTATATTTTACTCATGGTGCAATCGCCCCGTTGCTGCTGTATATGCTTTCATTGTCGTATTTCCTTTTCATTGCATGTCTGTTAAACTGTGCCTATGTGATAAATGAAAAGAAAGAGTTCTTTTCAGTTCAATATCATATTTGCATTGATTTTATGTAGAAGCAGGAGTAGATAATATAATAGTTTGCCTATTGGTCTCATGGAAACACGAAAAGTTTTTAAAATATCAGGTTACAAAAGCTTAGATTCAACATACTGCCATCTTTCAAAAAGATACCATTTGAAAGTTGGTTTAAATATGTTATTGACTGTACAATGCAATGCCTCTTCCAACCCCTTCCATTCCATCTTAGTCTCTGTTCTTTTTGGTGCTGCTTCTAGATATCTTGGTGTATTTTTGTAGTACAGTCTATTGTTTTGAGTAGTAATACAAAAGAATTTGAATAGCACTGCATTGTCTGAACAGTGTCCTTGTCTTTCTATTCATCTGTCATTTTTTGCCTGGTCAGATCCCAGTTCCTAATAAAACAGCTGTAATTATTTGTATTAATGGCAGTCCTATTTCACCTGGAGACTAGCATAGCTGTTGCCTATATTTTCCTCTATTAGTTCATCTTGCTCTCAGGATTGGAGAAGGACCAATAAATGTTTGGGGTCTCTTTTACTTTTTTTTTTTTTTAAATAATAAATGCTTTCAACACAGAAGGAAACCAGTACCAAAAAGCCTTTCTTTCAAACTGCTGTTAGTACTAGGAGAAAAGGCTCTTCATCCTTGTTCTAGAAACTTTGTGCAGCCAACAACATTAAATGGAACTGTGTCTTTTCCCTTGTCTTGAGCAGAAAGAGAACAATGACACAGAAGCTGAGTGGCTTGGCAGGGCCATACATAAGAAATCTGTGACAGAGAACACAGAACAAAACAGAGATTCTGTAGCCCAGTAAGTTAGAAAATTCATAGGTAAAAATAATGGTTATTACTACTCCCCTGCTTCTGTCAGAGACAGAAAATTAGGGAGAGAATTGTGGATTGTTTAGAAGTTGCAAAGGGTATCTTCTGTGGCACAAGAAATGTAACACAGCTTTCCAATAGGTCTATTAAAATGATAAATAAAACCTGACAGACACTGTGTAAGTTAATAATTTGTCAGAATAATAGTACCTACCATATCCTTAAAGGCATCCTGACCTGTGGATTCCTTTCCATTAAACTGAGACATGGTTAAGAGGCTGGCTGCTTTTGGACATTGTAGTGCATTAATACAGAAATATTGCTTCTCAATTGCTGTGGGCTTAGCTGGATAAACAGCAGAAGCTTTTCCTTCTCAAAACCAAAGCTTTAGACACTCCAGGACATATGTATTTTATCATGACGATGCAAAGGACCTGGGCTTGGCTGTCTCACCTTTATCTCAACACCCCAGGAGACACTGCTAATGTTGCTTATCTCTTTGGGGAGGGTTCTTGAAGCAGCACCTACTCTTAGTAGTCACTAGAAGGTTCAACATGATGGCTTCTGTAGAGTTTCTCCACTCCAGTGGATTTGTGTTTTACTAAGATAGCGCTTACATGTTTTTTGAATATGATACACTTGTGAGACATTGAGCATGGAGTACTTCAGCCCCCAAAAAGGAAATTCTTAATATAGGAATTAACCCTTTACATTCTGAATTGCTATAGTATGCATGCAGTTTATGAAAAGTGTAAAATAATTTCTTATCCCTTGGATGTGCCCTCTTTTTGTTTGGCCTTTTGTAATGAAATATTGCTGAAATGAAGCTCAGAGATAGTCTGGGATGACAAGTATTGGAGGTAATGGAAAGGACAATTTCAAGATCTGGTAAGACCTGGGAAATCCTTGAAGTACCCAGCCAGCAAACAAAGTCCAACCCAAATGGTCCAGATACTGTCTGTTTATCGTGTCCAAGCCATAACCTGGGGAAATCCAATGCTGAAACACCAAAGTGCTGTTTTTACAGGAAGATTTTTAATATTAATACCTGCCAAGTACTTAACACTTTGTACAGTGATTACTTGCCTTGTGAACTGTCGATCCCCTATGAGTGTTTGCATTTCAGGCTGTGCTCTGGATTCATTGCTGAAAAAGAAGTTTCATAGTAAGCAATGATGATGAGTGTGGGTAGATATACCAGCAGATATACTCTCCACTCCACTGGAGGAATTTGGCTGCTGCTGCTTTTTTCAGTTTAGTATTACTTTTTCACTATTATTTTTAGTACTTTTAAATTTGGTACAGTTTCTTGTACATTTTCCAGTTTCTTGTGAGATGCATTGGTTCTTTTAATTCATGTGATGTCTTTAATTGGTGGTAATTAAAAATGTGCTAAAACAAATTCTAATGATTTGTTCCAATGGAAGTCCGAAGTCACTAACTTAATAAGCATGAAGCTGTTGTTTGGCGGCATTAATATCCTACTTCTGTATGTTGTTCTGAGATCCCCGTGTGTGACAGACATTCTGTGTCTACATTAGCCTTATTAGAAAATTAATCAGTGCTTCAGAATGTTCCCAGAGACTTGAATCTGAATCATCTATGCTTCTAAATTGTTGGAACAGTCCCTGGCACAGTTTGGGCATATTCATTTCTCCAGAGATTTAATATGCAGTTTTTGGAATGTGCCTATTTCCAGACCTTTGCACTGATCTTGCTAAAGCTCAGGCACCTCCTTCCTTCCCCCATCAAAATAAAAAAGTCAAGTTTAGAAAATTGAGAATATCTACAGTTTGAACTCTAAACATGTTGTGCTTCTTAAATCAGTTAAATGAATACTGGTTCTGATGTGTTATCAGTAATGTGATATTTTGACATTGATGTGACATTTTGACATTGATTTCAGGTACAAGCATTGACAGTTTTATGGCTTAGTAGCAATTGGTGTTTCCCCAACAATTATATTTCCTATTATACACTGAATCTGTTGAATAATATTACTGAGCTTTAGGAAATGAACAGTGCTAAACATTTTCAAAAGTACATGCATGGAGTACAAGAGGATACAGCTGTGCATTTGAACATAGGTGGAGTTTGTGGGTTTTACCAGAAGTCCACATTTTTAATTCAGTTGGTTTTTTTAAGGATGCTAAACTTTACTCCTAGCATGATGTGGAAATACTTTGATCTTTCTGGTAGCTAAACAAGTCTGTGGATGAATATAATGTACTTTACATCTTGTTACTCTGATTTGCTTTCTTTTTCCCTTGTAGGCTTCAGAAGCTTCCAAAATACCTACTTTTAGAAAATGTTAAAGGATTTGAATCCTCTTCTGCAAGGTAAACTCTAATTATTATATGCAGGTTTTAGTTTGCAAAAAGGATATATTCTTTAGAAGGAGAATGGATTTATTCTTTAGGAGGGATTTTTATTTCCTAGAATTGCAGTTAGCAAAATAGCTTGAGATGGGACAGGAATTAAAAGCTTAGGTTGTGAAAAGAATTTGCTATATAACAGTTTATTTCTCTAAGGAGATAAAATATTTTGCAACAATATTTTTTTTTATTTTACTGTATCATTTGATTTTATTTGATGATCTTGTTTCCTTTAGAGAAGGTCAGTATCAGTTTTCAAAGAAAAATAACAATAGGTGTAACACTCAGAGGTTTCAGGGGCTTGTTCATGACAAGAGTCCATGGTAACTTGTGGTATGGTCACAGAACAGTCTAGGGGCTTTTTTGAGTATCTTTGTTGATAGTAGATTCTCCCTGGTTTGGGGCTGCCATCAGATGGTCCAGAGATGCAGTAATAAGGTCATATTTAGTCTCAGTCTGAAATGTGGAGGAGGAAGGGTGTCACTACAGTTACCCAATGACAGCAGAAGCACTCTCCTCTCTTGTGAGCAAAGCAGGATAGAGTTGCAGTCTTGCTTCTCAACTCTCACTGGACCAATGTAGGATCTTTCTAGGCATTCCTTAAAGTAGCAAGAGCCACCCTATATATCAGGCTCTTAATGAACATGTCAGGCAGCTGGGAGTCATGCTCAGCTCTCTGGTCAAGTGTTCTCTGGTAGTCCTCAGGATTCCTTAGGCTGTGCCTTGCAGTGCTTGGGACCAGCTGTACTTCCTAAAACACTCTGGTTAGGACATTTGTTTCCTCTTAAGACACCTGGGATGCAGTCTCACATACAGTGCCAGGTGCAGGTCACTGCTCCTGCCTTTATATAGTTCCAGCCTAGTACAATCTGCTTGGAATACAGAAGGAAAGTATTTTTAAGATAATTTCCCTTACAGTCTTTTTCCATTGTTTATAAAGCACTGTCCACCTCACTTTTATAATCAAAGCCACAGATTTTTGTCATCCCTCAATTTAGCCCTTTTGTTAGGCTTAGCTGGTGCTGTGAATGTGAGCAGAAGGAAGTAGTGAGCTGTTTGTAGTAGTTTTAATCTCCTGTTTTATGATTTCCCATAAAGAGAGTATCTTGCCCTCTGATTACTTTCCTTGTTTACACACTACAATTACTCTCCTCGAGATGGGATGTTTTTTGAAGAGACATTTGCACTGTAGTAAGAGTGAGGTGCCTTTGAATGTATTATAGTCTCTCACACTGAACTTGGTACATTGTCTCTCAAATCCAGAAATGGTTGACATTGTATCAATCATTTGCTGTCCCAATTATTTCAATGAACGCTTTGGTAAACATGATGCTGAATTTAATCTGGTTTTATCTAGGATAGAAAAGGGGATAAAGACTGTGTGAAAGGAGTAATTGCTTTTTGATTCTTTTCAGAAATGAACTTTTGCAAACACTAGCAACATGTGGATTTAAATATCAGGAATTTCTCTTGTCTCCAACCTGTGTGAGTACTAAAATTGCTCTAATATTATTTAATAGTTCAAAGTGCACTGAGTCCAAGGACATGTGAAGATACTTGTTTGTATTAGAAAAGAGAGTCATGCCCAAAGCTGGAGATACACTTGAATGAGAAAACCAGCTCATGGCTTCTGATTTCTCATACTGGCATAATCCTGTTGCTGTTTGTGTTCAAATCCTAGTCCCATATTGCTTTGCTGCCATTTGATATTTTTAAGAAGGCATGAATTTAAACTGTAACCAGGAAGGTGGTTTTCCCTGCAGGAGCCTCATTGCTTCAGAAGTGCTGTGCCTCTGAATTTCCCAGAACAGAAAATGTGACTGTTTCATGTGGGAGGAGGAGCTTTGTTTCCATGTTACCTTGGTAACTGAAAAAAAGTTTGAGAGAGATTTCAGATTGTGCAAGAATAACTGGAATCAGTGAAGTACCATAAATATCTGAGAGGAGCTAATAGAGCATAACTTGAGAACCAGTTGTGGTAGATTTATTTAATTGTTAGGTGTCTTATAATTCTTTGTCATAAAAGGCAAAGAGAGACTTTTTTTGCTTTTAATAGAAAACAGATAGCACCTGTTCTAAGAAACTGTGGGGCATGTAAATTTTTATCCTTGCATCACATAAAATTTTGTTTATGTTAATAGTAATCCACAGAAAAACTCAAAACTGTGAGATACAAAGAATAAGTGCTCACTTGGTTCTTGGGAAGTACCTGGATATGGAAGTTACAGGTGTGTAGGGGTTATCAACTAGTTCCCAGAGAATACCCTGGAAAAAAGAAGGCTTCAGGGTGACCTAATTGCAACCTTCTGGAACTTGAAGAGAAACTACAAGAAAGTCAGAGGGACTTTTTGCAAGAGTCTGTAGTGACAAGACAAGGGGGATGGGTTCCAACTAAAAGAGTAGTTTTAGATCAGGAGGAAGTTCTTTACAATGAGGATGGTAAGGCACTGGAATGGATTGCTCAGAGAATTTGTGGATGCCACGTCTCTGGAAGTGTTCAAGGCTGGCTTGGATGGGGCTCTGAGTAGCTTGGTCTAATGGAAGGTGTCCTGGCCCACAGCAGGGGGCTTGGAACTGGATGACCTTCAAGGCCCCTTCCAACACAAACCATTCTGTGAGTCTCTGGTTCTTGAACTGATATCTCTGAAGTCACAAAATATATTAGCAAGTCATAGTTTTGTTACTGCATGTAATGGCAGATATATGATGCTATAGACCACTTCTTCTCTACTTATCACCTGGACTAAAGGCTTCTGAATTTTGATTACAGCTTGGCATTCCCAATTCTAGGCTGCGATATTTTCTAATTGCGAAGCTTCATCAAGAACCATTTTCCTTTCAAGCTCCTGTACAAGTGAGTCTGTTCATGTTAGTTGAATTTGCTTCATTTCATGAAGATTGAGGGTTAAATTTTCAGTTTAGTGGTGTGTGTTGATGAATGGAGAAGAGGAATGAGTGATTCCAACAGAAAACTTAAATTTTGTCTCCTTTTTTCAGCCTGGATATTGAGTTTTGTAAGGACTGGTGTGCATATCTGTGGCTTAGATGGCTTTAAACGGTTGGGAGATGTGTTTTCTAGCCTGATAGTGGGTTTTCCTGACATTGTCACGGATAGGTCAGCAAATCTTGATGCTACTGCTTTTGAAATCTTCATGAAAATTACATCAGAAGGTTACTTGCTTTATTCTGAGCATCTCTGAAAGAATTCTTACTCACTGTATGGTTGGCTGTCAAGTGGTTTATTAAATATTGTTCTTTAATTTTATTTTTGTCACAATTTCTTCTTAGATATTGACAACATTCCCAGATCATGATCCAGGAGATGTACTCAAGGAAAAAGTTGCTGACAAAGTGACTGAAACCAATTATTCTCTGTCCTCTGAAGAGAAGAATCTGGATCCAAACATTGGTCCAGATTGCAACAGCAAGAAGAGTTTACCAAAAGGGGCCTTTCTATTTAAGCTTGAAACAGTAGAAGAGATGGAAAGAAAACATAACCAGGATAATGATTCCTCTATTCAAATGCTAAAAGACTTCTTGGAAGAGGAAAATGAAGCAATGAGTCAGTATTTCTTGCCACCAAAGTCCTTACTGCGCTATGCTTTCTTGTTAGACATTGTTAAACCCACCTGCCGGAGATCCACATGCTTTACAAAAGGGTAAGTTGCCAAGAAAATGTCTTGCTAAATAATGTCCTGAAATTTTAGCTATATTTTCACTTGCGTCCTGTAAAGTCACAGAGAGGAGTTTCATCAAAAAAATCCTAGGCCTTTGAAAGAAATCTCCTTATATAGTGTGCTTGCTTGTCCAGTGGAATGCCAGCGTGAGAATCTGTCTGGCAGAACATCATGTGCCCACTCCAAAAAGCCATTCGCAAAAGACAGTTGCCATTTGTTGTTGACCTTCACAGAAGCTTAATTACCCCTGCGGAAATATGGTTCCAGTAGACTGGTATAGTGCTGATTCATTAATGAATTTCTTTCTACTGCTCAATGAAGCTACAAAGTGTCATGCATGACAGATCCATTCCTCATTAAATCTGTCGCCACTGTACATTTTATTGATTTCTTGGATTTTTCAGCTATGTAGATCAGAATAGCTGTGGATTGGCATGAAGCCAGTTAGGTTGCTGCGTTACAAATCATGTTTGATGGAGCAGAACATCAGTGTTCTTCTGTCCAGTAGTTTTCTGATTTGTACCTTGAAATTTTAAGTTTGACTTCTAGAATTTGGTGAGTATTGTGAAACTATTGTGGAGTGGTGAGGAGCTTTTCCACTGAATGCATTTGTATTGAAACATTCTAGTTGGAGCCTGGAAATTTGTGGGAATTTTAAATACTGATAAATTTTTCTAATTGTATTGTTTTTTTGAATTTGCTGAACATTTCAATGAAATGGCTTGGATGATGAGTTAAAGGTAATTGTAACTTTTTTAATTAGTAGAAATTAGACTGCCAGATTGACATAATTCCTGCAGATTTTTTTGATTTTTTACTTTTTGGCAATAAAGAAGAAGAAAAAGAATTTCGAAAGTTTAAAATTTGTGCAGTGGATAAGGTCTTCCCTCAGCTCTAATTGACATGTATGTATATGCCTTTTCTGCCCTCAGTCTTTTGGGTTGTGGGGGACTCATCATCTCATGGAATTTATTTCTTAACTAGAATAGTCAAAAAAAAACCCCTAGCCAGAGTGGTGTCTCAAGTATGCTTTAGGTGTCATCGAAATTAATTGGCCACTTGTGGTTTCACTAGAATACATCATGGTAGTTTGTGGTCACGTTTATCTAAATCACACTGAAGGAGGCTCCTGAGCTGTTAGTATCAAGTCTCTGTACATAGTGGTGGGAATCTGACACCAGGGGAACAAGACTCTTATTCCTCTGCTGATGTGGAGGTAGTTGTGGAGTAGTTCTGTTGGATTTACCATCTTCATCCCCTTTTTCAAGAGCCTTTGGGAAGGAAGGTTGCCAACATGGTTCTCAATCATCATCTGATTTACAGCTCTGCATTAAGAGAATGTTTATAATTACATCTCAAAGTCACTTTCTGAGGCCAAGAATAAGTCCCTGCTGTATCAGTTCCAGAAGTTCTGTTTTTTTGTTTTTCTGAAGCATGAGATCTAAGAAAAAGACCCCTGAATGGGGTGGAACAGCACTCCAGGTAGTACAGAGAATCCCTCTGCTGCTGTGCCTGTCTGGTGTCTTTCTTTTAAGTCGCACTGGCCATCAGCTTTGAGAAGTGGAGAAAGATTTCCCTCTTTTCTCCTTGGTTTTCAGATATTTCTAGCAAGGTTCATGTGACAGAGATAATCTGGGATTGCTTTTTCCAGTCCTTGCTAATTCAGGGACCTCAAACACTGCTAGTTCATCAGTGATTTTTTCTATACCAGTATTTCGTCTGAAGGGCTTTGGTGGAGTATAGAGCAAAATGTAATGGCCTGTAATGCATGAGAGATCAAACAGGTAATTCTGCATGCTCTCCTGACATTGAATTCCTGGGCACTTAGTGAATGATTGCTGAGTTCTGTGAGACCAGCCCTGTGGTTTCTCCTTGGAAGATGTTTGTGGTCACTGAAGTTTTGAAAGGAAATTGACTATTTTAAAGGATAGAGGAAATAAAAATTATACCTAACTTCTCTAGATATAATTATTCTAGGCATACTTAAAATTTTTGATATGCTATTGATGAGGGAAGTGATAGCTTTCAAAATACTGCAAATATCAATTGCAGAAAAGCTCTCTTGCTTTGTGGAAATTACTTTTTGTCAGTTATAATACATGACACAAAATACCCAGAAAAATTACATGTACGAAATGAAAAGATTTTTTTAAAAGCTTACAGAAATAAAAGAGGGAGGGAGTCTTGAATCAGATAAAAATTGAACACTGTAATTTCTTAAGCCAACTTCTTTCATTATGACTTGTAATGAAATGTCAGAAAATCAATACATCATTTTTTTGCTGTGACAAAATTTAATTATGTTCAGGATATAAGGTAGCAATGTTAACTTTTCTGTAGTCAGCAGCTTCAGTAAAAATTAATAACAATCCAGCTAGCATTACTATAGCCATATGCCCACATTTGTGTTAAAAAACCAACATGCACACACACATGGCCATCAAAGCTATGGACACCAACTGGTTTTTTTGGGGGGGGGGGGCGGGGGGCGGGGAGTTCTGTATTCTAGTGCCAGTTATTCAGACAAGAGTATTTATTTCTCCCAATAAAACTCTTCAATACCACTTTGAATTTTGCCTCATTTATTTATATTGGCTCAGTTATATTAAACTGAAATATTACCAGATGCTATATAAGAGGAAGAGGACGAGGATTCCTCAGTGCTATGTGTGTTACATTGTTAAACTTGGTGTTTGGGAATTTGCAGAATGCAACTTACCAATTAAAGATGATGTATTTACAAAACAGTTAGATTCCACATGTATTTAATCTGTATTCAGGTCTTCTGTTCAGGTCTTCTGATCCTGAGGAAGATTTGTAACCACTTCATTTTAAAATGAGTGTTGCTCTGGATGTTACTGTTAGAACTAATTGTAGCTTTTCTGGCTGAGGATGAAATACTCAAGATTGAGCCATGCAGGTTCATTGTGTCTGTGCTGAAGGGAGAGTATTCTTTTATTCTCTGAGGAATTAGAAAGGCTTGAAACATACCTTATGCTATGCTTTAGGAATGGGTCCCAAGTGGAACAAAAGACCTTCATAATTGTCTTTACAGTTGTACAGATAAAGCTAGAGAATAGTGTCTGTTAACAATTGATGAAGACCACATCCCTCTAACATAGGGAATCTTCTGAAGTTCTTCCACGGGCAAAGCCATCTGTTGTCTTGACTCACTCTCTCTCTGTTAAGAATGTTCAAACTGCCATAGTAAGACCAACAGAGCATGTTTCTGAAAGCCCATAATTATATTTAAATTATAGCCTTGAAGAGACTACAGAGTAAACATGTTTTTAAGCAATCAACCACAAAGTGTGCAGAACAGCAATCATAGGTTTCAGAATGCAAGTTTGCTTACTGTTTACTTGGATTTAATTTTTTTTCTTCTTTCTTTCTTTCTTCTACTGCTCTGCATAGATGCCTGGCCATCACCCTTCCTTCAGTGGAAAATCCACAAGCAACCAGAAGTTAAATCTCACTGAACCACTTTGTTCCTAATGCTTTGACATGAAAGCTAGAGGCTCTCACTAGTGGTCCTCTTTTTAAAAAGGAGAGCTGATTTGAACCCCTGGGACCATTAACACATTTTGCCTTAACGTAAAATTGGTTTAGGCAATGTAGGTGGCACTTTTTGGTGGTCCTGTGCTTGAATTCCTTGGCTTTGTGTAGTTGCCATATTTAAGACACTAGTGTGGATAAATCCTCGAGTACTGAATACAGACTCATCCCCAGAGAGCAAATTCAGAGGGTACTGCACTCCAGGGGCTAGCAGAGTTTATGACAAGGCCTTTTGCTTTATCCTGCCAGAAGGCTGTTTGTTAATCAAGGCAAACGAACCTTTGCAGTTGTCAATGCTATGAAATCCAGTGAAAATATTAATTTAAGATTGTTGTTGTTGTTGTTGTTAAGGTATGGACACTATGTAGAAGGGACAGGCTCAGTTCTGCAGACAGCAGTAGATGTACAGGTAAGTGTGCAATCTAACATATTAGAATGACTTGTTTTAAAGATTGGATTTTTTCTGTCTTCTCCTTTGTTACTCTGAATATTACAAGAAAAAATTCTTTTAAATGTACATTTTATAGCAGCTGAGTTTCCGATTGGTTTACTTTGTGTTCCTATACAGGAGTTTGTTTAGACCAAAATTATATCTGCATCTCTCTGTGAGGAGAATATGAGTTGCTATTATTTTATTATTTGTCATATCATACAGAAGTTTCACAGGTGTATGTGAAAACATGAAAAATGACTAGTTCTATGGAGAACCTACAGTACAGTGTTAGAATCAAGGGCTGTTTTTTGTACGCATATGATTCAGTAAATTCTGTCAGATATTTAACGTTTGAATTTCAAAATTATTGTTTATCTGGGAAGAGTATTTTGGAAAGTTCTTTTGTTGATACTAAGTTCATGACCAAGTGGTACTTAGGCATTGGGGAAGGTAATAAATGTACTGGTGAATCAGCATTCAAAGATACTTTTTACAAAGGCTGTGTTGTACACAAGCCCTGCCTCCTGCCCTTCTGTGCTGTTCACTAATATCATAGGGCATTTCTAAGCATAAGAGGAATGCAGCTCTGGAATTCAGGATAATCTCAAAGCAAGTGTATTAAAACAGCTGCATCCATACAGCTTAATTTGAATGAATGGTCTGGTATTGAGTCACTGTCCTTTGTCATTAACAAATGTTTATTCTTTGATTGCCCCTTAAGTATTGGTATAACTTGGAACTGGAGGAAGAAATTACCTACATCCTCATGGCAACATTGATTTATTTTTTGCAAATTCATGTGTTGAGACGGCTGCAAAAGTAGAATGTAAATGACAGTCAAGCAAAACATACTATTGTCTTTGTCACTTTCATAATTAAAGAAATACTCTATTAAGATGTGACTGTAAATTTTACATATTTGGCCTGCATCAGTCATATCTCGTTTTTTATATTCTTCATAGCTTGAATCAGTGTTTAAACACATTGATGAGTTACCAGAAGAAGAGAAGCTTAAGAAATTGTCAACACTAAAACTGAGGTACTTTACCCCAAGAGAAATAGCAAATCTTCATGGATTCCCTTTGGAATTTGGTATGTGCTGCAAAATACCCACTTGTACATTATTCTTCAGAAATGTGAATGTATGTTTTTTTACTGGGACTAATCCATTCTTTTTATTTTGCATTTTTTTCAGACTGCTCAGTTCTTATGATTGATTGATTCTTTTTATTTGGCTCTCTAAATTTTCACTAGTTTTTTTTCATGTTTTGTAAGGGCCAGCTTCTGTGGTGAGGTTTATCTTCATAAGCTAAAAAGAAGATTTTGCCATATGAAATACTGCTAGTGAAGCGCAATGAAGGAATACCTTTCTTTAAAGTTGAAACTGTTTACTCAGCAGCCAGTGTTACTCACAACTGTGGTAAATCAACATATCCTGCCAGCTTAGGAAGCCTGTGGTTCTCAGTGTTTGAGCTGCTTGCTTTCTCCCTTCCACACATTTACAGCTGCTGACAGGGAATTTCAGATCATACAGATAGTTCTTTGTTGAATAACTAATCTATTAAGCCATCTCTGTTTTCTAGAAAAGGCAGCGCTTGGTCAGTTACTTCATTTTCTAAGTGTTTTTCTTTTAAGAAGGAGTCAAGGAACAAGACTCAGCAGTATCACTACACTGAATACACATCAACAAGAATTAACCCTGAAATAAATTCATCAGAATTCTCCTTGTAAAAAAGGGCAGTGTAACTGTCAATATCTGCTAAGAGACTGGCCTGCTGACGTCACATCAGATCAGATCAATTTATTGTCACTCAGCAACAAAAGCATCCATGGAATCATAGAAGGGTTTGTGTTTGAAGAGACCTTAAAGATTATCTAGTTCCATATGCCTTCCACTAGACCAGATTGTTCAAAGAATAAGAGAGCACTGACCTTGAGTAATTTTTTTTTTTACTTCCTCAGTGACTTAGAGTTCTGAGATATGTGACTTGTTTCTGTGTATTTCTTTCTGTCACAATTTTAGTTTGCTTTTCCCTTTTTTACTTGTTATATTCGAAATTGCTACATTTGGAGAACATTATCAAGGTTGCACAGTGAAACAAGAGTTGCCAGCACTCAGCTTATATGTTTAGGGTATTTGCAAGTATGAACTGTGTTGTTACATACCAATATGCGACATTTTTTCATACCCTTTCCTCTTTAATAGATCTATTCTACTTGCAAATAGCCTTTTAGCACAGCTCTGTTCCATATTCATGTAGGCTGATATCAAGATACTTGAACCTAACAGGGCTGGATTTGGCTTGTATAGACTTATCATGCTGCTCAAGGTCTCTTTTGAGCGTAGAATTTCCCATTTTCTCCTTTTTTTTTTAACAGTGGAGTTTTCCCACTATTAAATCAGTCTCTGCAGCCTTTGAGAGGGGCACTAGGGTTAATGTTGCTTGTATTTTACAATGGGAGAACTGAAACAGTGGAGAAATTTATGTTTGGAAGACTCCATTACTTTGGGGTGAGCAGTTTGCAAACCTGCTCTTTATAATTTCATAGTGCTTGGAGTGATGTCGTGCTTTCTGTACAGAATTCATCTGCAGAGGCACCTGCGAGGTTCAATATTATTGCAAACCAGAACTGAGCTCTGAAGGCAAGTCAGGCTGCTGAATTTGAGCATCATCCAGATTACCATTTTGTAGAATGTGTTAATTTGGCAGACCTGTCTTTTGTTGGTTGGGATCCCACCTCTCAGAGGAGAGTACCCTTTGGCCATGATTATGGCAGTTAGTATTGTAACTATTTTACAGTTCTTGCAGTTCCCTCTCTATAATGTCTCTCCAACTTTGATGACACATCTCTCTCATTCAGTGGTTTCCTCTCATATACACTCCTGAGTCGTAGGCAGAACATGCATTTCCCACTGCCTTGAATCACAAGTTTGACATTTCTTTGTGTTTAAAACTTTTCCCACTTTTTGTTAAAAAGGTGTTATTCGACTCTAGGCTAAAAGAAGTCGTTAGTGAATTTAGGTACTGTCATCTCAGTTTCCGTTGAGAATTTGCAAGCTCTGGATTTTTTTTTGGAAGTGGCTATATTTATGGCTGCAGCAAAGGGTGTTGCCCTGACAGGATTTCTCTAATGCTAAACTTTAAGTAATTATTGTGAAATACGGTGTTTTCAGAGCAAAGTGTGTTACAAGTTCTTTGCTACTGTGTTCTGTAGTGACAGCAACATTTAGGCTGAAATTTTCAAAACCAGAAAGCTTGGAATTCTACCCACTGCAAATATGTTATTGGTCCAAAAAACTGAAGAATGAGGAAACTATAAGCTGAAAACTACGTGAACAGACTGTCAGGAGCTTTGTAGCAGATGCTGTTACTAGTGCAGCTACAGTATCATCAGAAGAAATGTGATTGTCTAAAGGGTTCTGTGTTTTAAGAATGGCCTTTTCCAGTGTGTGAGGACCAGAGTTAAAGTCATTGCTCATTCTTAACATGACCAGATTTATTTGTGCTTTTAACATCTAAATGTATTAATAGTAATTGCACATAGTTCAATGAAATACTGCAGTCATTTGTCTTAGTCACTCTGGTGGGTCCCACAGCAATATCATTAAAAGCGAACAGAGCGTTGCACCTGTGACCTGCTTTCATGAGAGTGATATTAGGATGTGCTTTCCATTTTTCTTATTAGCAACGTATGCAGGCTTTTAGGAAACAAAGGGCCAGTATGGTGGGGAGGTATGTGCTGTTAAGATCTCTATGTCCTCAGACATTGTGTGTGACATAAATGCTACAGTGAGAGCTGTGCAGAAAGTGCCAGCATACTGAGAGTTATTGAATCTGACCTTCTAATGTAGCCAAGAAGATAGAAGGTGCAAGACAATGTTAACAGTCAGAGGGAGGAGGCTTGGGATAAAGGAAACCACAAGTTCTGAAAATTGATTCTTGGCTTTCAGTTGCAAAAAGGTAGAAGGAGAAATTCTGACATTTTCAAGATTCAGATAGGCTTCTTGGGCTTTAAAATGCTTGTGTGTGTGTGTGTGTGTGTGTGTGTGTGTGCGTGTATAAATACATATTTATTTTAATGTATGCTTTTAAAATGCCTTTATTCTGTACCTTGTTCATTGATGGAATGTGAAAACTCCATCTAAGGAAGTGTGTGTGGGAGTGCAAGTGATTGTTCCAAAGTCAGAGGAGCAGTTGCCCAAATGTGAGCGCCAGGAAGCTGGGCAGAGTGGATGGAGCTGGCAGGAGATGTGTTTACCAAAGCAGTCCATATTTGAGGCATTAATAACTGGCAGAGAAGGATGGAACAACTCCTCCCAGACACCACCTCCTCCTCAGAGTCTCCTTTGGCTCAACAACTGTCCAACCACATTCTCTCCTGAGTTCTCCCTGGAAGAGAATTTTTTCTGAAGAGCTGTGAAAATTTCAGAGCATACACATCACTACTTGCACTCAAAGTGGGCTTGTGCATCTGAGCTAATTGGGGTGATGATGACCTCCGAGTCAAAGTTAGGTGTTTCTTCTTTGGGGATGATGAAATAATTGAATGTGGTCAAGTTTCAACAGTTTACTGTATGACCCTAACAGTTAAGACACCACTGCTGTTGATCTTTCACTCAGGTTGAAGCAAATGTACTTTACCTCACACTTGGAGTAAGGTAAGAGTGCAAGCAAGGACAGAGCAGACCAGCTGACTGCTTGAAACTTCTTCACTCTGAGGAGCTTAGTGCTCAGTACACAACACAGCCCTTTCACAATACCTGGGCTGGTGTCATTTTTACTGGTGCTCCCTTCTTTCTGCCGGGCCATGCACTTACTGTGGGAAGGACATTTCCAATGCTGGCTGTATTTCTGAGTGTGTTTAATGGAGTCTGATTGAATTTCATGGAAAACTGTTCAACTGTTTGATCACTCTCTGTATAAGCCTTACTCATCATTTAATGTGTACTGGTGGTATACTGCACTGAGAGACTCGAGTTTTGCCCGAGCTGTTGCAGGGGATCATGTGGGAAGTAAAGTGCAGTTTAGTCCATCTACAGAATTGTCACATTTTCCTTCTGCTGTGGCCGTGTTCTTCTGTGGATGTTATCTAGAGTAGCAGTTGTGCAGGGATTTAGTGTTGCTGCCCCTCCCTGAGACTGCGGGATGTTTTGAGCTCTCTGAAGGGAAGGTAGATCAGCAGTAGTTACACAATAGAGGAATGTTTTGAAGCTTCTTGTGAAACCTTAGAGATGTCAGTATTGGTAATAGAAGAACTGATCGGAATCCAATAAATTGGTTGTGAATTGGTTTTGTAATCTTGTGAATTTTTGGGGGGGGCTGGAGGGAGGGTGAATCCTCCTGCAGTCTGTGATAACTGCATTAAGAAATGTTCACTGAAAAAAAATTAGGCTAAAAAGTAGGAACAAACCCAGTCTAGTGATGTTGCACTGTATGTTTGTGTTTTAGGTTTTCCTGAAAAGGTAACAGTAAAGCAATGCTATCGTCTTCTGGGAAACAGCCTCAACGTACACGTGGTGGCAAAATTGATCTCCATTCTACTTGAATAATTTAAAACCTGAATCTGATGCATATGGATTGGTGACAGAAAATACTTCCATCTTTTAGGAGAAAGCTGATGGAACCTGGACAAAACCCAGAGTTTACCAAGTTATTTGCGCAGACATTTTGCTGAACAGTTTTTATATGTTTTTAATAACCTGCATTCATGATGGATTTGAACTGTATAGGTGTTTTATTTAAATGGAAGTTTACAGGACCTTTTTGCTTTATTTAAATGTTATTTTTAATTTGCAGAATGAAAAATAGCAGCATATGCAAATACTTCAATGAGAAAGGATAAGACTATTATTATATCTCAAAACCATTTTCTCAGTACTCTGTGAAACTGTGTCAAAGCTGTTTTAATTAGATGCAGAGACCAAGTTCTACATGTAAAATGTCTTCATCTTTAAATATAAGTGATCCATTCTCAAAAGGTTTACTGTATATATAATCTGAAATTTTGATGTGATTTTTGTAGCTCATGAAACTATTAAATTCAGTATTTTATATACAATTTTTAAGACATTGTTGTCCTTTATGGTTGTCTCATCTTTTTTAAATACTCATAGGATTGTGGAACCCAACTGTATTAGCCTATTTGTCTGGAATGATTTGTTTAGGTGCAGCTGAATAAAAATATTTTGATTGTCACAGCCCTGACAAGAACTTGCCTGTTTCTCTTCTCGTATTATTCAGGATAAGATCATTGCTCCGTACCAAAGACCTACATGTAAAAGACCTAAAAAAAATTTTAAAAGCTCCTGTTTAGGTTCCTGTGACATAAGAACTGGAGAAAAACTATATAGACTTCTGAAAACCTTCACAAATCTTGGTAGTAGTACTGGGGTTAGGAGTGTATGTTGGGGTGAAACCACTGTACGTGGCTCTCCTGCTGCTGCACAGCACCTCATAGATCTGGGCTCTGTTTTAACCAGGTCTTGTGAGTTCAGTACCTCTGAAATAATAGAGAAAATGGTGGGAAAACTAAAAGCCTTCTAAAGAGGATGTATTCTAGTTATTATTTTTCCTTGGGATTTTCCCATTGGTATCTAGATTGAAAATAGCTTGAGTGAGGAAGAGGCAAGATGGTACTTAGTAGGCATCCATTAGGGAGATTATGTGCCAGAAAACAAGGATTTTGTAGTTGGTCATAGTTCCTGTGCACCTAAGCAGTAAGTTAAAGTTGCCAATCCTGAAGATGAATGAGATTTCTTCCCTCTCTCCCCCCCAACCCATGGGATAACACAGGAACAGTCATAGTATGTTCCACTTGGGCTTGGTAGTGCAGGAGAGAGTGAAGACTACAGGGAACAGAGTTGCTGTAGAGATACTGCAGCTACTTTCATCTGCTGTAATCCTGAAAACGAATTCAGAATAAGTTTATGTAGATACTTCGTGCCATGCTTTGCCTTATGCTGACTCCTGTGTATTTCTTCTTCAGTCTTTATTTGCATGTTTCTTGTAGACTGTTAAACCAGGAAAAGCTTGGGTTGACATACTTCAGCTTGTCTCATTCTCCAAGAGCATATTGACTGCTTGGGCTGTTCCAGCTGTCAAACAGAAATAGAAATGGATTCTCCTGAAAGTGCTCTGGACAAAGCCCTAGAGAAGGATGAGGTTGGCCTCGTCTTTACCTGGTCACTTGTAGTACTGAAATGGCAAAAAAGTACTATTGTGCTGGCTACTAAACTGCAAAGAGCTGGCGTGGTTTTCACAATGAGCCATGGTTACCTCTGCACACAATGGTTATTGTGTAGATTTATCAGCCAGATCAATAACTGGTAGCTGTATGGTTCTTGGGAGAAATGAGGTAGTATAAAGATCTATTGCTATCTAATATGTTCCAAAGTTTGATATGAAAACAAAGGATATAAATTGGAATTTCCTTCTGCTAAACCATGTAAATAGACTATTCATTTTGCTTCACTCTAGTAATCTTTTGAAAAATATTACTATTAGCTATTATTTTTCCATTCCTTTATGTGTAGGACATATTTTAATGCCACTTTATATGCCACTTTAAATCTAGCAGTGTTAAGTGTAAATTGAAACTTACCTAGCTGTACCTAAAACTGATACAGTAATACAGAGCCTGTTACCTATTGTCTGTGAATTTTAATTCAATGTGATTATGAAGACTGAATCTGTTTGCTAATTTGAGCTGTTTCTGGAGGAAAAAAAATTGAAATATTTCAGAGTTATAAATACATATTTGTGTATTTTACCCCTGCTAACCCTGTAATACTGCTGCAGCTAAGTTGGGTGACTGCTGTTTATCCCCTTGGTTTGTCATTAATAGACTGGTTTACTGAGTTCTGTTGGGTTGTACCTGCTTGACCACTCTTGATGATCATGCTGCTTCCTTTTCCAAGCAGTCTCCTAATCCTAAGTACTTTGCAGCCTACATCATTGCTGTACTTTGCAACTTCAGTTTAAGCATTTTCACAGCAATGAAATGTGATTACAAAAGCAGCTGAAAGGTGAAGGAGTAAATTCTGGAAAACAGCTTTGGAAAGGGAGGGAGATTTCCAGAATCTGATTTTGATTTTGTACCTCATTTGCACATCTTAATTACGTTTCATTATCTGAGTGAAGTGGTGTGGTTTGACAATTTCCACTGAGAAAAAGGGTCTAACATTTGGTGGTATTACGTTTATGCAGTCATTTTTGAAGCTTGCAGATTGACTTACAAAAATCTTTCCTATACCAGCTAGTTTCTATCCGAGTGAGCCTAGAGTTTCCCTATGTTCATGAAGGAGCCTGTCTAGCAGCAAAATTACTAAAATACCATTTGTTTAATGCAGTGAGTTTGAGTATTTTTTGAGGCTTGAAGTGGAGGTGCATCCTTCCATGCAGTGAATGTAAGGCTTCTGCCCAGAGGCTTTTTTATCTGCTTTTGACTGGTCCCTCCTAGGAGAAATATAAGGATTTTCAGGAATTTCTGTATTATTATAGTCTGGGAAAACATTGATCAGTGATAACTATTTCATAAATTCAGGCAAAGGAAAGCCCATTTTAGTTTTGACAGAGACATTTCAATAGAAATCTCAACACCTCCACTGCTTTAATGATTGTACAATTCCATTTTAGCAGTTGTGACACATTTCTAAAATAAATAGAAAATGTAGAAATATTTGTTACATCTCAAGGATGAACTATTCAATTCTCAGCTCCTCCTCTGGCTGCCCTAGTTGCTTGCTGTTCATTCTAAAGTTTGGCACTTGGATTCTTCTATAAATACTGAATTATATTTCTTAGCAGTTTAATATATTTTGTCTCCTGTGTTTACAACCACTTAAGTGCTGTGATTTTTTTTCTGTGTGGTGTTTAAAGAATATGACATATTAGTAAGGATTTGGAGGAGATTAAGTAATAATTGGTTAAGAGCACTAGGCATTTCTGAGCAGTCTTATATAAATATTGTATAAAGTTGTACTGGTCAAAGAAATATCTAAGGAAAAGTAATGTGAAACCATAAAAAAGTAGAAATAAAGCCCAAAATAAATTCCACAAGCCATTTTCCTTTTGCCTGCGCAAATATGAGTATTGTAGTGTTACAACCTCATTAGGGGTTTATGAAATTTAGTTTAGAATAGAAGAATAGAAGTTTATGAAATACTGAGTAGTGATAGTAAGTCAATTTAAATGGTACTGCAAAGAACAGAACAGGATTTGTGTTATTTTTATCTTTAGTTGATTGTAAAGTTTGGGGACTTCATACAGCCCTTAAAGAATAGTGGCCCAAGAGGGCCAGGCAGCCATCTGTGAAGGCAAGACAACTGGATTGTTCTCTTTGACTTTCTTCCACCTGGTCCTGTTGACAGTGGGAGGAAGCTGGACAAGGAATCTTCTGGTAAGAGCTCTGGTGAAACAAGAAGCAGAGTTGGAAGGGTTTAAATCAAGTGGAACACACCACTTTTAGTGAAGAGATTTGTTGGATGGAATTTCAGATGGTTGGATGCCTTTCTCTAGGATTTGGGAAACTGCAGCAGAAAAGTTCCTAAAATTGCCTCGGGAGGAGTGTCTCTGATTTTATATGCAGGAATACATCCTGACATCCCATCTTCAGTGAGAGCATGTTTTTCTTGTGGTTTTGTCCATGTACTGGGCTGTTTTAATTCAAATATTTTTATATTGCCACTTGGCATTTGGAAGCAAAGCATGTTGATGGTACTGATATATTTTCTCAAGTGTAAATAGTAATAAATAGTTTTGTTTCGTTCAAATGTTTGCCCATATATATTTTAAAAAATAATAATCTCATTCTGTGTCAAAATAATAAACTGAACATGGGATTTTTCTCATTTTCACTGTATATTGACCACACAACTTATGGCATTACTCATTCTTTGCACTTGTGTTGTAAGGCGAAGCTTGTGGAGAAGACTGGACAAGTTCATGTAAGAAAAATCCTTTGAGAGTACTGAGTAAGTAGATTTGTGACTGAAGAAGTTCCCAAGCTGCAAATATCTGGAGGCCAGGGGAGGACTTAGGAGAGGTACTGTGTGTGCTCACCTCTTCTGTACCCTTCGTTTCCTGTCTGCTTTGGGTCACTGTTGGAGAGTCACCTGGATGCTCCACTGACCTGGACAGATCTTTTCTAGCCCAGGATCATGGCTCTTACTGCTTATTTTGTATGGTGACTATTTTGTAAGGGTGGCTATGCAAATGGAAGTCCCTAAAAATAACTCCAGTGTATGTTAAAGCAATTGGAATGTGTTAAAAGGTCTGGACTAATCAATAGAAAAGAACAAAGCTGATACAGCTGACTGGAAGGTTTTCATTAACCTAATTGCAAAAAAGAATGAAATGGAGGATAGGAAGCATCAAAGTGGTTAGCGGTTTATAGAAAAAACAGTGTGTAGGAAGGAAAATCAGACAGAAGAACTAAAATAAAAGTCTCACAAGGAAAGTAAAAAACCAAATGTGTTAAATCTTCATTGTGATAAAAGAATCCAGGGAGAATTGGGACAGTAGATCAATTCCAGTTTAAGTAGTTAACTAAATCAAGACTCTTACCTTTGTCCTTTGCTATTAAAGACTGAAAACCTCAATTTCTTTGCCAGGTATTTTAATTTAATTAGCAGGTAACTTATGGACTTCATCAGCTGTGAGGAAGCAGAATCTTAAACAGGTGTGAGAGGGCAGAATGCTGAGAAGAAATCCTTAAGATCGGGTGTGGGAAATGGAGGCTGCAGCAGCCGCAGCCCCTGGGGAAGGTGCTGTGGCCATAAACCTCTCCAGACACTTGTGAGGAGGGGGAAGGAACTGATGACAGGTGGTTCCAGGTAAGGAATAGCAAGGGCAATGCTACTTTTCAGAGTCACCCATGTTTGATGTAAACTCATGGTTGGTGACCCACTGCACAGGGCCTGATACCAACTTAGTGCTTGGTTGTCTCAGAGCTGTAGGGACCCATGGGAGGTGCTACACCATGAATTTGCACAGTTGTATGGAGGTAACAGTGTTACTTCATATGTTGTGTGTCACTTTTGAACACTAGAGTATTACTAGAAAGAGGAAAGATGAAAGAGGATCCATGGAAGTGAAGACAGAAGTATTGAGAGATATGAGTTCAGCTGAGGGAAAACTTGTGTAAATGTTCTCCGCTTGGTATTTAACCAGCAATGGACTGGATTTATAATTATTTGCAAATACTTAAGTGATAACATTGAATATCAGGGAAATCTGTTTGTGTATGTGTCTATAGTGGGGAAAGAAAGGATTATTTTTTAGTCTTCCATTAAAAAATTAGGCAAGTTTGGATTCTCACCAATTGCTGCTCTTCCTCCGTTTAAAGAGGTAACATTGTCAAAAACTCACATCATGTCCATACATTTGAGTTACTTCCTAGGAGTAATTAACGTGTATTGAATTTTTGGCCATTATTTGAGTCAACTCGTCTTCTACACCAGCATCTTTGCATAAAAATAGAGGAATGCCACCATTTCATTTCACACAGCTACACAAGATGGTGGTAAATTGTAGTCCCTCCTAGTGCAGGATGAACTTCAACCAGAATTAGAGACAAACACTCCATTAGTCTTGCCAAATCTGCACACAACCTATGCTCTTTAGAGCTGTTTTCTGAGCCTTCATCTTAGGGAGGTAATGAATGACCTGTCCCAGGAGGAGAGGGTTGTGCCAGCTCTTCTCGTTAGAAAGAACAGTCCCTACTCTTGTGCCAGACATTTGCATGTTTTCCATTATGTTCCTCCAAAAATGATGTCTCAATCCAATATATTACAGTAAAATTAGAAGGTGTGGACCTATTTCTCCCTTTAGGAAGGTTTATAGATTTCTCAATTTGGCCAGCCTAAGGTGCATTCACTAGCAATAAAGGCTAAATTAACTAAAATCTGGAAGGTCTAATGAAATGGGAAATAGTGTGTCATGCAAATGGGTGGATGTCCAACCCTCTCTTTCCATCCTACAATCAGTGCATAGTCAAAGTCAGCTGGTCTTCAGGCCAACCATTTTCTAAGTTATAAAGCCTGAAGGAAGAGAAGTTGAATTTCTTCTTGTTCCTTGCATTAGCAGCCTTCTCTTCATCCTTTATGCTTTGTTGCTCTCTGGTTATTGGTTTATTGGAGTTAATTAGCTGGAAAGGGAAGCCTGAATCGAAGGTTGACGGGCAGCAGAGAGGAGCAGTGCACGCTCAGCCTGCACAAGAAATGAATAGAGGAAAGGAAGGATTTAGTGGCCCACAGCTGAAAGCCAGGATGGAAACTGTCAGCGTACAATGGACTTTGTGAAAGTAAGTTCTGGAGTACACAGACATTCAGCCAGGCTGCTACGGAGTGCGGGTGTAGTTGGCCCAGAGTTTATTCAAGTTGACATCCAACTGACAGTTACACAAACTCAGTAGTTAAAACAAAAAGAAAATCAAAACAAAGAGAGAAAAAATCCCCAGCAGACAGACTTCAAAATCGACAGGAAGAATGTTAATGAGCACCAGTTTAATGGACAGTACCAGCATACGCAGAGGCAAAGGTGTCCAGTCAACCAGACAGAAACACTGATAATTTTTCTATGCTGACCTATTCCTGAACAGAGGTTTCAGAGCAAAAAGCATAATAGTAAATATAAAAAGGTGGAGGGAAAGCTTTTCAGTTGTTATAAAAAAACATAGTCATGTGGATTGAATGGGGCAATTAAGGACACAATTCTGTATTTTATGGAAACATTATCCCTCATGTTGATAAAACACAACACATGGAAAATTCTCCTTATGTTTCTCTGTTCTGGCTAGAATAGCTGATTCACCCTGCAGCAGAGCAGGTGAACAGCCAGAGAGCTGTCCTTGTACCTCCCCAGCAGGTACATGGGCTGGGCTGTCTCCCGCGGGTTCACTGCTGCCCTTCCAGATCCCTCAGGAGCAGCAGTGCCTCTTGGGTTACCTACATCACAGTCAGTGGGAGCACAGGGGATGTGGTCAGCAGGCTGATGCTGTTCTGAATTCCAAGGTAAGTTTATGAAAACACAGATAATAAAATGTAATAAAAATCTGGTTTTTGTGCAAACAAAAGTGGTGGGATACAGCTGATACAGCTTAAGACACAATGGTTGTTCATAGTGAAGATGCAGTTATCTGTGGCAGCACCACAAACATTAACTCTCTTGATTTCACATTTATGTTCTCAGTGTGCATCTATATTTTTTGAGGTGAATTTTGTATTTTTTTGTTACCACATCAAATTTCTTCCCAGGATGTTTTGAGCTCATAATGCTTCCTTCTGTGAAATCTGTAGAGTTCATTCAATCCCCCAACTGCATGGCAGGTTCCACCAATCTGTGGGACATCTGTAGGAGGCAAGTACGAACTGGAGCAGAAAGAAAGACTGGCCAGGGTTAGGAAGTGCAGGAGCTCCATGGCCTCCAGGAAGGTCTGGGGCTTAGAGGATGCTCCTGTTACCTATAAACAAGAGCAGCTACAACTGTGCTACTCTTCTCAGTACAGTTTTGAAATGTGAGCAACCTGAATAAGGTGTCTACAAACAAAAAGGAAAATCAAAAAGAGTAGTGGTGGGCCTGGAGGTCAGGAAGCTCCTAGCATGAGGAAAGAAAAGGCACACAGAGATCCTCTAAGCAGGAAGAACAAAGCACAGCCAAGTCTTGTGCAAGGGGAATATGGAGACTCTGGCAAAAACAAAGGGGAGGTGGGGCATGGAATCTCTCTTGGCTTTCAGCAGCAACAGCCTGAGCCTCAGCATCTGGGGTCTGAGTCACCCTTGAGTCAGAGCAACCGTATTTGGTTAAAATTGTACTTTCCTGTGGTAATCCATGGGATGCTGCTCAGTACTGCTGACTGGTTTGTGTCATCTGCCCAGTAAATTACTGACTGGAAGCTTCTCTTTCAATACAAATAATTCCTTTCCAGCCATTGTGGGATTTACATTTGGGGTTGTGGATTTTTTGGTTACAGTTTAGGTCCTTTAGTGCTCCCAAATAATCTTTCCTTCACCCCTGTGGTGCAGCATGTGGGAGAGCCATTTCTGCAGTATCCAGCTGCAGATTACAAGGTGCTCAGGGACACAGGGGTGCTCAGCTGTACAAAGGGCAAAGACATACTGATAAAATACAGGCAGATTCCATTTAATGATATCTCAAAGCTCCTGAAGACAAAAGGAGAAAAATGCATTTAATGTCTAGGGGATTTGCATGCTGTCAATCTTTAATAAAGGTATCTGAGATAAAGTTCACCCTTGCAAGACAAGGCAGCAGAATGGGCACCTTGTGAGCAAGGATCTGTGTGAGAGCAAAGGGCACCTGGGCTCACAACAGCCCAGTCCAGCACTGGAGGTTTTACTTCAAGCACAGGACAGCTGGAGGAGAGCAATGGTTTGGGCTCCTCCTGCTCCTGGGCTTGTGGCTGTGTTGTTATTACTGACTGGACTGAGCTGTGACCCAAACCACCATGGAAAAAATAGGCAGAAAAGAGCCACTTATGACGAGCAGTAAGTACCATTGCTTGCAAATGCATTTGTTATATGATGGCCTGTCAGTGCTGGTAATGGGAGCAGAATGGCTTTTCTACAGCTCTGTTTTACATACTCTTTGGCAGATATGTGTAACTAAATGATCTCTTTATTTTTATTTTGTTTTCAATATACAACAGGCCTCGTTTATCCTCCGAGCAGGGTAATTTAGTGTTCCATGTTGGCTACAGCAAAAATATTGAATTTAGAACTGGACCACTGGGGAAAGTAAAAATTAATGGAGAAGACCTTGCAGAACTTTTTAGTCAGGTGAATAGTTATTTTTTCTTAATATATTTTCATTTTCAGTTTTACATATTAATAATTAAACTGTTTTCACATGCGTTTGATGTGTTTTGTATTTTGCTTTATATTATCTACATCACTAGTCTAATATGAAAGTAAGCTTGTAAAGTAGACTTGTAAAGTAATCATATCATCACAAACAATAAATAAAAGATTAAATTGTGTTTCTTGTAGAGCTTGCTATACTTAAGTGGACTTTATAATAGTAAAGTTAGGCAAGGACTAAACTTTCCTAAGCTTTTGAAAAGTCAAAGTTTGTTTCACATTATCTCTGCTGTTTAACTTTAGGTTAGAGAGAGTAGCACAGAGATTCAAGAACTTAAAAAAGCCAGTGGTGCCTTGCAGAATGTATCCCAGCAGATTACTCTGCTGAACTCCAAGGTGAGCCATACCTTCATGTTATCCTCCTCCAGCCTTCCCAGGCTTCCATTCCTCACACTAATATTAAACAACCTTATTAATTTGTCTGGAGTACGTTTGGACCCATTTTAGGGAACTGGAGCAGAATCCCTATTTAACATCAGCTTGGAGTCTGTGTTTAATTTTGAGATACTTATTCAGAAACTCTGGAGACAATGGAAATATTTCTGTAAACCTCCCCCCCCAAAATATCCAGTTACTGTGATTCTTCTTTGTTCATTGTCAGCATCTGTATTGACTATTCTCTAATATTTATGGATAAATTCTGGAAATTGACCATATATGTTTTCATAGTTGTTACACAGACCTGACATTCCATAGGTGAAATGGGGTTTGCAGTGGAAAGAAAAGACCTACGCACTGGTTTTGTCACTTCCCTGCTCCTAAATTTTTTTTCCTGGAGATTTTTTAAACCATTGCCTGATATAAGTGTCTTTTGTTAGAGTGTTTCCACAAGTCCCATATAGGAAAATATTTTATAGCCTAATAGACCTTCCTTTAGGGAAATTGTGCTAATGTGTATCCATCACATTCCCTGTTTCAGTGTCAGCTTGCTGTTTGTGGGTACAACCCACTGAGATGTGTGAGCCTTTTCTTGGCTTTCAGTGCACTGTCCCAGACCTCTGTCCTTGTCACGTGTGAGGACACAAACAGTCCTACAGGAATATTCACATTCTCAGTTTTAAGCACCTGAATACATCTTTGCAAGACTGAGTCTTGTGATCTCACCAGTATCCTGCAGGTACCTGTGTGGTCACTCATAGCAAGCACAATGTAACTTGCATTTCTTTTGCAGATCCTGAGTCTTGATAACAAACTTCAAAGCTTACAGCAGGTAAGTAAATAGGAAGCAAACAAGAGATCAGAAAAGAAAATCCCAGCCCTATGTAAATAAAGTGGGGTTTCAATGATTAAACAGCTCAAAGATTTCTTTCCTCTCATGCATTCCTCAGGAAAGCTTTTTTTGGTAACAGAAGGTTAAAAAAGCACCCAGATCTGTGGAGGAGGTGATATGCCTTCTTATGAAATATAAACTGTGTTGGAGCCTGCATTTCTTAACAGAAAAACAGTTGTACATTCAAGAACAACAAGTACATACTAAGGAGAAGTAAACTTTTCCTTCAGTGGTCTGTTAAGAACAGAAACTCAAACTGGATAAGATAAACCTCCATCCAGACTCCCAGCCTGCTGTGAAAAGACAGTGTCTATTAATATTTAGTTTTTGCAGGGATTTTCTCATCCTAGTGTTTGGCCATTCTTTGTATGACCAATCACAGCACCATTATTTATACACAGATAAGTGAAATAGCTCAAAACTTGTACAAATCAACCTTGCTGAAAAAAGTTGGAGAGAGAATCTGAGAAAGAATGGGGGGGGGGCAAGAAAGGAAAAAGAAGGTTTGTCTTGGAAATAAATGCTAGTGGAACACCAGCTAAGCAGAAACCTCTTTTTTTTTTTTTTTTTTTTTTCTGGCATCTCAGGATATCCAGAGGAGAGCCTGCAGTAGTAATCCCTGTAAGAACTCAGGGACCTGCGTAAACTCACTGGATGGTTTCTTTTGCCTCTGTCCCAGCAGCTGGCAGGTGAGTCTTCAGCTTCCTCCACTACAGAGTGTGTGCTTTAACTGAAAGGCTGCATCCAGGTTAGTGTGATTGCACAGCATTTTAGGTTTGCTCAGGGTAGAGTGAGATACACTGAACAGCAGAGCAGCAGTGTCACTCCTTGGCTGGAGAGCAACACGTTTGCTCCTCAGCAATATCAAGATATATATATATATGTGTAAAAAAAAGGAGCCCAAAGCATTGGGCCAAGCCATGCACTGTCACATGCAGGCGATGGCCCATGAAGTCAGTGATTCTTGGCAGTTCCCACAGCAGAGCTTAGTCTGGTTTTTGCTGAGCACTCAACTGAACTGCATGCCTTGATGTTGACCTTACACAAGGATAGAGAGAGGCTGGGGGAAGGGATGGATATCTATTCAGTACAAATTGGGGGGTGTGGTGGGGGATGTGGTATGTAAATAATCAGTGACATTCTGATTTTTTTTTAAATCTAGAGACTTTACTAGCAAATGCTTTAATGGTGCTATTATGTGCACCAGAGATGGAAATGTGATATCTTCTTCTCAAAGGATTTCAACTTAAAAGTATCCCAGCAAGATTTGGGTCAAAATTGACATGGTTTCCTGATAGAAACAGTTTAAAATAAAATTGTCTGAGTCTTTTTCTAATTGTAAAGTGAGGGGATGACAAAAATGTGCTGTTCATAGGCTTTCTACATCTGAGGTATTTTATCCCCATCTGACTGATAGCAAGGGTCACAGAAACACAGCTGAAAAATAAAGTTTTGTTATTGTGTTTTATAAGGGAAGCTGTGTTGATAACAGCCCATGGTTTGTATATCTTTGAAAGCTATATTAAACTTTGTGTCCATGGTTTGCTTCATTTCTCAGTTATTTGGAAAATAAACTGGTTTTCCATTTCATCTTAGGGCCCCCTGTGCTCAGTGGATGTTAATGAATGCCAGATTTTTGCTGGAACAGCACTGGGCTGCCAGAATGGAGCCACTTGTGTGAACACACCAGGCAGCTACAGGTAACTTCTCAAAACTAGGCGCAAATACCCCGTGTGGAATACTCTGCTGTTTTTGCACCCCATATCATGCCTGCAGCACAAGTTCTGGAAATGTCTGGTTAATGTCCATGCACCATAACCCCTTGCAGTCTGAGAACACATAAAATCCTCGCTGCACTGAACACTGAGCCTGCCACAGGCACAGAAAGGCCTCCAGAGCCATTGCCTGCTGTGACACAAGGAGAGCAGCAGGAACCAGATCCACCACAGCCATGCTGGGGGAGGAGGCTGCAAATTGAAGGCTGTTTCCAGTGACCCACCCCCCTGTTGTGGGTGCAGAGGCTTTAATGGAAATTTCCTGCACCATGGGATGTAGCTGGGACAGTGAGATGCTGGTCTGTAACCTGGTCTGCAAGCAGCACTCACAGAGCACAGCCACATCACCATCCCTCTGCTGTCACCTACCCCTTGAGATCAGAGGGAGGGAGGAGGTGAAGGAGGTGAACAGGTTTGGCCAAGCAAAGGCCTTGAATTGGAAATCTCCTGAATATAGGGGCACTCTGGATCACTGGCATTCCCAGCACACTCATTTGGTCCGAGCAGGGTGCTAATAACACCAGGATATGGGTTAAACCCCATGCGGGTCATTCACTAAGGCTTGGACTTTATAATCCTTGTGGTTCCCTTCCAAGTCAGAATATTCTGTGAAATCAGAAACAGTTCTGTGAAATGCCTTCATCCCCTCCAAAAACATAGGCACTGCTGAGATGGCAGCAGAGCAGGGCATGCACAGTGCTGCCAGGCAGAAAGGGAGGTGAAATGCTGTCTGTAGCTGTCTGACCAAGGGGTTGCCTGGGCTGCCTGTGTGCTGGGCCCCGTGCACGAGGCCTCTGGAGAATATTCTTCCCTGGTTGTGCCCAGCTCCTTAGGAAACATCCACTTGCTTACAGGGCAAACCAGCCTGAACATTTTGTGTCTCATTCTCCAAAATGTCAAATAATTTGGTAAATAAATAACTTTCAAATGTGATACAAAGCTATCCCTGTGCAATGGGAACAAGCACCCTGGGGAGCATGCCACAGCTTTCTGCAGAGCATTTTGTCTCCTGCTTCAGCATGAAAATCTTAGCCCCCTCAAATATTTGCTGGTGTAACACTGGCTTATATAGTGCTTTGTCAGTTCTTGGAAGAATCTCAAACAAAGGAAGTTCTCCTGTAGTGCTCCTCATGCTGCAGCATTAACACAGAGTCTGCTGAGGTGTCACTGGTGCGTGATGCTTCCTGTAAGTTTTGATTTTAAAGGATATTTCTGTCTTGTCTGCAACAGATATTTGTCAAGGAAACAACACAAAGCAAGCTGCCTTTATTTGTTTCTTGCTGTGCTCAGAGAGAAACAGGCATGTGACTAAATTAAAGTTTAAGGTCTGCCATTCGCACAAGCATTGTCATTGTTTTAGTGCAGTCATGATTCCCCAGTTTCTTCCCTGATGTACTGCTTGCCCTCCTTGGTGCTTGTTGAATCAGTGCTTCATGAAATGAACTAAGACCTCTTCATAAGCATTGAAACCTTAATATTACTGCTTTTACATTACACACTCAGGATTATTATATAGTCCTTTCCCCAAGTCCATTGTAGTGTCTTTGGTCTCCCTTCATGTATTGTCTTACTTATTTCTGAGTGTTTCTAAATGCTAAATCCATCCCCTGACAGAGCATGACATCTCTTTTCAGCAATTGTGAGGACATTGTTGCTAAGCTTTCTGGGGCTCAACAACTCAGGTCACCCCACTAATGCTCTGGCATAGTTATATACACACCATTGTGTACTGCAGGGAAAGAAAAGGGTAATATCTGAGTTTCCATAGCCTGCAGAGGTACTACCAGGTGATGGGAAATACCGGATTAGATACCGTGAAATGGAACATGATGCACTTCACTACTTGTTCATATCCTTTACCTGCATGCTTTTCCTGTGACTCAGGAAAGCACAGAAATATCAGGAAAAAGAGCAGGTATCTAGAAGCACCTTCCTTAATCAGAACTTAAGGGGACCTTGCATCAGTTGGATGAGAGGCTGTGAAAGTCCCTGTTTCTATCAGACTTCTGTGTCACAACCAAAATAACAGGGGCCTCATGAAAACGTGCCATGAGCCATGTGAGAGAACCTCGGCAGTGCCAAGCAGCAGTGCATCACAATTTGGCTCAAGGGCCTTGCAGTGTGACCTACTTCTTGAAGCTCTTCTCTGGGAAACTTCAGATGGGTAGCAAATTAATCTTTGCCAGACTAGACAGGAGACAGTGCCATTGTTCTCCTCCACTGGAGATGGTCAGATTGCCTTGTTGTTTCCTTTGAAGTTGAACATGAAGCTCTGAATGTTCTTTAGACACACAAAAGTCATCTGGTTCCCTGACTTGTTCCCTCTGTGCTTGCCCAGGCTGAGCTGCTGCACTGATGGGAAGGTGTTTTTCTGCTTGCTGTCTCTTACAATAGTGAACACTCTGTCTTGCATTTCAAACTGCAGTTAAGCATTAAGCTGTTCAAAAACCACTGTGGGTTTTTGAAGCCTAAGTTCATTGGGTTGCTTGTCCTGGGTGCACTGCTTAGTTACCTGCGATTGGCTTATCAAACTGCTATTTCAGCTGAGCATGTGACACGGTGGAAGAGACAGCAGCAGCTTATTTTATATAAATTGCTCCAAGGTTCAGGTCAGTTGCACTGGAATACCCTGATTCTAATTCAGCAGAGAAATGCTTTTACAGAGCACTTTTCATTAGGCAGCTTAAAAGCAATCCAAGAAGGGTGTGTACCTGCCATATGTCTCTGCAAGCTGCAGACATTGCAGCATATAACTTGAATCCAAATGAGAGTCTCACTGTCATTTTAATAAGAAGCTGATGATCTGATAGGAGGTTTTGTGTACATTTATATATCTTTCAGTTGTATTTCAGAGCCTCACATTTTGTCTGTGTGGAAATAAAGAACCAGAGAAAAGGGAAACATTATCTGATGGCTTAGAAGTTCCCAATTTCAGTTCCACCACATATGCATAATGCTGTAACTAAGCTCTCCCTATAAATAACAATGTGATGCATGTGGCAGCTTTCCAACCAGATCCTCCCAGTAGAATACCTTCTTTCAATCCACTTCTTTGTTCTCCCCACCCCACCAACCCCAAGTGCCCCACCACGATCCCTAAAAGCTGAGGTGCTGCTGAGACAGCAGCTGCCCTTGCTGTGGTGTGGGGGTGAAGGCACCCCACGGTCTAGGACAGGTCAGAGATAGCAATTCTGCATATTGCTAGAGGCAGGACTTTAGGCACCTGACATCATAGGGTGGTTATAAACTGAAAAAGGAAGCTTTGGTGCTCTTTGACTGAAGTGGGGGTTCCAGGCTCAAGTTGTGTTGAAGTCTTATTTAGACTTTTATTCTTTTCTGGATTTGTGCTTATGAATGTAACAAAAGGCTGTAGATTCTCCCATAGGGTCAGTTAGTCATGAATATACACAAGTCTCACATGATTCTTGAGTCTCTGCTGAACAGGAGATTTGCCTCTCTGCGTGATTATTAGCAGGATTTTCGGTAGAGGTAAATAGATGTATTCGTAAGGAACACCCAATAGAGTGAAAAATGGCAATAAAAAATCTTTAACAGTGATAGACAAATTGTTGATTTTTCTTTCCACTTTTGCTATTAGCTGCTCCTGTACTCCAGAAACTTATGGGCCTCACTGTGCCTTAAAGTTTGATGACTGCCAGGGAGGATCTGAGACGCTCTGTAGACATGGCCTCTGCATAGATGAAGAAAGGGATCAGCCCAACACGGTAAGGAACAACATATAAACTTCATCATACAGCACAGCATGAATAAGCAACAAATGCTGCTGAGCATGACAAGACTGCATTGCACAAACTGCTACTGAAAAACAAGAAAGGCCCCTATATAAAATTACGGCCTATCTGTTGTACCAAGGATGGGAGAACGAATTAAAAATGTCTTTTGCCTTGTTAGAAATACTCGTCACAAAATTAGATCTACTACTTCATCCACAGGGAGCTTGGGAATATTTTTTAATAAGTTAAAACTTATTTGAAATATAATATTCTTACTTTGCATTATTTTGGGAGTTCTAAGTTGCTAGAATATTTTACTGTTTAAATGATTAAGAAAGACAAACATAATTAATCTTATTTTTCCTGGGAAAAAGCATACCAGTGGAACATTACTACCAGGGGCCTGGAAGCTGCCAGGGCTGCATGGTGACTGAGTGGCTGCTGCTCATCCTTGGTGCTCCTCAGTGTCAGTTGGATGTGTTGCCTGACTCCAGGTCCAATCTTTCCAAGTGCCTGCACTGGGTGGATGCTAGCACACACTTGAGTGCTCTTCTGGAGCAAGCCAGCTCATTCCATTTGGGCGAGAATCTGGGTACAGGGTGTTCACTCCAAAGGAACAGATGGACCATGCCAGCTTTGGCTCTTTCCACTCAGAGCAGCCCTCCAAAACCACCCAGCCAAGCTTGTATTCCTGTATGCCCATGCATCATTCCAGTCACAGCACATATTTTTTGTGGTTTGCTATAAAATAATTTCTTTGCTTAATTTTTAGAAGTTTCACAACTCATCGCTTATTTTCTGCCCCCTTTTTATTGAGAAAGCTTTTCAAAAGGGTTCAGTGATGGCTTAACAGTGTCTGCTGCTGTTACAATCAACAATAAAGCTCCTATTAGCTTTAATTGGACCAAAGCTAGATAAATGCTGAAATCTGGCCATTAGTAAACTTTACTAGAGAGAGAAAGAACTGTTTTCCTAAAAGAAAACATGTATTTGCAATTTAATATCAGTGCTTCACATTGCATAGACTACGGAATAATTTGATTAAAAGAAAACAACCAAGATGATTTCAGGTTGCTTACACTGATCTGATTGCCGTGGTTAAAAAGCAAATTGATGATTTTTAATTATGTTTATGTGTAGCTCATAATTGATCTTACTTTCTCTGGGAGCTTTGGGGTAAATTATAGATTTCTTTTATGAGCATAATGAATGAGCCTGAGTTGCTTCCATTATCTGAATAAGTAAATTCAGGGAAAGAAATATGCTGAGAAAACTACTGAAGCAACTTATTAAAAAAACGTGCAAGCCATGTAATGCTCTGAAAACTTTCTTGCTATGGTTTGAAAGTCATTTTATGAAATTAACTCCTCCTGCCTTTTTCTTGACTATTGCAAATGTCTTAAATATGGAATGTGATGTTTTCTGTGGCAGCCCAAGTACCGCTGTGTCTGTGACCCTGGCTGGATGTCCCCTCCTGGCAGCCCAGCGTGCAGTGCTGATATAGATGAATGCAGCCTCCTCAATCCTCCGTGCTCACAGGATCCACTTGTGCAGTGCCACAACACCCTAGGCTCCTACACATGTGGGCCCTGCCCCGCAGGTATCTCCGCCTTCCATGCTCTCAGGTTGGATGGGGTGGCAGAGGCACTACTGCCTGGGTATCCCAAGCACAGACAAAGGATGCAGGGGAGAGTAACTCCATGAAAGGCTTTGGTCAGTATTCCAGGGAATAAATGCACGTTATGTCTTATATAGGTAACTCAGGCAGTGGAGTCTAATGCATGATTTATCTCATTCTAAACTGAGCACCGGAATAGGTCTGATATCCACAGGTACCTTCATGTCCATCTTGTCCTATCACCTTCACATAATAGATCTGCAGTATTTTCATATCTGCATGTTTCCTGCCTTAAGGCAATATAAAAATCTGATTGTCCCCTCAGACCATACAATCTATGATTTCTCTTCCTGAGCTGGGCAGGTGGTGTCTACAGGAGGAGTTTTAAAGATATTTAACTGAAGTTTCAATAAAGCTTTGCTTCAAAATGTAGATACATGAACTAGAATTGCATCCTCTTTAGCAAAACTGTTTGAATCCAGAATATCCAGAATTCAATTAAAATAAAGCATTCTTGCACATGCATCTCTACCCTGTTGTTTGAAACCTAATTCTCAGACCAGTAATAAATTGAATCACTTACAAGAGAGACAGGTCTACTCCTTGTGCTAATGAAGTGCAATTTAGTTGCACTCTATGAAAAGATTTGGTCAAAGAAGAAACCAAAAAAGGCCAGGCAATTTCTTGCTGATGTCTTTTCTGTGCTGCTTTTTAGGCTGGCGAGGAAATGGCTACACGTGCCAAGACATTGATGAATGTGCAAGTAATAATGGAGGCTGCTCAACAGTACCCATGGTCCAGTGTATCAACACAGCTGGGTCATTCCGCTGTGGGCTCTGTCCCCCAGGTAAAACAGATTTCTTGTTGATAATACAAGAAGGGCTTAAAAATGAAGATTCAGCACATTTGAGCCTGTTTGGGGGTATACTTAAAAAGGTGAAAATTGGTTTTATAGGAAGAAAGGAAGAAATATTGCATAAACAATACTGTAATACAGAATGCAGAGTCCAAGTATATTCAAACTGCTTCAGCTATTAATGAACATTATACAGAGTATGCCTCTAAAGATGTTCCTCAAAATGTGTTTCTCTTGTATTAGGTAGCTGTTTTCAGAGCCTTGATTTGGTGACGTACTTCCTTTACAAGATCATTAACGGGAAACAAGGATTGCATAATTATGATAGTAATTTCATTGTCTGTATTAATTGAAGGAGTATCCTGTGTGCCATAAATCAGCTGAATTGCCTGCAGTAAAAAAAAGCCTTGATAATTGTCACGCTCTGAATGCTGTCTGAGGAGGCAGTGTTTCCACCACAGTACAGCTCAAGCAGTGGAAGTTGCAACTTAAGTCTTTATCATTTAAGGTTTATGATTTAAAATGCTTTCTGAAATGTATGGAATCAATACTAGAAATATGGCAGGAAAAGGTCTTTCTAATTGACTTTTTGATTGCTATTTAAATGGCAATAGGCTGCAGGTAGTGAAGGCTCCCAGTTAATGAGTGCTGAAGAGAAATCACCATGCTGGAAATGTGGCCTCAGACAAGTTTTGGTGATGTCAGCTCTGGCCATGAGGAGTTGTGCTGCAGGGCTTTGGTCCTCCTGAATGTCCTGAGTGGATCTGGGGGTTGTGTTTGAGATCCAAGGGCTGCTCTGGTGTGCAGAAGGAAAAAGTCTGGATGTGGTTAGGGCTGACGGTGCAGATGTGGAGGGAAGGCAACACAGGATGGCCGAGAGACATGGACTTCTGTGGCCTCACTGATTTGACCTGTATTTGGCAAACACCAATATATTTTTTTTTGCAACTCTGGAAGGATTTATTTACAGTCAGAATCCATCCCTGCAATGAAGGAACCACAATAAATATGCCAGGTTTTACTCCAGCAGCTATCCCAATTATTTCTTTTTATCTGCAGAAGACTATGATTTTAACCATGAATTTGTGTTTTGCTCACCAGTTGATTGTTTTGCTGTCAAATCTCAAAGAACATAGCTTGTTACAGACTAACTGAGATTTACCTCTGAACAGGTTATGAGGGAGATGGACGAAGATGTACCCAGGTTGATATCTGCTCAATAAATAATGGAGGGTGCCATCCTTTGGCTACTTGTACCTCAGCTCCAGGTATGATGATATTTTAAAAAGACTTATCAGTGAGAATCTCAAGGAGGATATGGTTAGGATTAATTAACTTTACAGCAAGATATCTAGATTGCAGCCCCTCTCCACAGTTAGTTTTGCCTCACACAAAGGATTTTACTGGCAGGTTAGCTAAAGCCAGCAGATTTTTCCACAAACGCTGACAGAAGTGAATTTAGGCCTACCAAAAAGAAGACTATCATAAAACTGTGGAGATGTTCACAATTTCTCTTTGATGCAGTTTTCAAATTATACAGCTGCTTTTACTATTCCCCTTCCCATAAATACTTTTCAACTATGTCCACCACTTCCAATGAAGGTGACCTTGGGCTCTCAGGTACCTGTAGCAAAACAACACTAGGGCTCTTTCCTTGGTCAGACTGGGCACTGGGAAGGTGCCAAAAGATCAAGGAAGTTAGAATTATGTTAAGACTCTGCTTCAAAATGTCAAGAACATGTAGAGACATTAGTATTGTCATTGTGACATAGACAGAATGACATTCTCTATCTTATCTCCCAAGGGCCCATGGCACTTTGCTCCTGCAGATCTGGGTACACTGGAAGTGGATACGGGCCGAACGGGTGCTCTCCCCTCAGTGATATCTGTCAGCTGCAAAACCCTTGTGCAAATGGGCAGTGCTTGGTAAGTGCTGGGCTCCTCACTTGGTGACAACATCGTGTAGCCAGTCAGGGAGACCTGGTGAGTCTGGAGGCTGAGTGCAGCCTGGGTATGAGGCAAAGTCAGTGGGGATTGCAAGATCAAAGGATATAACTGGGGAAAGCAAAGTGAGTTTCAGTGCGCACAAGCTATTTTCTTTCTTGGCACTAATGACCTGAGAAGCAGTTTTTGGTAGCCCAGGCTAGCCAATGGAATGCTAATGCTGATGGGGAAGAACTGATGAATGACTGTCACTGGTGGCACAGGAAAGTAATTTACCACCCTGGATCATGGAGGAATTACCCATGATAACAGAACCAGTACCTCTGCTGACCTTCAGACTGTTAATATCAGTTATGAGTTCCTAGTCTGATCTTGTAAGAGCGCTGCTGGAGTCTCAGGCTGTTTATACGGACATGGAAAGGGTGTTTCAAGGGAATTGGCTGAACTGATACTAACCAAACTGATTGGTGGTATGAATTCATTCTCAGACACAGTGAGCATTTAGTTTGTCCACATGGACCCTGTGAAGGCTTTTTTTGGCTTTCTTAGTGAGATATGCTGTGCCCTGGAAAGTCCACACTGCAGACCTGGCAATTTTGTTGTGGAGGATATTTACAATGGAGATTTTGCAGAAATATTCACAAATGCTATATTTTTTATTCCAGTAGAGTCTTTTCCCATTTATCCCCATTAGTCTGCAGATATTGTCCTTTTGATTGTCCCTGGAGGCACAGGAAAAATGAGACCTAAGTTATGGATTTTGCAGTGTTAGGTTAACGGCTGGATTTGACGATCATAAGGGTCTTTTCCAAGATAAATGTTTCTATGATTCTGTGGTGTATTGCCTCTTGCTTTTTCAATTTTCTGTGTGAAATGTGATGGTCCTCTCACTTACACTCCACTCTTTCCAGCATTCCTCGCTCTCTATTCTGTAGGTATGTATTGTATCTTCCCTCATATTTAAAGATATTTATAGAGCCTTTTGTGCCCAGATCTAATCTACTTTTTCTGAGTATTTAGTTCATTTTAGTCAATCTATTAAAACATATGACATCTTCCCCTAAATATATTCTTACATACAACAGTAGACAATCATGGCTACAAACTAGTACCTGAAGATAATAACACAGATAATAAATAACACAGATACTTAAGTAATGGGACTACAGAAGCATCTAATAAAAAAGGGAAACAGCAGAGTTATATTTGGTCAACATAATGACAGAGGAAATATAATGTCAATTAAGTAGCCTTTTAAAACAACATTCAGAGCCCCAAATGATGTCAAACCCCTCTTCATTCATATAGAAAATCTCTTTTTGGGACATAGAGGACATGAATAGGTAATGGAAAAGCAAATAGAGAATGCAATATTCTGATTGTATGTCATCAAAGATGGGATTGTAGCATGATGTGGGACCATATTCTGCTTTACCTTTAAAGATTGTGTCTGTAAAACAAGAGATAGAAGGCAAGAGAACATAAGAAATTAAATCAGCTACAGGTATGGAAAGACTTGATTATAAGGAGAAGTAGTACAAATTGCAACAACAGAAATGGAAAAGAGACATACAAAATAAGGAATAAAGCTGAAAAGGTGATGAAATTGCTCCCCTGTAACATTCCTCAGGATGAAAATGAAAGTTAACAGAACACATAATGCAGTGCAGACTTCCTGGAGAAAGGTCTTGAGAGAAATGACTTATAAACCAATCATCTTGCCTTGCTTTTTATAAGTTTTAGGTGATGTGATTGACTTGATTCTATTGTGGTTATTCTAAAACCAAGCAAGCAGTTTTCTGAGTGGCTAAATGAATACAGATTTTGATTTTTAAGAAAGTAATTTGAAAGAGCCCTGCAAAGATATAACTTAATAGAAAAAACTGAAAGAGGTAGATAACCTGATTAAGCTTTATGTTTATTTTAGTATTCTCCAGTGACCATCAAGCAAAAAAATTCCAAAGCTTTTATTTCTTTACTCCAATATCTCCTCATAAAATAAGTGTAAATGTCAGTCTTTCTGCCAACTCCATTGATTTCTTTATGGGACTCATGCTCACCATTTATTTGACTTGTTTCTACCTGTAGGCAGTGATCTCTGGCTATTTCTGCCTGTGTCATGCGGGCTGGACAGGCCCTAATTGTACAGAGAACATTGATGAATGTGCCAGCAACCCGTGCCAGAATGGGGGGAGCTGCACTGATGGGGTCAATGGCTACTCCTGCGAGTGCACCAGCGCCTGGACAGGACCACAGTGCCAGACTGCCCAGCAAGGTACAGCCAGAACCTCTCCCTCTCCTTCCCTCCTGGGGAATGGGACAGCAGGCTTCAGCCTGTAGATGCTTGGTGCATGGGATAGGATGTGGATAAGAACTGAGTTATGATGGGAAAAACAGCCCTGTGTTTGGTGGATTACAGGTCCCACCCCAAATGTCCTCCAAGTCAGAGTTGTTAATGAATTTCATTTACAGCTATTTTGTTGAGCAGTAGGAACACAACAATGAAGTTGATCTGCAGGCCCACTGGCCCTGGCTAGGTGCCAGATATCCTAAAATCAGAGTTCTGTTTCTGAGAAAGTGGTCTGGTAAGCTGGTTGGGAAAGAGGATCCGGTATAAGGAAACAAGAGAATACATTGATGTTTCTCTTTTGTGCATATTATTTCATCTGTTTTGAAGCCGAAAGGTCCTGATGTTCTTAGTCAAGAGGAAAAACCAGACAAGGCTTCCAAATAGAAGTTTAATGAAAGAAATTTTAGGCATGAAAATGGGGGACTCTGAGTTTTATACTGCCTGCAAGGTCCTCCCTTTAATATTTTCTCTTAATATCTGTTCAAACTTCATCTGTTTGTTTGAGAACATTTATTGCCATTAATTTTAATTAAACAAGGTAAGGACAGCATTCCAGTGAGTGCAGTGTCCCTTTGAAAGCAAGAGTGGCTCATTTTTATTGTAGATTGCTGAGAAGAAAGCAAATTACAGAATGTAAAACTTCCACTGATCCACTGTAAGATCTGCTCTATTTTAGAATTATTTAATATTTTTTTCTATTTTCCTGAAGTATCTAACTAGTAATGTTTTATTATTAAGTCCACATGGGAAAAACAATTATTTTTAGCCATTCCCAACAGCTTTTTGTGCAGTAAGGAATCATACTGTGCCACCTGTTCTTTTAGTTTGTAATCAATGAAATAATAGTGTCTTTTCTTACATGATAATTTTGAATCTGGTTGAAAAAAGGTGAGATGTTTTAGATGGACATTTCAAATAAAACTATAATCTTTTTACCATGTCTTGAAACAAAACAGTTTGGTGAGAATTGGCTATTTCTTTATAATCAGTTCAGTTTTAAAATACAGCTGCTTGGTGCACACTGTAGCTATGTGTGCAATATACTTTGGCTGCTTTATAGATATATTTTTCTGTAGCTGTTTGGGGTTCTCAGTTCTCAGTTCCCATGCACTGAATGGTTCAGTGAGAGAAGAGACCATGGTATATCATGAAAGGGATTATCAGGCCCACAAATCTGACCAAAAAGAATAAATGGGAGAATAAAACTTCTCAAGGATAACTTTTATGATGTACATTCCTGAGAAAGATAGCTTTACATCATGTTAACTTCAAAATGCAAAATGTTATTTCATTGTAGGGGAAAATTTAGAGATTCAATCTGGAGGTATCCTTCTGGAAGCAAAGGAGTTTATGGATGCTATCAAGAGACAGAATCAATATCTTTTGGCAGTATCCACATATTCCAACTGATAGTCTTTGTTCTTTTTCCAATAACTATTTTTCTTTCAGGGAATTTGCTCTTTTTTGAGATGTTATTCCACTTGAGTAGACGTCCTAAAGATCCTTTTATAGATGTGTTATTCAACATTGTTTTAAATGTTTAAGAAGAAAAAGCTATGCAAAAAAAGTTAGGTTTTGCTTTAGTCTGTACAGTAATAGCACAAAATCTGTTTAATTTTCTCTCTCTTTTGCAGTTTGTGGAGGACACCTCTCAGGCTTGAGTGGGACTTTCAGTTACCCTAACAACCCACACAGCCAGTGGTACAGCAGTGGGGTCAGCTGTGCTTGGGTTATTCAAACTAATCCCAACAAGGTAAAATAGAGTTCAGGTTAAGGAAACCCTTATTCTGTAGGACCCCTCAGGTTATTAGAGCAAACATGGCTACATGTATTCCTATGTTGTGATCCAATAATCTCAGAATAAATAGTTTTTCAAAAGAATAAGTTTCAGATCCTTACAAGCCTGCAGGCTCCTTAGCCCAAGGATTTGCTTGGGTAAGATTTTCCAGGCTTTTCCTAAGTAGCTGAGGGTCAGAGTTTATTAAGCTACCTCCAACTACAGAAGGGAAGTGTTCTACATTGCTTTAGAATGTGATCTGTGAATAGCTGCATGAGAAAAGCTCTGCTCTGATGGGCTCCACAGGTGGTTCCTGAGCTGAGCTGGTCAGAGCCTGGTGCTAACAACACCAAGGCTGTGGGTTTGATCCCCATAGGAGTTGGACTCAACAATCCTTCTGGGTCCCTTCCTTTTCAAACTATTCTTTGATTTTGTGACCCCAAAAGAATGTCATGTTTCTGATCTCTGAGTGCAGAGATGTTGAATGTTTAATTCATATTTTCAGTGGCTTTGTGTAATAACAGTATTTGATTTTTTTTTTAAGGATTAACTTTTAAATGTTGCACACAAATGTATATTCTGATACTGGTCTGCAACTAACAATTCCACTTGTGTCATGAATAATGACTACAAAATATACTACTTCAGATTTTAGCATGAAGTTTCTTACTTGGGGTCTAAATATTTGACGTATTTTTGACATTTTGTGGAATGAATTAAGTCATTTTATAAACCAGTGTTCAACAGTGGTTTATAGAGCATTACATATATATATATATATATATATATATGTGACATATTTTCAGCCTTAAGCCTGGGTGCTACTACTGTCTTCAGCAGAACATACTTAAGGCACATCAGTGAAGAATCTGAACAGTCTAAAGCTGTGCCTGCCACTAAGAACCCAGAATGGATTTTAGAGACACTGATTTTATATGTGCAAAATAAGATCATTGAATCTTTTATTGAATACGTTCAACCATAGAAAGGGTGAAAAATGCTAATTATCTGGTAAAAAAACTGCCACAAGAAACCTGGAATAAGGTATTTTATGCTGTATTTCAAGCTTTTCACAAGGCTAGAAATTTACACACATATATATTTTGCACATAAATATATTTTGCGTGTATAACACACACAGGCAAATGGTCTCAATTATTAGTTTATAGAAATAATACACTTTCCAGAAAATATCACTGACAAAATTCTTTCTGCCTATCTTCTCTCTTTCCTTTTGACCCTTAAGATTCTTTAATGTTCTCTTTTGTCCTGGAACATTTCAGGAAATGACATAATGGCTCAAAAGCTCATAGATTCTCACAGCTGCATGGATGCATATATCTGCTCCATAAAGTTACTGCATAGATAATGTCCTAGCACATGGAAAAAAGAGATTTCCTGTTTTCTTGCTTCTGTTAGATTCTGCATGTTACTTTCTCGTCCTTCCACCTGGAGACAAATAATGAGTGTAACTCTGAATTCCTTCAAATCCATGATGGGCCTTCAGCATCAACGCACATGCTGGGAAAATACTGTGGCTTCACAAGTCCTGCAGAGCTTTTCAGTTCCCACAACTCTCTGTATTTTTGGTTATATTCGAACCACACCATTACTGGAGGTTTTACTGTTCATTGGGAATCTCAGGATCCTGGTAAGTTGATGAAATGCCAAGCATTTCATGGGTTTGGAGTAAAATTTATTACTTATTTCCTTTGATTAGGAAACAGTAGGAATAGGAGGGCAGTATTTACAAGGGAGTTAGGCTGAAATTATATATATAGACGTATATATAATTTGAAGATATTTTCAAACACTAGCTCTAGGCCTCTGCATGAATAGCTTTCTGCTGGTTTTTTAATAGCTTTACACGTTCTGTGAGGAATCCCCCAAAGAGCATGTATGTGTTGCTGGGGATACCATTCATCTGCTCAGATATCTTTTCTTACAGAAGTATTTCGTACTTTAAGCAAGGAAGTTAATGCTTTGGTTTGCCACTGACAATTTACAACAGCCTAGATGTTCCAAACATGATTGCAGGGAATTGGATTTTAAAGAATGTGTGAGCTTTTTGGTAGGATTTATTGTACATTTCTGCCTGAATTTTTGGTAATGCTCTCTGGGTGATTGTTCCAGATGGTCTGGCAATGCATTTCAAGAGATAAACATCAAATCATATCACACAACATCAAGGCCACTTCAGTGTTCTGTGTATTATCTTGAAACAAAATAGTGCAATGGGGTTGTGTCTTGAATGAACCATAGAGTAAAAAAGTGCAGTTTCCTTATTTCTAGAAAGATTTCTTGAAATGCTTTTAATATAATTTTCAATGGGTCATTATTTCAGTTGTCATTATTAGATTGATAATTACTAATTTACAAATACGAGTACTGAAAATTGAAAGCAGATATTTTGGGGAAAAAAAGCACTAAGAAAAAAACCCAAAGACAGCAGTATAGATGTGATTAAACTAGCTGTTTCTGAGGTATAACACATGATGTACCCCTCCTATTCCCAACAGCTGCACTGATGTTAGTTTATTACAGGTGTATAAAACAGCCTTACCTGTAATTAAATTTTCCTCTTTTTTTTTCATTTTAATGGAAGTAGTTGTGTGATAGGATAAAAAATGGAAACTATTAACAAAGTACAGAAATTCAGAATAATTTTGTAAATCCAATCCAAACACAATCCGTCTGCTTATTCTTCTTAAGACATATTCATCATAACTGGGAAAGAATCTTTCTTTTACTATGCAAATCAGGAAATATTTAGAGTTCTCCTTTTAAAACTGAGTTGCAGATTTAACTGCAAAATTTAAAGAAAGAAGGAACTCATCAGTTTTTTCGCTTGGTCTTTGTTTTTTGATTTGTTCTGACCCCCAAGTGGTAGCTGTTTTGAAATTACAGGACAATTCATCTTGTGACCTGAAATGTGGTAAAGTCTCTGTTCTTACATATCTCTTTCTGTTAGAATGTGGTGGTGAGCTGACAGGTACTTACGGTTCAATAAGCTCTCCAGGATATCCTGGTAACTATCCTGTAAACAGAAATTGTTTCTGGACCATCTCAACCAGTCCTGGCCTCCTCATCACATTTGCTTTTGGCACACTGAGCCTGGAACATCATGAAGACTGCAGTTATGACTATTTAGAGGTAAAGTGTAATTGTGAATTATGACAACATTTTGTGGGTGTGTTCTTGCAAAACAAGATATATCAAAACTTTTTTTATCTACAGAAGTGGACTGTTTGAAAATTGAATCTTGGGCTGAAATGCTCCTTTTTATTTACATATTCCAGTCATTCATGCACAATCAGAGACAATAGGTCAGAAAGGTGATAAGAACCTACTTCCCTGAAGGCAGTGGAAGTCCTGTGACAAAAAGGATGGGATTCAGGCCAAATACTTGATGGGAAGCTTTCACTTTCTTACAAAGTTCAGTCTCCTAACTCCTTGTCAAATGTCAACCCTGACAGAATGCAGGAGACTATGGGAAACTATTCAGGAAAGGGATCTAAGAATAATAGATTCATATCATAGCCCGCACAGCAGTCCACCATTTGATGTATGAGCATTTTGTCAAGTGTGACATAATGTTTACAGAATTTGCCAATGCCTTTTCATGGAAATGAGAGGCCAGTTTGGAATAGCATGTTGTGTGCAGTGCAGAGCATGATTTCAAGAAAACTGTTCAACAGTAGGTCTGGTATTTTCTTTCCCTTTCACAAAACTCTTGATGACCCAGCAGCAGCATCACAGCTGTGCTGGGGGATCTGTTTCTTGGTTCCTCTGTGTTTGGAGGAAACTTCCTATGAGCTTTCCCTCCACCAACCATCCCCAATACCTCTGGAACCTCCAAGATAACTTAAGGAATGCAGGTACTGTTCACAACCGGCCCACATATGATAATCCTAAATGTTGATCTATCATTCTCTGTCTAGATTCGAGATGGTCTTCTTCCACAAGACCCTGTCCTTGGTAAATACTGTAGCACTGGATCTCCACCCCCACTCCAAACCACTGGTCCATATGCATTGATTCACTTTCACTCTGATGACTTAATTACTGATAAAGGCTTCCATATTGTCTATACAACATCTCCTGGTAAGTAAAATACTCAGGATTAAAGCTTGGTCTGTGGCATTCTCGAGATAGAGCATATGAATGGATGTAATTAACACTTGCTCTTTAATAATATAGTAATTATTTTTTATTTGCAGCCTCAAAAGGAGTTACTTATTAATATCTTGATTTTTTTTTTCTTATTACAGCAGATCCAAGTTGTGGAGGAAATTTCACAGGTAGTGAAGGGGTTATCACATCTCCTTTCTGGCCTAATCCTTATATCAACAGCCGACAATGTGTCTACATTATCCGACAGCCGGAGGATGAAAAAATATTCCTCAACTTCACCCATATGGAGCTGGAGAACCATAATGGTTGTTCAGCAAATTATATAGAGGTAACTCCATTAATCAGTTGATAAGAAAATTTGATTGCTTATCTGTACAAGAACATGCATCACTTCTGTCCCAAGGGCCATGGCAGAAATAGGCGTTATTCAAACAACTAACTATACCAGTTTATTAGGATCCAAAAGTCACAAGGGCTGAGAGAGCAGGATGGTGCATTTGGAGTGAAGCAAAGATAAAAGAATGAGAAAATCTGTCCAGCTTAACAGTAATTCTTAATAGTCTGTACAGAATGTAGTGGGAGTCTGGACATTTGGTAAATGTATGTCAACTGCATGAAAAATAGCATTAATGCCATAGCCTCTATGCAGCATTTTCTGAAGTCATGGTGTTATATGGAAGATCTTGTTCTGACATTAAAAGGAAACACACCATATAAATACAGACACTCCCAGGAAAGTGGTTGAATTACCATTCCTGGAGGTATTTAAATGCAGCACTTAGGAATATGATTTAGCGATGGGTTTGGCCATGCTCAGTTTAGAGCTGGACTCTAAGATTTAGAGGTCCTTTCCAACCTCAATGATTCTATGATTCTATATAGATATGTAAACCTGTGAGTTTATTGTAGTCATAACTGAAATCTTGCAAGTCTAATTCAAGAATTCTTATTAGTCTAAATCTAATCATCAAAGAAAACAAAAAAGTACAATTAGAAGGTTTCTATATGGAAAATGTAGTAATAATACAGAACTAATGTGAGTGCTAAGTGCGATCCACTTGAAGTGACTTTTGCTTTTACTCCTAGTTCTCTCTTCATTGGCTTGCCATATTGTGTTACATACAAAATTACAGCTGTAGGGTGCTATTTAAGTATGTGAGGTTGCATGTTTTGATTTTCTTTGTTGTCACTAAGCCCAGTTTTGCCCAGCTGCCATCTGCACCCCTTGGGGTGGCGCGGGTGAGGTCTGGCTGTGCAGGCCGGGGCAGGGCCGGCCCCATCCCGGCCGGGAGCAGGGCAGCCCCGGGCCATGGCACTGCCTGGGCTGGGCATGGGGGCACATGGGGGAGCCTCAGCAGAGCCCATGGCCAGCTGGGGCAGGACTGCGGGGAGACTGAGGCTGACAGGGCTGCAGCTTTGCTGGGGCAGGGACTGACAGCGCTGTGGGGCTGCCATGCGTCTGGAGAGTGACAGGGTGCAGGGCCCCAGGGAAAGCAAGGCTGGCCCAGGGAAAGCAAGGCTGGCCCCAGTGAGTTGTGGTGGTGCCCTCAGGGCCTGACAAGCTCTCTGTGTTGGTGGCCCGGGTCCCTTCTCCTATCACCCCATCCCTGTTCTCCTCTACATCATGCCCTGACTTGCCATATCTCAAGACCTCTGCTGTTGTACCCAGCCTGTGTTTCTCTGTACAGTTATAAACACCTCATCCCACATGGGATGGATGCTGGGTACTGCTGTCTGTATAAGACTGTGCCTGTGCTTTGCAGAGCTAAACAGAAGTAAAACAAACTGGGCACAATCAGCGGTTGATGTGCAAAGGTGCTGCCACAGCTGAAGCAGGCAGGAGCCATCCCTGTGCCCTCAGGCTAGGGTCCAGCTCTGCCAGCCATGCTGCTCAGTGGCAGCACAGGTTTGGTTTTGGGTTTAATCTTTTCTTGACCGGTGAAGAACAGACCCCTGTGAGCTCTGTGCTCTTGGTCTATTTTTAAAAGATGTTATTGTGCTGACATCGTTCCCTTCTCTCCTCCTGTAATTCAAAGACCTGGGTTGGAATGAAGTGTAATTAGTTTCTGAAGTGAGAGGGGAAGTGTGTTTAATGAAAACAGACAGCTTTTGTTTGTTTGGCCTACTACTCCTCTTGCTTAATTGCTGGCAAAACAGCAGCTAAATTCACAGCACCCAGAGAAACAAAACCATTTCTGTTGAACGCCATCGGTTTGTATTAGTTCAGCAAGGCATTTACCTCACTGTTTGCTGATCAGTCACAAGCCCTTCAGTTTCCCTGTGCTTCTTCCCTCTCCTTCCTGCCCTCTTTCTCTGTAACTCAGCCCAGGGCAGAGAAATGGGACTGATATTTTCTGGCTGGAACAGTCAGTAAAACCAAAGTACTCTGTTCTGTTATTAAGGCCTCATTTTTCACATGTGCTTTTCTAAAATACTGGTTCGTTTAGGGAGATAACTTTTGGTGTTTAAGTTACTTTAAAAGTCACTTTCCAGCAATTCTTTTGTCACTTTGGAAAGGTGCAGATTATTCCATTCCCTGGCTATACTAGGAAATCTGTAGACTTTCCACAAGGACCAGACACAGCTCACAGCACTTGTGCAAGGAGGGATGTTAAGTTTCTTACTAAGGAAGGCATCTGCAATAAGAAAATAGAGACAATAAAACTTATTTGAGAAAGGCTGTGACATGGTGATGCAGAAGTAAGATGTTAGCCAAGGCAGCTCCTTTTCCATGCCTCCTTCTAACTGGCGATAGGAGATATTACTCTCATACATGGTTTAGAGAACCTATTATTTTTATCACTACTCACTGGACTATAGAAACAAAAAATGTATGGAGAATCAGCTCAAGAAAAAACACTTAAAATCATGTGAATTACTGTTCTGGAAGCTTTCACTGCTTTCCAAAGATTTACTAAATACTTTGGCACAAATTCTGATGTCAGCTGCTCTGCTGTAAATCCAGAATAATTCTGTCACATTAAGTTCAAATTCCAGGGAAACTGGAATTATCTGTTAGTCAGAAAGCCATCTCACCAGTTTGAGACTACATAGCTGGGCAAGCAGGCCAGCCAGTGCCTGTTCACCAGGACACTCATGAGGGTTCCTTACCTTCTCTCCCAGCCCATGAATGAATATAACTGAGAAAGAAAGAACTGGTAATGAGAGGGGACCTGAAAGCTGAATGTTTCTGGTTTGCCAGTGAATTCACTGGAAAGATTTCTTGGCTTTGACAGCATAAAGATGCATTTAAATGCAGTTCCATCTACATGAACTACCACCATTTTTAGAGCAGAAAAAGGCATTTTGTTTGGGGGAGAATCTCTGGGACAAGAATTGCATTTTTTTTGCTTGGGCAGAGAGCAGAGAACCTGTTTTTTTGCCCCTCAGGTTGTTTTTGCCCACTTGGAATGAGATGGGCACCTCAGAGATATACCAAGGCTCTGCTTGGATCCTTGGATGAAACTCCTCTTACTCACGGAATATGGATTCAGGGTCTGAAGTTTTGAAGTACAAATACCTCTTTCCCATCTACTCCCCTTGATAATCAGGGTTTATAATCAACTTTAGGGAAAACATATAAGATACATTTCTCCTTTGATTAGCAAATTGACTGAGGTCAGTAGAAAGGCAGTTCAGAAGGTAAAAGTTGGATTCCCTGATATAGTTTCATTGCTATTATCACACACCGAACCCTTAAGATAAAGGAGTGAAAAGATGCCAGTGTGCCTTTTCACTGCTTTAGGGACTTAGAGCTGCATCTCCTGTTAATGAGTTGTCTGCCTGCATTGATGTATGGGTGTGATGAGACAGGTGCTTGTTCTGGATTGAAAAATCACTGGAAACTTAATGGCCAGAGCAAGAAAATCAAAAATGCCCCTTTTTTCCCCAGCAGATTTTAGTGCTGGCAAAAATTTCATGGCTATCATTGCTGAGCACCCTACCTGTCTTTTTCATATTAAAGGTGTCACTTTTGGAAACATACACCCAAATAGTGCTAAAAACATGAAAAAATCTGTTCATAGAGAAAATCCTTTTTATCCTAATGTCCTGTGACAGCAGCATGTGTTTGTGTCTTCTGTGCTGCTCATCTGATTGTTCCTTTGAGCTCTCATAAGCTCATAAGCACAGTAATTGGCTCAAACTCCCTGTGCTTGGGCCAGTTACTGTGACGGTGCTTTGCCCCTCATAAATATGTAAAACAGCCATTCCTTTTGTTATGTAGCAGCTCTTGTGAGATTATAGTTTTATCTGGATATCAGATCCCAATGCTTTTATGATCTAACACTTTTCTTTCTTCTTTTTGATGACTAGGTTCGAGATGGTGACAGTGAGACATCTCCTCTTATTAGAAAAATCTGTCATAACACACTCATGTCTCCAATCACTTCTACCAGCAATGGTCTCTGGATCAAATTCAAGTCTGATGCTTCTGTGCAAAGAACGAGCTTCAGGGCTATTTATCAAGTTGGTAAGAAGAACTTGTCACTTGCACAGTGAACTTACCTGTAATTTGGACCCTTGCAGTCATTTCCATGTTGTGTTATTCATATAATAGGCAAAACATGAACTTCAAAAGAAAGGACAGAACAGGACAGAGTCAATTTGTTTATCTAAAAAGATGTTTGCAGTAGGTTTGCTGTGGGCATTCCTAGCATGCTTGGAAATGTGCCCTTTGTTGCTTCTGACCATGAGATTAGCTCAGATGGTTAGAGCATGGTGCTAATAACAGCAAGTGTGTGGGTTTGATCCTCATGTGGGCCATTCATTTAAGAGTTGGACTCAATGATCCTTGTGGGTCCCTTCCAACTCGGAATATTCTGTGATATGATATTAATGATTCTATGATATGATACTAATGATGTATCACTTGTTGCTGACATACCAGCGATGTCTTAGCTTCAATTCTGTCTAAATCTTTTTACTTTTATTTTGCCCGTCTTTTAGTTCTTAACCACCAATATGCCCATCTGTGTCTGTGAAACAAATTAGTCAAATCCATTAGTTTTCATGGGCACAGTTTTTTCTTCTGTACAAGCATGTTTATACTATACTTCTAGTAATTTGTTCTTTTAGATATGTTCTTAATACTACTTGAGTGATCTGTAGTAGCTGCTATAATAAGATAGTTCAGGGATTACGGTTGGTTTTCTTCTAATTTCATAGTGTTACTTGATACACATCATACATCATCATTATGATACATTCCTGGAAATCATTCATCACAAGTACTAATTCTTTGAATCTCTTGCAGCCTGTGGAGGTTCCTTGTCTGGAGCAGGCACAATCCACTCACCTTATTACCCCAGGATGTCCCCTCACCCAAAGACCTGTGAGTGGATTATCTCCCAACCAGCCACCAAAGTGGTGATTCTTAACTTTATTGACTTTGACATTCGGAATACAACCACTTGTGTTTCGGACTACATTGAGGTAAAGAACAATACACATATACTATGAACAGTAAATACCTATCTGCAAGTTCCTTGTAATTCTCATCTCCACCAAAGCAGAAATTCCTGATGGGTGGGCACTCCTTCCAGCAGTCACAAAAGCTTTTCCAGGTTCATAATGGGATCCCGAAGCTTTTCTTGGTTCTCCAAAGATGTTATGACTGTTTTGATAATTAGAGACAGGTATCAGGTGTCTTTAAACAGGTAGGCCTGGTTTGGGAGGTTTATATGCCCCTTACTGCTGAGGGTGTAAGATCTCATCTTTTCTTCATTGGACATGCTTTGTGTGGGGCAATGCTTCTCTGATAGGCAAAAGGTTGTATTTCATGTGCCTGTAGCAGAAACCACACTGTAGAAAGGTAGGGTTAACTTTCTAAGGATCTCTTTTATATTATTCTTATGAATTTATGCTTAATACTTGAATGTAATAAAAATGTGTATAGGATATTTATTTTGAATACACTGTTCTTCAGGTCAGAGATGGCAACAATGGAGACTCTCCTCTTTTGGAGAAATACTGTGGTACAGCTGTACCCTCTAGAGTGCAATCCACACGAAACAATCTCTATATCAAATTCAGAGCTTCCTCACTTACCAATCTCGGCTTCAGAGCTCAGTACTGGCCATTAGATACAGGTAAGAATTGTTTTGCTGTTTTCTGTGTAGAGTGTTAGACCTTCCAAATTTTCCCACAAACTGAAAACAATTGGCAATCAAGTTTTATGATAGTGTAATAGGAGATTAATTCTGAATCAGTTACCCTGTAGTATGCATCAAGGAAGAAAGACTGTGGAATGTCAGAAAGAAAAGTAACCAATTTTATAAGTGTCTATCAATTTTAAAATAAATATATCATTTAACCTGATGTTTAAATCTCTGCAGTATGTGGAGAGACTCTCACTGGAGCATCAGGAGCCATTTCAAGTCCTGGTTATCCAGATGTCTACCCACATGGGGTTAACTGTACCTGGATTATCAACGTTCAACCTGGCTTCTTTATCCGCCTGACCTTCACGTCATTTAACTTGGCATTTGATTATGGTTGCAGAAAGGATTATCTTGAAATATATGACAACAGCACTGCACAAAACTTGGGAAGGTAAAAGTGTCCAGTAGCCTACAGATCTGCATTACTGTAGAGTGAGCACTGTTCTGTAGGGCTTGACATTCAATTTAAGCTTTGTTTATAGCTTATCTACTCATCATCACAGAAACAATAGCAGTAATTTCTCTGCTAGGAGAGCACAGGCAGCTTGCTTACCTTGACCATGGAATGAGAAGAACAATTAATAAATAATATATTGGGAGAAACTAAGTTGCATCAAAAGGATAGCTCTTTTAAGGACAGGTTTAATAATAGCTGACTTTGTCCTGCTCCATTTACAATTTGATTTATGGAAAATAAATTGACAAGCATTAACATATCTCTGCCCAGAAAAGACATGGTTTGAAAGACTTGCAGAAGCGAAAGAAAGATTACTTAAAAGGCTGTACATTTGGGTCTCTGCAAAACCTAGACCACAACCTCCATTATATGAGATTTAGCTTTCACTTTCTCCTGATACTTGATTTTATCTTAAGGAAGAATATTTTCTTTTGTTCTACTTCTCCAATTGGTTTGTACATGGGGTTTCCTAGCTGCCCTAGATTTCTAGAACATTAGAATTACTTGGGAACAGCATCCAGCTGCAGCTATAACTGTAAAACAGTTGGCTGACATAGCAGTATTTTGGAAAATAAGGAGCAAATGACTGTCATAATGGAGAGCATTTTGCAATCTAAGTGCTTGGCCAGCCACTCTGACTCCTGCAAAAGAACAGAGTATGTTGTAGGTACAGGATACTATAAATTCAATAAGGATTTTACAACTTGATGTAAGTCAGAGTTTCTACTCTGATTTTGCCATGCTTTAGATTGGTACCCTTGTACATGTAGTGTGCTATTTAGTCCCATGAAACAGGGTACATGCCTGGGATCTGTATCATCCAAAGGAGAGAATTGTGTATGTGTAGCTCTTCAAACTCTACAGGAAAGCTGAATTCTCTTCCAGAGATACAGATGCTTTATAAAGTACTGCCATTCAGTTTGGGGTATCCTTTTGTTGCAGGTACTGTGGAAGATCAATTCCACCATCTCTCACTAGTGGTGGCAGCACGATGACGTTGTCCTTCGTGACAGATCACAGCATTGCATCTGAGGGCTTCTCAGCTGATTATATCTCCCTGAATGCATCCAAAGGTAATATGTCAGTCTGTTCATTATGCAAATTAAATGTTTTCAGCTGTCACTGTAAATAACCACTACAAGAAACAGAAACATTATTTTCTGTGTTGCCAGAAGACTTCCTGGTGCCTCTTCTACTCCTTCTTATTCATGCTGCTTTATTCAAAAGCTTTTTACTCCCTAGGAAAGCGGAAAGCAATTTCTGTAAGCAGCATTGTTGCTTTCTTTACAAAGTCAGTAAGAGCTGACATGGCAGAACTGCATTAATTATTTAGGAAAAGTATTTTCTGAATTTTCTTTGTCCATTCTGAGCTGAGTGTGCGTGATCTAGGAAACTTAGTGATCATGGACAACTCACTTGAATGGGAGACTCTTGGGTGCCATAAAAAATTAATTTAGTCCCTATAATGTTCAGTATTGATGGTGGGTAGAGAAAGGTCAATTAGGCTGAAACTTGATTAAGCAGCAGAATAACCTGAAAGCAGAAGCAATGTTTTCATTACAACAGAGTGCAACCTTTCTGTCTCCACCAGAGTTCCAGGCTCCTGTTATGCTGTAAATCCCTTCTTCAAATATTTTCTAAAGGGCCAAGACTTATTTCAGTGAGGCAAAGGAAAAATGACTGCTCATTCTCTCTGTTCTCTTCTCTTTTGAACATAAGGAGTATTTTTTTCACAGAAAGGGTGGTTTAAGTATGGGAATGGAATGCCCAGGCAGATGGAGGAGTAACCATCCCTGGATGTGTTCAGGAAATGACTGGATAGGGCACTTAGTGCTGTGGAAGGTAGAGGGACAAGGTCTACCTAGCAGAACTAAACTACAGAAGAGGTAGAGTGGCACAGGGAAAAAAAAACCATAAAAATGAGAATGTATTTGTAGCTGGGATGTTTGTCATCCATCATTAATGAGTTTCTATGTGGTTTCTGTGTATGAGGGCAGGCTACAAGGGATTTATTAGATGAAATTCATAGTACTCACCTATGCAGCTGTAAACTACCAAAGGATGTCCATTGTTTGCTCTTAGTTTCTTTATTTTTCCTAATTCCTGAATTTATTCTACCTGTTTAAAAGCAGCAAATTTTCCAATTCCTAACTGCTTTCTTGGTGGCATCTTGGGAAAATTTGCCATTATTTCGTCTCTCAAGCATCTGTGTAGGCAAGACCAGTACAGATTTTGCTACTGTGGTTTTATTCACTACCAGATAACTTACAAACCCAAATAAACTGTTTTCTCAGCTGCTTTCATTTATGTTTGAGTTATCTGTCATTGAAACCAAAAAGCCAGTACAAACAATTAAGATTTAATGAGAACTATTTCAAGGATGAAATTTCTATTTCTTAGAAAGTAATAGACAAAAACGCCAAGTTCTTATTTTAAAAATATTTCCAGAAAAACTCTGTAGTTTGAAATCTGAATTCTTATTAGTGAGAAATTGTGAAATTATCATCCTTATAAAGTCTTTTTTTTAGCCTTTGCTTGTAACTGCAAACTAAACCTTCTGTAAATATCATTGTTGCTTTTTAATGTGATATTTTTTCCTTTTAACTCATCTCAGATTACTATTTCATGAGTGGATTGATTGCTTCCTAAATATTCTAATACCAACTTTTCTCACAGTCTATCAAGATCAAAATACCCTGTACTCAACATTAATCTGTATTTCTGTCTCTGTGGTAACCATACCTGTTTCTGTGGTTTCTGTTAGTCATTTCAGTGCTGTCCAGTTTCACAGTTCTGCCCTACCTCCCTTCTATGGTTCCCTCCTTTACCACCACGATGGTGATTGGCTTTTCTCATCTTTCACTCAAAGCAATGCAAGATGTGTCACGTGGAGTTCCAACTGCATCAGCGCTGGAATGTTTTCAAACATGCCTTCAAAATGCAGATCTGCTGTCTCTTCAATGCTTTTAGCAACTATATAATACCTTTATCTGAAATGAGTGATATGTAATATTTTAATCCAAACACTATATAACATCTATGATTTTCTTTTCACATAATGAACACAAATATCTTTACTACTCTTCAACCAATCTGGGCTAACACTCAATTTATTCTCTCTCTGACTTAGAGTGATCTCTAGAATAAACGTTTTTTAATTTAAACCACTACATCTTGTATAAATATGGCAAAGTGAGAGATAACTACTGAAACTGAGAGTAATAAACTTACAGAAAGGCTGAAACTAAGATTTGTTTCTTTTGGTCCCAGTGCAAGCATAGCAGTACCATAAAGTTTTCATAAACACGAGAGAGCTAAAATTCATTTTTTATTAAGAATAAAGTATTTTGAAATTTCTGGGGCCTGAGAGAAGGCAAGCATGTATGTGTATGTGGATTTTGCTGTGAGAAGTAACTGCTCACTTCCCTCCATTCGTATCAAATTTAGTTTTCCCACTGTGAGACGTTTAGGTTTGATCTTCATCTCATGTATATCCAGTTACTCTAGGGTAGCAAATTGCTAAGCATAATAATATCTGAGAGATATACCAAAACTGTGGTTTTCCTTGCTTTACATGTGCTGCTTATTTCTTTTTTTTTTCTGCTAAAGAAAACATGGTTCTAATAATGTTTCTTGTGCAATAAGAATTCTTCTTAGTTTTCAGTTGTGTTTTCTTAGCCAGCTAGAGCATAAACAGTATCAGAACTTGTCAAAGATGTTCTGGTTCATATTACACTTTTCAATAGTCTTTTGCCTGGAGTTATTTCAGAGAGAATGAACTATTGAAAACATGAACAAGATTGTCCCTCCAGCCCCTGCCAAATAAATTTAAATTAAAAAAAGAAGGATATGTAGGAGTGAATTTTTTTAAAATGCAAAATTGAATGCCACAAGATGCAGCCATAGCCATGGCCCATAAAGTGCAAACAATTGTTTTAGCAGTCTGCCAGCTAGTAGCTGTGAATAGTTCATGTAGCAGCAACACAGATGGAAATCCTTCAATCAGACATTGCCCACATTATACTCATTTTAAAATGTGTATCAGCCACTTTAACTATAGGTACCTTGGATTTTTAGTCCTTCACCATCATTCTGTCATTTAGAGGGGACAATCACATGGAATGCAAGGGAATATTTTAGTTTGTTTCGAAGAGTTCAGGTCTCAACTATCAGAGAGACGAATGTCACAAAAGCCATGTAAGTGTTCTGGTAGTTTTTAGGGTTTTCTTCTGCCAGTTTTGGCTGACCACAGCACTTATAACCCAAGTAAAAATAATGAAAAATCTTTGAAAGAGTTTAGTCTTTCCTGGAACTTTTGTGCAGGGTCTTGATGGATACAAACCATAATTTTCCTGGAAGAATAGTACTGGAGTCAGTGCTATTATTTTTTCCCCCTCAACTTCTTCACAAATAAGTGGGAATTCATCTGTTTTACTTAAAATTGGGGGTTTGGTGATATGTTTGGTTAGTTTGTTGGTTGGTTTTCTGTTTGTTTGGGGTTTTAAAAATTTGTTTATTTCTTTAGAGATGCTTCATTTCAATCTTACTGTTGGGAAAAGTTAACAGTAACAAGGATTTTAACAGATTGCCTTTCTGATAGAATTTTTGTTCCTGTTCTTTCTGCGGCTTTGGTGAAAGATAATTTTCCTCATTATCATCCTGAATTGTGAATATAATTTATCAGGATGGGTAATCTGGCTTACAACAGCTTCATTGTGCACTGTATGTCAGTTACCATGTTCAGGGAAGCCAGAGTTTGAGAAGGGTGAGGAAAGAGAAAAATATCTGTGAACCCATGAACTTAGAAGTGCACCTGAAAGTGTAGTATAGATTTCTGTGTCTTCCTCATTGATAGCTGAGTACAAGTTGAGATCTTCATTTCCATCTTCCTGATTGAACCAAGAAATTATTAGGAGTGTGATGCCTGGCTTTGGTCTTCAGCTGAATGAGCAATGACAAGAATGGAAAGTAATGTCTGACAAAAGGTTTGTGCAGAGATGTACAGAGAATGGTTGAATGAGATTGACTTAAGACAGGAAAGAAAGCTGACATCTTGGGCATCTGCTCAGCTCATCCCAAGTCTCAGGAAAAAGGCTCAATTTGCTGGCACCTGTCAGCCTGTTAGGCTGCTGTAACTTGGCAGTGTTTGATCAGGGTGTTATCTGCTTATGCATACCAAAATATGAGATTTCAACTCCACAGTATGTGTTTAAGTGTAAATCAACAGAAGGAGATTCTTTTTGAATCGTTGTACCCAGTATTCTGGAGGAGTTTGCATCTAACATGCTCTAAAAGACCTTTGTGTGCCTCCTTGGTAAAAATCAGGCCTGTTAGTATCTGCCAGCAGTAACAGAAGGCCCTGAAGGGCAGATGTGCTTTCACATTGCCTGTGGAGAGGATGTACTTCATGTGATAGTTTCTTCTTCCTTTTCCTAAACATGCATGTTATTACATAAAGAGTGAATTGTTAGGGATCCCAGTTTTCCTTTGGTTGGTACAGTGAGATTGAAAGAAAAGTCCTATGTTACCTAATGCACTATGGCTTGATTTTTGAGTAATTAGCTTGTGGCATCAGATTTGTATCTGTTTAGGGGCAAAAACATGGATATAATTTTCTACATTATGCATAAGTACATTAGTGAGTAGTACAAAAGCTGGCATTTGTCTCTGCTATTGGCTATTACAGTGGGTTACTGCCATTTATGGCATTTTTTTTCAGAAAAGCAAACACATTCAGTACTAAAATCAGAAGGCAGATTGAATAGCTTTCAAAACCTCACACACTGGGCAAAGCAAGATGTGTGATTGTCCTCAACAATTGCCTCCTTCTGTTTTTTATGAGCTGTAATAGCATCTTCCAACTAAACTGATCTCATGTTTTTCCAGACATATAATAATCACATATACTATTAGACTGCATTCTGAACTTTGGCAAAGGAGTCAAAGTACTTTTTTCCTGCTAACTTTGCTAAGTGTTCCCTGAAGGGTCTGTTACTGTCCAAGCACACCCCCAAATGTTGTTGGTGAGGTGAGTCCTAAAGGGGAGTGCCAGCTCTACTGCTGAAAGTAGAACACCATGAATTAATCCAGTTACCAGAAAAGAGTTGGCTGTCAATAAACATGGGTTCATTTATGCTTTTCTAAATCCTGGGATTTATTTCACTGTAGCCAGAAGTTTTACATTTATAAGGCAGTCACTGTTCCATCTTCTGTATTTATTATCCCTTAGCTCATAAAGAAGATTGTCAAGTGAAATGTAAAGCCGAACAGAGCGTCCAGTTTTAAATGGCACACTTGGGATAGAAGTTTCTGTCTGGGTTCCTCCCAGGAAGAAAAACTTTTGTGAGGGAGGGCAGCCTGGAAAATTCTGTGGAAATTATTATTAAAAGGGCTGATAAAAAAAAAAAATTGGCTTCTGTAGTGCTAATTTTACTGTTAGGGTTCTTATCTGGTACACCAGTTTTAACTTTCTCCAGATTGAAAGCTGGTATCATTTGTCTCAGCCTCTGAGTAAGTAATGGCAGTATTGGAAGAGCTCTGATCATTAAGTATGCATAAGTGAGCAAAAGCAGGAGGAAACAATTAGTTAAAGATAAGTAACCTAATAAATATGCACACTGTTTCTTTTTAATGTTTTACTGATTTTTCTGTAGTGGTCTGTTAGGAAAAATTGGGTCACGTTTCTAAGTCAGAATTCTAACCCTTCAGACAGCGTTCTCAAGAAAACATATGACTTGAGGATCTGGGGTTTGATGCTAAGCCCTGCATATCACAAAACTCCATGGGACCTGGCAGCATAGCCATTATAAGGATTTACAAAGCAGCACAAGGCTCTAACAACAGGACTAACCTGTTTGTTATTTGGGTACTTAAAAACATATCTGTGATGGAACTAATAAATGAATAAATTCTAGATAAAGACTTTCATAGATAATGATTTTAAGTAAACTAGTGCATGAAACTTTTTTGATTTGTCAGTACTAAAGCACATACCAGTTGAAGAAAATTACTGACCTTTTTTCCTGTCCTATTTCTCTGTTCTCCCTGCAATGAATTAGGTGTGTGAGTCTGGGAGGTAACTTCGGGGGTATTTATCCTACAGAAACCATTTTCAACAGAGGCCTTCCAGGTGACTGAGAATGCAAAAAAAAGACCATTAAAATACACCATTAAAAGCAGAAGTGTTTTAGTAGCTAGAATGGATAGAGAACAGACATGGAAATGACCAACTTTAGACATGCAGGGCCTGAAGTGTAGCTTCATCCCTTCCACCTAAATTGTTATGCAATTAAAGAGTTAAGCATAAACATTGCTACTCTGCAGCTGGGTTGTGTTAGAAAGCAGACCTTAGAGATCTGTGGCAACCAGCTTAAATGAGTGTAGTTGAACATAATATTTTTGCTTGCGCTCTCAGTTCAATTTATAATTAATCTAAAACTGCCTAATAGGTAGGAACAATTTAGTTTCTTGTATGTGCAACCTGTAGGACCTGAAATGAGGAAATGGAGGACCAGAATGAGTCCCTGGGGTTACTAAATCCAGTCCTCAATTTTATGCCACTCCCCATGGTTGTTTTTTTTTTTGTTTGTTTGTTTTTTTTTTTAGCTAAAAGCTACATAATGTGGACCCCTCATTAAATAAATCAGACTGTATCTTAGGGACCAGTGGACTGTTTTCTATTTTCTTCATCTGTGATGCTGGTTGGATAATTTCTTTACAAACTCACTTCCTAATAGAAACTTTCTCCTAATTTCTGTGTATCTATGCTTCTTAATGTTTATCTGCACCTCCTAGGCTGAACAAGTTAAGCTCTTCTAGTGTCTCTTGCCTATCAATCTACTAATTTCGTGCTATCTCTACAACCTCTGTCTTACTTGTTCTCTTTTGATTTTCAGAACATCAGTGACCATGGTTATTCACATTTTTCAGGTGACATGTCACCATTGCTTTGTGCAGCAGCATCAGAATTTCCTATTTTGCCTGGAAACACCTGACAGAGTTCACATTTCTTCGTGTCCTTTTTGCAGCCATATCACAAACTTTACTCATTGACTATGATCAACTAATGGACAACAATTCTTTCCAAAAGAAGTCTCATACTATTTTATAGGAAATATTTTTATTCCTAGACTTAATGTCTGTGCTTTGAAAAGAGCTTCTTTTTAATTATTGCTTAGGTTCTACCTCAGCATTAGTCCACACTATTTTCTTCTTCCCAGTTCATATATTTCTCACAAAAAAATAAATGTAGTTCATTTAAATATAAGACCTTAAGTAAAACTCTTGTGTCCTCAAATTCTAAGGATTATACCACTTCCCTCATAGCCAGAAATTGTATTTCCATCACCACTACTTTTCAGAAATTCAGGGATCCTACCTTTTGTGTTCAGCAAGACACCCCTTTCAGTTTCCTTTCTCTGCTTACTTGGGCTTTAGGACAAAGTAATCTAGGCACCTGAAACAACCTGAAACTGCCTATTTATTACAGACACAGTGTTCTGGTAAAAGCTGAACAAATCAACTCAAATGTAAGAAATTCTATTTAATAGCTGGATTCTGGTTTTAGTTTATACTGTTGACATTAGCAGTAAGATGTGTTCAGGAAGAGTTATAATGCACAGGAGCACAGGATGTTTGCTCCTCTGCCTGTTGAAAATAGAAATTTCCTCTTAATTTGGCAGACATATGACATTAATTCATCTTTTTTTCTTTTCTTTTAAAAGTTTGCTCACACAACTACACTTTGGAAACTGGTGTGCTAACGTCTCCAAACTATCCCAGTAACTACCCTGTGAGGACTGAGTGCATATACACCATCACAGTGGGAATAAACAGACAGATCATGCTGCGCTTCACCGACTTCACCTTGGAAGGGAATAGACGCTGCACAGACGATTATGTAGAAATCAGGCAAGGCTAATTATTTCTCTTGTCTCTTTTACTGTTTACCATGTGTGTTGTCCAAACCCACTTAGGCATGTTCAGAATCCAGTTTTAACTATACACCATGCTGTCAATATGGGAAAAGGACTTACCAGAGATCTTTAAATACTACCTTTTCCTCCTCTCATCCTGCTCTGTTGTCCTTCCCACTGGATAAATTTCAGTTCTGAGAGCAAGTGGCCTTCTGTGATGGCATGACTTCATCAGTGGCTGAGTGAACAACTACAGGTCTCATCTGTGTGGACTTCTGTAAAGCTTTTGACACAGTCACTCACATCCTTCTCTCAAAATTGGAGAGAGATGGATTTGATGGGTGGATGATTCGGAAGATGAGGAATTGATTGGACTGTCCCATCCAGAAAGTCATGGGCAATGGCTTGATGTGCAGATGGAGATCTCTGACAAGTGATCCCTCAGGGGTCTGTACTGGGATCAGTGTGATTTAATATCTTCATTAGTGACATAGACCGTGGAATTAAGTGCAAGTTTGCAGATGACACCAAGCTGAGTGGTGCAGCTGACACACCTGAAGGACATGATGCCATCCAGAGGGACCTGGATAAGCTTGACCACTTGGCCCATGTGAGCCTCATGAGGTTCAACAAAGCCAAGTACAAGTCCTGCTTCTGGTGTGGAACAACTCTCAATACAGGCCAGGGAGTGAACAGATCAAGAGCAGCTCAGTGGAGAAGGCCTTGAGGGTGCTGGTAGATGAAAACTTAGACATGTTGCCCACAGAAGTAGTTGATGCCCCATCCCTGGAAATGTTCAAGGTCAAGCTGGACGAGGCTCTGAGCAACCTGATCCAGTTGAAGATGTCCCTGTACATTGCAATTGGGTGGCATAGATGACCCTTAAATGCCCCTTCCAACCCATACTATTCTATGATTCTATATTCTGTTTTATGTTTATAGTCTGTAGACAGCAGCTGCTCTAGGTGGTGACAAGAGAAGCATGTAAATAATCTAATATATTTTTCTATACTGGCATCACCATTAAACTTAGTATCCTAACCTAGTGATTTCTAGGAAATTTTACAGGACAGAGACAAGTAGAAGAAAGGAATATTTGCAGGAAGGTTACCTTCTTAGCGTTCAGCAGCACCAAGTGCATGCCCTTTCTGCTGTGTGGCTGCGGATGGATTCGCACTTTGCACTGTTACTGTACTCATTCCTGTCCTTGTGAGCCAGCTCTCTGGGTGAACCATATCTGCACAATGCAGTGTGTTTTTTCAGGCTGAGCATGCTAAAAGTTTCCATTACCTCACTGAGCACCAAGATAAAGCTCATCCTGAACATTATACCAGATGTTCGGTATAGGTTATTCCTTGGTAAGTAGTATCTTCTTTTTAAAATCAAACAAAAATCTGCTTGCTGAAGTTGCAGTATTGAGATTCTGAATTCCAGCTGAGTTTTTTCAGCTGTATATAAAAACTGGAGAAAGTTATGAAAACCTGAAAAGCTTTTTCAGTATTTTCTAAGTGAAGTCTTTAATTTTTTTTCTTTTTAAAACAACAATCTGAGATTAAATTTAATCTAACTTTATTTTAACAATTAACACTTTTGGCATGACCCAAATTGTAAATGGGGTGATTTTTTTCCACCTTTTTTCCTTAGGAACTGAAAACATTTATTTATAGCATAAATTTAACTCTGTTTTCACTGTGAAGAGTTCAGCAGCATTAAACAGGTTTTAAGATATGGACAGAGCATTCTAAGTGCAACTCAGCACATTGCTGCTGCAATAACTGGATTTTTAGAATGTCTCTTCAAACCTGATACTGTTAAATGGGGTAGCTACCCAAGTCTTAGGTGAAGTGCCACTCTCGTTTCTTGTCCTGAGGTGTCCTCTCCTAAATTGCATTCAGCCAACTAAGAAAATTGTTCATCTGACACAGCTGCAGAGGCCAAGATGCAAGTGAGGGGAGGTTCTGGCACATTTCTTCAACTGCCAGTAACATGAGACAGTAGCAAGCAGTTTAAGCTGGGAGTCTGACAAGAAAATAGAGTGGCAACAGCTAAGTAGAAATTTTTCTCAAAAGCAGCTTTAAACCTGTGAATATGCAATTGAAAGTATTACTGGTCACTTCAAAAGCATCATAGCAAGATCACACCCACACATAGATATAAATTATCTATTATTGTCCTACTGACCTGTAGGTCGTTTGTAGTATGAAAGTGCTTAAAGACAAGGTAGGAAGCAACCTGTAAGCAGGTTGTCACCCTCTTTTTTATTTCCACAAGACATGTGCGGCAGGCAAAACAGAATGTGAGCTGTGTATCCTGATTACAGTATTAAAAAATGTTACTGGAAATATTACTTAATTTAAAAATACAAAAATAAGTGGTTGCAGAACCAATTCTGAGGACTAAGAAAATCTTTCAAAACATGCATCATGTCACTGAAATTAATACAGAAATGCATTCCCATTTGTGTGGTGGCAAATATTTTTTTTTAATAAGTCAGCTCATCTAGGTTTGCACCAGTCTAAACAGTGAGGAGTGTGAAAATTACTACTTCAAATTAGATTACCTTTGGTTGCCCTGATGATTGCCACCTTGTAGAATATAGAGAATAGTCTACCTGAGACACTTCCCAAGCCTGTCATTGTCTTGACACTCAGGCTGCTGAGAGGAGAGAGTGACATACCCAGCTAGCAGGTGGTTGTGGTAGGGCTTATTACTTGCAAGTAGCAAGTATTTGGTAGCAGTATTTCTGTGTAAGATGGAGCCAGGAATAGTCTTTCCCAGGCTTGAAAGAATCACATTTCTCATGGTATCTCTCTGTGACCAAAGGTTTTTCTTCTTTATCATTCTAGAGATGGAGGCTATGAAACTTCTCCTCCTCTTGGAAAATACTGTGGTACAGACCTGCCTCCTGTTATAATCTCTCATGGTAACAAGCTGTGGATAAAGTTTGTAAGTGACATATTTGGCACAAGAAAGGGATTTTCAGCAGAGTGGGATGGTACTTCAGCAGGTAAAATGACTATGCATCATAGAACTGTTTTACACATCTTATTTTTGATCTTTTGTTTGTATTTAATTTTTCACCTTTTCCCCTTTCAGTTTTTCTGCTTCCCATCTTCTAAAATCTGTCTGTTAATTATATAGCGACATGTATGCATGTTGTTAAGGTCAAGGATATTTCTTGATCCTTCAGCTTGCCCAGAGAAGGGCATACTATTCCCTAGATATAAAGTAGCTTCAATTTTCTTGTATGTTTAGGAAAGCAATAATTAGGAATTTAATGGAGAGGTTTCTAATTTCTAATTCTTCTCTATCAGAAGCACCCTTCAAATTAGATAGTTAATATTTCTATATGCCATGGACTCTCTTGTGCTTTCAACATTGATAGCTAGATGCAGATTTTTGGGGTGTTACTGAAGATGTTCAGGGCACGTGAAGGAGGTCAGTAGTGAGAATTGCACACACTACACCTAATTCTCTACTCTTCTAGTTGTTATATGTTGCTTTGCCTTCTCTGCTATTTTTAGGTTGTGGTGGGACTTTCATAACATCTTCTGGGATCTTCATGTCTCCCAACTACCCTATGCCATATTACCACAATTCAGAGTGCTACTGGCTGCTCAAAGGAAGCCGAGGAAGTCCATTTGAAATCCAGTTTGAGCAGTTCCATCTAGAATATCACCCGAAGTGCAGCTTTGATTACCTCGTGGTAGGTGCCCGGGGACACTTTGCTCCACAGCAGCCAGATGAGTATGCTGAGTACAAAGGCCTGGAAAAACACAGGGCCTTGCTTTTCAAATATGCCTGAGGGAACAGACCCAGTATAGGAGAGCTCTATGCTGATGCACTACCTTCATCTCACGGAGCCATGAGAGGCAAGGCAGCAGTGTCTGTGTAGCTGCTGGCAAGAAAAGCATTTATGTCTAGATAGAAAGAATCTGATAGACAGAAACAAGAATCTGTCTATATCTTTTAAATTTTCTGTGTTTTGAACCAAGGCCTTAGTATGCTTTCTTAGAAAATTGCATGGAACGAAGCACAACGGTGTCAATAACCGTATTTTTAATACCAAATTTCATATTTGAATTGTCGCATAAATTATTTGAATATTTTTAATAAAATTGAAATGGAGTGCTGTATTCCGATCTTGGTGACTAAGCCCCTAAAAACCCACTAGTATTCAGTTGCTGGCTTCCTGTTTTGCTTTTTTCTGAAATGCCTGCCAGGCTTCCTCTGAGCAGAAATGGAATTTAACCTCTTGTATACCCAGTAATATTTCCCTAAGCAGGCATTTTTCAGGGGGAAATTAATTTGATTTGTAATATCATCAGCTTTATTATATTTTAATTTTTCTTATTTGTTTCTTTTTTTTTAGATATATGATGGTAACAGCAGCGATGCTAAGCTGCTAGGTAAATTTTGTGGGGATCAGATACCACAAGCAATCCGTTCCAGTGGAGAGAGTGTGTATGTGAAACTAAGGACAGACAACAGTCTGCAAGGTGGAGGCTTTTTAGCCAAATACAAACAGGGTAAGTAAAAGAAGATGAGAAGATGTTTCTACAGCTCAGGTTGTCTGTGAAACTGCTTACAGCCCAAAGTCTTATATATTTATGAGCAAAGTAAAATGTATAGAGCATACCACCAACCCAGATTCTCTAGTCTGGTGCAGTTATAGAACCTAGAGAGCTAAAATTATCTGCTCATCTACCTGTGATGGAGATTATCTCCTCCTTAGGAGAAAGGTGATAAGGTGGCTCTGTTTCTAATCCCTGCACCAGTGGCATTTACCACTCCAGATTTACTCAGAATAACAAATGCTGGAAGTCCATAACAGGACGGATTTGACTGTTCTTGCTCTTCAGCTCCTTCAGGCTCCTGGCTTTTTAAAAGAGAAAGCAGATACAACAAGATTCTCTGATCTTAAAGCTGCTTGTGAGTCAGGATGACAAAGGATAATTGAGTTTCTGTCAGCCAAACTGCATCACTGTGGGTGCTTGGGATAATTTAGCCTATCAGGAACATTTTTAAAAGGTTCATATTTTTATATCTTAGTAAGATATAATATTTGGTAAGACTAATATTTTTCTTGCAAACATTTTTTTTGTAAAATAGTACTACTAACCCAGAAATATCAGAATAATAGCATTTGGAGAAAAATACAGACACATGACAAAATTATTTTATTCCCAGTCATAATCTTGAGTATAGTCCTGGTGTTTACTTTTCTCTTAGTACACTTAATACTTCTTTTTAATGGTTAAATGCACATTTATATGCATATGTAATTTCATCACATACAAAGTGATTTTCAAGCATCTTTGTGTCCTCTAAATATGATATGCCCAAGTGATAAGGATTGTTGTAGGTTTATAGACATGAAGTTATCCTAGGTTTGGACAATAGTAAATGGATTACGAGAAAACGGAGCTATTAATCCACACATGACACATCCAGTGATTAGAAGAGGGAGGGAGCCTTGGCTCCCTCAGCCCTTACAAATATTACTACAGATTCATCTACCATGTACTTTTCAGACTGCAATGTCAAGAGGATATATTAGAAAAGGTTCCCCCAGCCTTTCATTAATTAAACAGAAAGAGCACTTTCAAAGCACTCAGATGTAGAACCTGAGCTATCAGATAATGTGATTTACATTCATATTTAATTCCTGAAGATGCATCAGAGAAGCTTTTAATGGCTTGCCCAAAAGCTAAAATTATGTAGGCAGTATGTTATAAATAAGGATGCTTAGATATCAGATACATTTACATGTACATGAAAGAAATGTAATGATTAATTGGAAAATGTTGCAAAGGAAAACATGGTATCAAGTTACCATTCAAAGGCACCTTTGTGCCTGATATGTTTCTAATAAAATCCTGATGGCAGGGGGGTAGCAGCTTTTATCCATCTTGCATTCTTCAAAACCCATTTTGTGCTCTTCGTCCTGCCCTTTCAAAAAGTCATATACTTCAGTGTAGCTTTTAAGGCAAGCTCCACTCCATTCCTGACTCTGACCTTCAGCTGTATCCCAAGCATTTTGAAATATTGAAAACACAGACCTTGCTGCTCTTTAAATTGTTTGGATAGAATTAAAAAAATGTGCAGTAGGTAGGTGTACTATTCGTGGTGACAGACAATAGAACAGTTAGACAACTGAATCTCAGCTATTTCTGCAGTTCAAACACTGCAGATTTGCTGCACAAACTAAGTAGCCTGGTCTGCAATGAAAATCATGGCTTCTTTAAAAAAATTTCATGACCACATTCTTTTCTTGGGGCTAGAAATCCCAATACTAGTAGTGTACTCTCTGTTGGCCAGGGATCATAATTTTGGCCAGGGATCATAATTTTTTCCTAGTTAGCTGAAATGAACCACTTTTATCTATTAGTCAATATTTTTTGAGCACTGCCCCAAATTGTTTCAAATTACAGGACAAAATTCTATATTTAGTATATTAGTAAAAAAAAAAGTGCTTTATGAATACAAAATTGCCAAAAAATATGTATGTACTATATATACTGATGAATCTGCAAGTATCAGAAAAGAAAGTCATAATAATGCTGGAAGATTCAAGTTTGACAAGTCTGAAGTTTGGTTGAAACATATAAAATATATTCTTCAATAGGTCATGGTTCTCTTTCTGCATGGCTTCTCTAATCTGAATAAAAATATTTTTTCCCTTGTAATGCTATCAGTAACTTCAGTTAGCAATTTTTGAGATATTGGATAAATAATACTGTACAAAAATAATCTCTTACTACTTTTTTTTTTCAGTTTGCCATGAAGTGCTGACTGTTAATCATAGCCATGGCATATTGGAAAGTTTAAATTATCCAAATAATTACCCATTAAATGAGCACTGCAACTGGACTATCCAAACCACCAAGGGGAACACTCTCAACTATAGCTTCACGGCCTTTGATGTAGAAGATGGATCTGACTGTAATCGTGACTTCTTGAAGGTATGTGCTCAGATTCTAGAAACTAGAAAAGTCAGATCTTGAACAATAAAGAAAAATAATAAGATTGCAGAAGTGAAAGGGGAAATTAATCTCCTCTAAATTTAACCATTAAAGCTCAAGTGTTAATTCCAAACTCTTTAACCCTGATTCCTCAGTGATCAGTAGGGAGTGAAGCATTGCTACCTTAAGACAGGTGTGTGCCTCTGGGAGGAGGAATCATTCTGCAGGTGCCCAGGTTTGGTACAGTCTAACTTCCACCTTAGATTAGAGGTACTGCCTTTTATGGGCAAAGTGAGATGTCACTATTCCAGCTTCATGCAAAGAAGGGGAAATCCTGAGATTAGTAAATGGATTGCAAAAAGGCAATGAGCCCAATTATTTTTCTCTTGTTTTTATCTGAGGAGGAGTGGGGAATGTTCAAAAACTTTGATAAATGTCTACATTTTTGAAGGGAATGTTGCTGTGTCTCCAGTTTATACTTTTCATAATTCATCTACATCTTTAAAGGGCTAAAAGGAAACTAATGCATCCACAAACAAAATGTGACAATTTTAGGCAAATGAAACCATAGAGTTAATCTAAAGCCAAATAACCTTTATTTTCATTTCTTTTAAAAAATATTTCAAGGACAAAAATATGTTCTCTCAAAATTTTCTAGAACAACTGAAAAGTTATTTCCTCTCTATTTTGTACTTAGTACTGTAGGATGTAGAGGGTAGTCATGATCACTCTGTACTGTGGATTATAATCTCCTGCTTACAATTTTGCTGTTTTGCTGGACTAATTCATCCTTCGGATCTCACCCTTGTACAAGTTACCAGCATTTAGCCCCTGTGCTCTACTTAGGTTTTTGCACAAGAGGAACTGAATTTAAAGAAATCTTAGAGAAGACTGCTTACAGCCAGGGAGAGGACTATGAAATAGTACCTGTATTTCTGGGGATTCTTACACCCAGGTATTGCAGAACATTCAGCAGCAGACCTGCTGATGGCCTAATCTGTTCCTTCTAGATGTCCTCATTCACTCCCTCTACCTCGTTCCTAGGGCAGCTTTCACAGCTCAAAATTGGCAGCAAATTGGCAAAAGTGATGTTCTTCCAGCTTTCTTCTGTTTGTGGCCAGGAATGGAAATAAAGAATAGACATGTGAAGAAAATAAACAAGGGAGCACTGTATTGAGAACTAACTGTTAAGCCCTGGTTTGTTTTTGTGAGGAGGCTGAAAAAGAAACATTGGAGCCAAGTGGAGGGGCCAATGCTAGTCCCAAGATGCCTAAAGCCTTGACCCATGGAAAGCAGGAGCCCTGCACACAGTAGCCAGCCTGTGAGGAGCACGAAACTTGCCAGAAGACACTATTCTAGACATAAGTCAAGGGTGGAGGAACAGTGCCAGAGGCAAGGATCTGATCCAAAGCACTTAAAAGAACAGAAATAAAACATATTGGAGAGAGTGAGGAGACAGGAGCACTCTTTGCTTAACAATTTTTCAGTGCTTTCAATCAAAGAAAATACAGGCTGAAAGAGGTATAAAAAAGAAAATACAAGGGGAAAATAGAGTCATGGAACTGTGTTAAGGAGGCTTTTATTTGCAATTCATGTAACATTACTTACAAATCTTTCTCCAAATGCCATTAAGAAATACCAGTTGGAAAAGATGTTCTCATTTGGTTGTTGCATGCTGCACAAATGTGTGCCATAGTGTAAAAGGAGAAGGAGGTTGAACCAGCCAGGGAATTGAATAGTGTTTGCTCCCACCCTGCATCTTGCGAAAGGGGAATATATTGGCAAGGCTGGGAATGGGCTGTGGTGTAGGGGAAAGGGGGAATCATCTGAACAAGTGTACAGTTCACTTTACAAGCAGACTGCAGATATTTGGGACTTTTCTGTTTGAAATCCACGTGAAGTCTGACACTGCTGCAAATTGGGAAAAAAAGGAAAATGAAAAGAAACCTCATAGCCATTCAGCTAAAATAAATTACTTCTCTGCCACATGTTAGTTTTGAGATTCTTTTATTGCAGTAAGGTCTAAGAGGGGAAAGATCTGATGCTCCTGCTCAGTCTAAAAGAGACATAATCCTGTTCACTGTAGACTAAGTAGGTGATGCAGGGATCATATGCCAGAGTCCCTCACCATTTTCTTGAAGGAAATGGGAAGTTGCTGCTCAAACACTTTCCTTGTAGCTGCACTCATAAACATTTTTTAAGTGCTGCTTCTCCCATCTCCTTTTGAGTTTGTGGCAGCAGCTCTCTGACCTCAGGCCCTTACAGCAGCCAGAAACACTCTCTTAGTCTTCTCAGCTCTGTGGCAGCTCTGACAGCAGCAGCATGCTGCTCTGTGGCAGCTAGCAGATGGCAGGCTTGGTGGCAATATTTCCTCCTACCTGCTGGGAGGCTGGGGACAGAAAGGACAAGAGTTAGCTGTTAGGTTGGATTAGGTGATGTTCACAGCTGTAGTGGCAGAAGGAGTAAGGAAAAGTGGCATATGATGCAAAAGGACAGGACTAAATGTTGCAGAGGTGCTCTGGCAGAGACATGACCTGCCTTAGCAAACTACAATCAAGAAATGCCAGTTGCAAAAAAAAAAAACAAACCCCAGAAGTAGTAGAGCCACTTTTAAGATTTAGTGCGAGAAACAGATTTATGAACACGTGGACATATTTTTATAGCCTCAAACAAAAGTTCTTTTTTTATTTTTTTTTAATATTTCTGAATTCTGAAGGTGCTTGGTGGGGTGGGGTCAGCTAGACTGAGCAAGCTGTTTTCCTCAGTACTGCTGGACCTTTCCTGCTGGACACAATGGTTTTGGTCCCAGTCTCCACACTGGAAAAGGGCCTGTTCTTCAGCTTTGTGTTTAATTATGACTGACACTCTGATCCAAACCCACATAAAAAGAGCATTTTTGCCTCATGACTAATTCAGTCAGATATGCGCAGTTAATTTGCTATTTGCTCCCTGGCTTAGTCCACATATGAGTCAGAAGTTATATATGCAATGTCAAAACCAGAAATTTCTACACATGGGTATTCCTAATAATTTTCAGTTACCAAAGATATTATCATGCCATAGAGCGAGTAACTGTTTCACATTAAAGGCGGGAAAAATATAGTCAGAAGTCCAGTGAGTAAAGTAGGTACAAGTACAGTGCATGGTTCTTCCAGACTGAAATTCAGTCACAGCTGTACAATGAGAAGTCAGCTGTGTATTGTGTTACCTATTTCCTTTTTTCCTTTGATCATGGGATGCTTCTTGTCAGCCAGGCCACCGTTCCACCACCTGGCAGGTGTTACTCATGGTGAGCAGCATTCTCTCTCTGCAGGGAGTATTGGGTGACTCCAGCTTGGTTTGGCTGGGCAGGGCCTGCATCTCCACCACTTTACCATGTACAACTATTTATACCTGTGTCAAGTAGGAAGGAAAAAACTCCATTCTTCTTTCTCTGCCTCTGTGTGTAGGTGCCAGAAACTGAGAAGGGGCAATGTGGGAGGGAGGCAAATCTGCAGTTTTTTATAATGCCAGTCTCTAGCATGAATCTCATATGAGCACTTTCCCAGCAAATGAGCACTGTGCAGTGTTCATGTCCTGTCAGAGGATGTTGGCTCATTGCTAATAATGCTCATAGGATGTGTGACATTTTGGAAGGAGTTTTGCAGTGAAGTTGCAAGAATATGAGATGAATTGCTTCTGATAAAGACGTGCGCAGAAATGACAATCGTAAGTTACAAGGCATATCAAATAGCAGACTGTTTACTGGTGATGCTACACTAACTGCAATTAGACAGTTACATTGCTTGCTGTGCCTAAATAACCTAACATTAATCTTTCTAGAGGAGTCATGGGTATGTAACAAGTGAGATATTGCAGGCAACGACACAGAAATGTCATTATTTCCTCTACATTCATCAGATTATTAGCTGAACAAGCCTACATTTAACTCCTCATCCTTAATGATGAATTACCTTCTTTTTTGGTATGGCAGAACATAATCTCTGGGGAGGCAAAGTAAGGAGAATATAATGGTTTTGCTCTGAAGATCAGAGTCCTGCTATTGAACTGAAATATACTCCTTCCTTATATAAGAAAAATATTATTTGAAAACCACTGATCATTCTGTCTTTCAGTGACAATGTCACTGTGTGTTCTTCTGCTCAGAAAGTGCTACCATCCGTTCACATCCAGCTTTAATGAAATACAGGAGTGTCATGGTTTAGGAATGGTATTCCCCGATTTAATACTCCCACTAAAGCCATGCACTGCTCCCCTTTCCCCCTCCAACTGCAGGCACAAAAAGCAAAGTTCCAGGGTTGAGATAAGAAAATTAACAGTAACAGCAGCAATACTAATGACAGAGAGTATAAGAAAAGAAATTATTCATACAGGCAAAAAAACCCCCCAAACTGTTCTAGACAATACCAGACAGCTCCCTCTGCCAGGTTTTCTAGGCCAGAAGGAGCCTCTTCTTCCTGGCCCTGTCCCCTGGAAATGAAGTGAGGTGGTATAGAATAAGGCTGTGTCCTGGCCATGTCTTCTCCCACCTCGTGCAAAAAATTAACCCTGTCCTGGCCAGAACCAGGACAAGGACAGACCTTGCCCAGCCTTTTACAAGACACTGCAGCCTGATGAGCAGCTAGCAAAATTGTGTCAGGCAGCAAGACAAGTTTCAGAGCTCTCTGTCCAAGTTTCACCACTTTGGTCTGTGCATCTCCTGTCAATGATGGAATTATCACTGGGTTAATGCAAAAGAACATCTTAGGAGGGCACACAACTGCCTGATAATATCAAATGCCTTTCTTTTGCTGCAGACTAGGACAGAGTTCGGGACCAGAGCACTGCCTTGCTTGCTTACTTTCAGCAATTAGGCTCAAAATGGTTAAAATACCATTGCACGATTATATGAGGAATATTATCAAATGAATACAGTAATTAATATGGCATCTGCTCCTAAGAACTCTTCCATTTCCTTCTGGTGGTAGCAGGATATGTCTTTCCCTCCCCCCCCCTTTTTTAAACCACAGTAGCATTCCAGGGATGTGCCATAATATCCTTTTTCTCCATCTGGGAATACTGCATTAGATAATTGCCGTTCACACTCATCTGGTCATCCTCTTTTTTTTATTTTCTTAACATAAAAATATCTTACCCTGTTTCGAGTTTTACTCCCTCTTGCAATTAGTAAATATGCTTAAACTATATTAGGAGATTACCATTATTGCATTTTATTTAAGAGTGTGTCTTTCTAAAGTGCTGCAGGAATTCTTTAAGCACAGGGAATGGCTCCTCTTATAGCCATGCATTGATTTACAAAATGTGACTGGCAGTACATCTCCCTGGAGAAGCAGATGATGTATGAAATACACCCAGCCAGGTCCTGCACACAACATCAAATCACAGCCTGCTGGCCAGGCTGCAGTGGTATCCATTAACATGTTATCAAGCAAGCTGGCAGCACAACAGCACATCCCTGAATTCCTTCATGGCAGTTATGGGTCTCCACAAGAAATCCTTCATTGTAAGACTGTAAGGGTAAAAGAGACAATTCTCTTCAGGTTTCTGTGTCAGGGTTCACCACTGGTATACAATGAAATCTTAGCCTGTGCGCTGGTTTTTAGGATGAGAGATCTGGATATTTAAAATGAGCATGTCAGGCTAGGAAAGCTGTCCACCCTAAACAAGACCAGCTCAGAACTTAGATTTTTTTGTTTTTCTAATTGCCTGCATTGCCAGAATGAGTGTACTCTTTGGCTTTGCTGTTTGAAAGGTTACATTGAAGCAAAATTACAAACGCACACAAAACCCCCGACCCCTCACAACAGCTAAATTTGTAGTGATGACAGGGTTGCCTGGTGCCTTCCGAAACCTCAGATGACAAGAAGCACGAGTGAAGCCAGCACAGACTCTTCTTTTGGACTCACAAAATGAGTCAGATGTTCATGGATTTGGCGTTTTCCACACCCTGCCAGCTCATAGCAATGTGACTTAGCCTGTTCCTTCAGAAAAAAAAGCATGGTACAATGAAACTGTAGCTAGATTCTTGTTTCCTCTGTCTTCTTCTGTATTCTAGATTTTGCTGGAAAGCCTGGTCATCATCAGTGAGTGTCTGCTTATCACACTCAGCATAGGTGTCACAATAAAAAATTACATTGTGGCTGGAGAAACTCCATTTAAATCAGTCAAAGCTTCCCCTCATCAAAGGGAAGACCCCAGACAGCTCAGAGAAAAACCACTCTGTACATTGAGGAAGGTCATGTGCACCCCCTGCATTGTTCCCATAAGCAAGCCTGAAAGCCTAAGAGGCAAGAATATTTTCCTTTTCTTCTGTCTCCATTTGCTGAGACAAAGCTGCAACTCCCTGTAGTGTCCATAGATATGAGTGATGCAAATTTTCTCAAATAGCAGGAAGTCCCAGAGCCCTTCCTGCCCTCTCTGACCCCTTAAGGTGTCAATGTGATTCCTTCCACTTACAGTTCATCTGGGCTGGCAAAACATAGGAGGGGAAGCACAGCCCTGGGCACAAGTCAGCAGCTCTGCAAGCTGCTCAGACCTCCCTGGGCTTTTCAGAGCAAGCACACTTCTCCACCCCATGATTGCTGTGTCCTTAGGCACAGCCCCTCCCTGTGTAAGGAGCTTTTCACTTCAGCTTTCTGCTGAAGAATAACTTTGGAAATATTATTGTCCCAAGCTCAAAAGCCTCTCTGTTCCCTTCACCATGAGTGGATTCTCGCTACAGAGGAATTGCCTCACTTTTTGCCTTGAGGAAAGCAGTCACTCTACAGAAATAGCAACAGCCTCATCACCAGGAACGTGATCCCCCTGCCACAAAGGCGTGGATCCCCAGGCAGTCCCTTGGTCAGCAGAGGCTGCAGAGACACTTCAGGGACCCGACTAGATTCTGTCCACCACAGCATACAGATTAGGAGGAGGTGCTTTTCCGATAGAGCTTTGAAGATTTAGAATGGCATGCTGAACAAATAAGGTTTTGAGTGCATCTTGGGATGTACTGATTAGTTGGATGTCTCCTAGGCATTCCTTTCTTCAGCAGCAGTTATTTCCTACTCCTATATCTAAAACAGTTTTAAAATTTAATCCAAAGATACACTCTGCATTTCTTACATTCTTATAATTCATACATCACTAAGAAAAAATACTGGTTTCATATAATTTGAAGAAATAAACCTTCCCTAGAAAGACAGGAAAGAGAAGATATGACTGTAGTTAAAGTCTTTGTTTTCTTTGAGAAGGAAGTAAGTGATAATGCAAGTGGTGAAAAATTATTTTTCAAAAAAAAATCACTCCAGTGTAATGTGGACTTCCACATTGCTCAAAATTTTCAAAGGCCTCTGAGTATTTCAGGCTCAGGTTACAAGACAAAACATAGACTCAGATAAAAGTCCTGCTATTAAAAAAACTAGACATTTATTTATTTCCATATGTTAGATAAATCCCAGCAAGATTAACTAGTATGCCTACATGTCTAAGTGATGCTTGATGTCAAATTCCATTGTACTATGGAATAAAGTGGTTCATTAGTGAAAGTGTGTCATTGTGTGGCGACAAGAAAGGTGCCTAAGGTGGCTGGAGCAAGCACTTTTATCATAGTCATCTAGGGTATAAACATATTTAAATAATCCTATTAAATATTAATTAGAATGAGTTCTTAAGGAAGGCCTTTTTCTAGTGGCAATTGCAAACTCTTCTCATCATCCAAGCACAAACATAACCTTATTTTGTTCTCCTGTTTGTGCAGAAGTGTCAAGGCTTCGTGCAGTCAGTCGCTCAAATTCCTAAACTGCCTTTGTTTCTGTGAAACAATGTCATTGTGGTGCTCAGCTAGCATATCCTGGAGATTAAATTTGTTTGGGTTTTCCTCTGGCTGACAGACCTGCTTAAGTTCTGGTTCTTAAGTTTGCACTCTATCCCTTCTGGAAAGAAATGTGTTGCTTGGAAATTAATTTTTTTTTGGTGTTATTAATGGTGATCTCTCTTTGAAGTGCATTCTTACTTGGATGAGGATTGCCTTGTCTGGTTTTTGCTTCTTTCTGTTTTCTGGTAATATATTTGTGGCAATGCCATCAAAATTTCCTTTCCAGAATTTCCTTTCCTTTCAGGCAGAGCTATTCAGAAATCTGTAATCACTGCCTCTGGCGTTTAGATCCAAACAATCCCGTATCAGCTTTCCCACTTCTGAGAGGAAAGGGATACTTGCATGTGTCAGACTGTCCTAGAGGCTCTGACTGTGGGTGGGACACTCATGACTCTGTTGGTCTGATGCAAGGCAACGCCTCCTTTCCTGAGTTGAGAAAATACAGCCCATGACTGTTGCTGCTAATTTCTGTATAAAAGTTTTCTGACAGCAAACAGTTTGTTTCAAGACTCAGCTGGAGACAATTATTAATATAATTGCTCATTATTATGATGAATTCTTGACATCTGATGACAGTATTATTTACACTACAATAAAAGAGAACTGTCAGTATTCATAGGATAGATTTTCCTCTCATATAAAACCGAAAGTCTGTTTTTGAAGATTATCACTTCTTGATCAAGACTATATGCTATGACTATCTAGTGTATATAAGCAGCTTTTTTCCAGAGCTGATTAAGCATGGACTTTTCCTCTGTAATGTTTTTCCTGATGAAAAACAACCCAACCATGCCTTTTCATAGAAATAACATTCTCCAGGAGAAAAAGCATGTTTTGGCCTAATACTTCCCCCATCCCTAGTTTTCTGCCAGGAAAACTGAACAGATGGAGTCTCACTACCAATCTGAAAGGCTCAATTTGCAAGAGAGAAAAAGCTTGACAAGGCACTCAGCTAGAAAATTGTCCCTACCTTGAGTAGGTCCAAATAGAACACATTCAAAGTTTATTTTCCCCATTTTTCCATTTTTTCTTAGATCTTTATTTCTTCCAAGCAGAGGAAATTTCATTTTCCGGGCAGCTCAGTCCATGAGCCCCTGCTCCAGTTCTGGCAATGAGCTTTTCTGTGACACAGGTCATGCCCTTTTGCTTTGCTCCTCCAAAGAGAAGTGAACAGCTGTGGCCTCCAGGGTATCATTCTTGGTGTTAGTGACATATTTCCAGGCTGAAGAGTCAGAAAAGCCAAAATGCAATACTGGTGACCATGGTGTCCTCCCAGGAGAGCCACCCAAGCCAAACCCTTCCTGCAGCTTTTGCCAGCCCTCCTTTCCCAGCCCCATTCTAATGTACAGCAGATGGTTTTCAGCTGCCACTTCGCTGTGGGGCAGTCACACAGCTTGATTCATCCCTTATAGAGCTGGCACCTCCCCTTTTTACCTTTGTGTCAACCCATACACTCACTCCTAGGGAGCCTGGTGAGGAGATTCTTCTAACAGTTACTGAGCCATGCCTAATAATTCATTTGAATGCAGCACATCCCCCCCTTGGGCCCAGAGCTGGGGTGCAGGCTGATGGAATGGAGTGTACTGCTTGCTGCTGGGCAATTGCTTTGGCTAAAAAGGAGAGGCAAAGGGTCTGAATGTGTGTTGCAGGTGTTTGCATGTTTTGCCAGTTGAATTGTCTGCCAAAATCATTTTGAAGTGCTTGGATTTTCTGGTGGAGGCTAAAAGGTCTGAACAAATAAATATATTACAAAATCAGTATATACACAGAAGGCAAACAAGCACTTTCTTCCCAATGGGGAGCTGGAAGGGAGGCAAATCACCAGTTCCTGGAGTCGGTATGGTGCAGGAGTGACTAATACACCACCCCAAAATCCAATTGTCTTGCACAATCATGAGTATCTTGCCTCATATAGACGGAAGGAGAACCTTCCCTCGATTTGCAGCAGTTTAAGATAACACAGCTGACAAAGCAGGACCTTACAAAGAAACACTATCTCAGAGATCAGGAGAGAAATTATGGCTCATGAGAGCTGTGTTCAGCTTCAGTTTCACTTGCCTGTGTTTGTGTGAGAGCAAAATGTGGTTTGAGAAGTTCAAAATGCCCTGTGAAAATACACAGCTGTTCCCTTCATTTAGAAATGAAAGACAGCTCAAAAAAAACCCGGCTGTAATTCTAGCAGTCGTGGTTCTGCCTCTCTCAATGAGTTACAGCTGGCCAGGCACTCAAATTCCCTGCGAAATGCTGCTCTGAACTCAAAGCCACGGGGCAGCGCGGCATGAAGGGATCGCCATAGTAACCATTCTTTGTGTCTACAAAAACTGATGGACTGTTTTCAAAGGAAATGACATCGAAATGTGGCATTCTCTGTCTTAGATAAAAATAATACTCCCCTGGTGAATCAAATTGCAGGAGACACATGAAGCTTTTTTTTTATTACTATTTTTTTTTTTTGTTGGGATTTGGAAGTTTCTAGGTATGATTTACTCCATAGTTCTTTAGAATGGGTTTTCATTTGCAATCACTAGAGCTAACAGCACATTGTGAATATGTATCTTGACATAGTTTTAACTACTATTCAGAGTGATCTCCACATTGATTCATTCTTCACCATTCATATTTTTCTGGTGTAAGATTTCCACGGCTTGAAGCCACAGAAATATGAGTAGTATATACCACAAGTTGTCAAAGGGAGTACTATTAAAAAATCTAATTGGATCTGACATGATTTAATTTTGCTGAACTTCTGCCTTGAAAGAATATATAAAGCTCTCACCCTGGCTTGGAAAAAGGTCATAACTGTAATGCTGGGCATGGGACAGCTCGTCTGTCTATCGGGTTGTTCTTCAAATTTTACATGTAGAAAGGATACAGGTTGATATTCAACATACTGCCATCTAATGTTTATGACAACTTCATATTTATTTTCAAGCACATCTGATCACTACCAGGAATGTGTCTGCAATTACAAACTTTCAATCTTTTCTGATCACCAAGAGAAGTGAATTAGAGTGATAGTTCTCAAGCTGCAATTCTCTTACCTCACTTTGAGCCTTTCATTGTATTAGATCCATGATCACCAGTCATGAAATAGGGCATGGAATATTACTATAGAATTATTCCTGCAAGGTTCCCCCAACTTCTGGCAGAACTAATTCTATTATTTAAAAAATCCCAATGCATTTAAACTGGACTGTCTGAAAGAAGATTTTAAACCATTCAAGTTGATTTCTTGGCCCCAATAATGTTTTAAATGAATAAAAAGATATCTGAAGATTCTGCAAGACCAGCATCTTCAACAGATAGGCCGAGGGTTTAATGACTTATTCTTATATGTGTCTGCCAGAAAATATGTGCAAAAATTAGTAACTAGTATGGTTAATCAATATTTACTGAAATGTCCTATTTCCATAGTATGAATTATAGAGTACAGAACATAGCAGACTTCTTAGTGGAACTGAAGCTGTTTGGAAAGAGATTTGAATGGAGAGCAAAGATAAATAAACCATCACTGTTTTTCTAGAGATCATACACTTTATTCTTTGCATGGAGAGAACTTTACGGTGGTGGCTTCAGAACAGAGAAAAGTTTTTGTTGAAATTCTGAAAGGAAGCATGCCAAAAATGCACAATGAGAATGTTCAGACATGGTTTCTGTGCCAGTAATGTGCTGGGTTGTGTTAGGAAGATATGCTTGGTGAGACAGAAGATCAGATGAACTGTTGCAAAGTGATATTAAAGGACAAGGGTTGCTGTTTTTCTAAACTTTAAGAATCATAGTAACCAAGGTAGAAATAATAAAGCAAGTCTTAACTTGAAAAAAACCAGCAATCTGATATTGTAAATCAAAGGTAATTTAGCTAAAATGTTTCATTTTTACTAGCTTTGCATTACTCATACCTGAAAAATGACACTTGGGCATGGGGTATTTGGTGAGAACACAGAGCGATTTGATGGATTTGAAAAAAGTTACAAAACTTTACAAATGTAAAGAAGTTTAAAAGTTTTAAGCATCTGCTGTCACCTCATCAAATTATGTATTGTTTTCATTTCATCGTGAGTGTATGACTACCTTCAGACATAATTTAAATATTTAAATACAGAAATATTTCCCTAGCATTTTGTTGGTTTGATTGTTTGGTTGATTTTGGATTTTTTTAAGAGTGGCAATGTTTTAAGAGTGGATGCAGGATTCTTCATCTGAATTTTGAGAACAAGGATTTTCAGGCTGGCTACATCTGGCAACACACTGATTGTCAAAATACAGACACATAGAATATGCAATGAAAGCAAATTTCAGAAGCATGGCTCAGTACAGTTTTCCTCCAAAGCAAGACTCTAGCACAAGATTATGAAACCATAAATTAATACATACGAAATCTCCTTGTGTTGTTGAAGATTTACTTTACTCCTGGTTTTCAGTTTGTCCTCACTACTCTGGGAGGCTGTGGTTACTCTGACTGCTTGGTTTTCTCCACCAGAAGCCCAGGCAGTCCTCACATCACCTGAGTGCAATCTTAAAGCAATGTAAACAGAGTTGTCACCAAGGGGTTTGCAGGCCCTGGGCAAATTAGATGCATGGGCAAATCAGACCCATGATGTCCTTTTTTTCTTTCTATTTCAGTTCACTGCCACTTGCCCTTTTTCTTCTTCCCCAGCAACCCCCAATACACACCAAAACAGAAACAGCAAACCCTTCCTACTGCACACAGTGTGCAGCCAGGTTTAAAGACGTATTGGTGTTGTATTTACTCATTATTTTACCCAAATCTTTCCACACTCCCCAGGCTCATATTGCTGTGCAATGGTGGCTAGTGGGAGAAGGGTCACTTTTTTTTTTTTTTTTTTTTTTTTTTTAAATTCCTGTACAAAACTTTGGGGAGCTACTTAATTGGAGAGCTTCTTTTTACTCACTAGCATAATTTTTTAATTTCATTTCAGCTTTATGATGGGCCTGACACACAAGCCAACCTGATAGGCATCTTCTGTGGACAGTCCCTTCCACGGGCAGGGAGCACTACAGGGACCAGCCTCCATGTGGAGTTTTACTCTGATGGACTGAATGCTAGAAGTGGGTTCCAGATGCTATGGCACATTGATGGTAAGTTAACCTGGTTTCCTCTGGGAAGGTAGATTTCCTTCCCTGAGTGTGTAATGGAGTCCCAGCTTATGCCACTCTATGCCATCTAAATAGAAATGACCCATGACAGCTCTAAATCCATTGCATTTCCTCATAATTCTTCACATACTTTCCCAGTGGATGTTTCTGTACATGAACACCATCAAAGATCAGCTGTTTGGAGATTGAGAGCTATTACTGAAATATGCTTTCACTTCCCGTAGCAGGCACAGGGATGAGGGGTATGTCCAAAATTCCTGTACTGAACTGGAGATAGATGCTGTCATGGGGAACTGTGAGTGACTTGGGCTTTTTAATGGGAACATTCAGCCCTTAGTTTTCCCCATTTCTATAGACTTCTGTTTTCTGTGCAGGCTTCTCTTTATTTTAATTTAGTGGTACTTGTTTTTTTCAATAGTGTTCACTTCCAGCTGCCCCTGCCCCATTTCTCTGCATGAAATAACATTGGCAAGGTTATACTTTGGTGTTTGTTCTCTTGTTCTTGCATGTCATGAAAACTGCCACAGGCCTTATTAAACAGGCAAACATGCATGCCAACTATAAACAAATCTGTTAATGATTGTACAACTGCAAACCGAGGCTAAAAATGTGATATTTTTCACTCTGCTTATTTAACAGCAATTGTGGATGTAACAAGGTTAAATCATGTGCCGTTGTACATCCCACCAAAGGGGTTCCAACCTTGAAAATAGTTAAATCACCCCAGTTGCCCTGTCTGTCTAATCAGCCCACAGCATTCAGGTTTGACAGCATTGTGAAGCAGCTGAAGGGGGCTGCAGGGGCCCCACTGGGGGCTGCTGAGGTGTAAGGCTGTAAGGCTTTGAATGGAAGCTCCTTGCTCCTACCACAGACTGCTGGGGCTTGGAGGCTCCCAAAAGGCTCCACAGAGGTGCCTTGCATTCAGCATTCAGGTTTCTGTGGGGGAGGGACACACACTGGGGAGTGGGATGTGTAGCAGGAGCCAGCAGGGGAAGGGCTGCAGCACAAAGGTACCTTCTTGTGCTTTGGGGTGACGTCATTCTGGAGCTGCACAAAAGAAGAAAAAGCTGAGGCTTTTATGCACAGCCAGATGACATCAGTTCCATACAGTAGCCATGGTGCTGGGTTAACTTGCTTTTCTAAAGCTCTCAAAGCTTTCCAGAATTGCCTGCATGGTAAACACTCTTGTGCTTTCCCTCCTTTCCCACCCCTCCACAGTCCTTTGCTGCACTGACATTCATTTCCCTGTCAGAGAGCACTGCCCTTCTGTTAATTCCTGGACTCTAAACTCCCCCCTGATTCTGCCCAGGGCCCAGACTGCTAATGTGGGACTGTGTCTAAGCAGCAGACCAGGATCTGTGGGGTCAGATAGGCCTGGCACTTAGGGAATGTCATTGCTGGCTCAGAACGTCACAGCTGTGACTTCTGACAGCTTGAAATGTGAGTGTAAGTTCCTCCAGAGCTGACCACAGTTCTCATGGTTTTGTTGATTCCAAAAATTTCCTTTTCTTTTCTCCATTGGAGTCATGCACAAATACAGCTATTCCTCTTACTCTTGGTGGCTACACTGTCTGGTTGCCCTAGAGTGGATAAATTAGATATATCCCTGTGGTTGGGATATATATATTTACCTCTCCCTTCTGGAAATCTTTCAAATTCATTAAAAAAAATTACTGGAAAAAGTCTCCATGTCTAGGGGAACTGATCAGGACATGCAGCCTTTGACTTGGGTATTTCAGAGTGAAGCCTTTGGGTCCCTTCCTCCCTGAGGGCAAATTCCTAGGGGAATCTACATGCAGATCTGGTAACATTTCACCTGACAAGAAAATAACAGAGCTACATATATTGCTGAGAGAAGAGCTTTTATTTCTGCTCCAGTGACAAATGTGTGCTCTAGAGTTCAAGCTGCTGTGAACTATTTCTCAGGCTGTCCATGTGCTCCTTAACTGGCAGTTGAGAAGCCTCTATGAGATACATATCAAGGACATTCACATGTTTGGATGGTAAAGAGAGCAGCACTTTTATATTTGCCATGTGCCTGATACAGTTTGCTTCAGCCACTCTTCTCAGTAGCTTTTTCACAGGTATGAGGTGGCCAAAAAAAGACAAAAGCTTACCTCATTGATAGCTGATTTGAGTAGCCCCTCCTGACACAGATGAAACAAAGCTGTTTTGATTTAAAACATTTACATCTGATCTTTCCAGCTGCTGAGGCAACCTGCTCTAAAAAGTGGTTTATTTGAAAACCTAAAGGCTTTCACAAAGACAAAATCAGTAACTGATCTTAGGAGAGTGCTATTATTTATGCTTGAAAGTGTCCTATGTAATTTTAACTTGGACGGAAAGCTCTCATGCAGAGAAGTCAATTTAAAAATTATTGAGGTTCTGAAATTACACTGTTCATCTAAGGGGCTTTCGTCGATGAGGACAAATTTAGAATTGATTTGGCTATATCACTAATGTTTTCTTTGCAGTCAGGGCCTCAAAAGGATTATTTACCTGTGGAAAGCTTGAATCTGCAAGGTGCTTTTTCTCCTTTCACTCTGTTTTAGGAAGCTTAACATAGGCAAACATATGGGAGCATATATTGGCCATTTGAGAAAGATAAAACTTGTGGTAACATTCTGGATATTGCAAAAATGAAATGCCAATCAAATGGCTTTCTCTAAAAAAAATTCAGGAGGCCAAGAGGGCAAAGGTCTCTCAGTGCAAAATTATACCAGTGACAGCTGTCATATCTGAGAAGACACACATTTCCTAGACCTGTCACTTACCTTATTAAGCAGTGTACATGTAGGGGCTCACTGCTTTATATATACATCTGCATTTCATTGGAAACATTTGGGGCTGCTTGATTGTCAATAGACCTTATAAATTTAATTGTGTCTACTCAGCATAGTCCAAATTTGCACCCACTATTCTGATTTCTGTTTCACATTGTCAGTATATGTGTCTGATCAAATGTTAAATAGTTAGTGCTTCAGAGAAGCACTACAGAAACAGAGATTAGATGAAGCTGCAGAAGTCATTCACTGCAAACATTTGTCAGGCATCCATTAGGATTGCTGAAGAGAATATCACACTGTAGGTCAGCCAGGGAGCTGAGGACCAGATTTTCTAAGCCCGAATTATAGCTCTGTGTTTATTTCTCGTGTAACCTTTGACAAATTGCCATTTGTTCAGTTTCCAAAAATGATTATTCCTTTTCAATGTCTTTCTGTGACATTAAGTCCAAGGATGAACAGGATCTGATACTAACAAATCAGAAAGCAGAAAGCACCCAAAAGATTATCTCACTTGAATTTTTACTCTCTTTTATAAATCCTTATGACATAAATTCTTCTATTTCATCTACTGGACAATATTCTATAACCAAACCTACCCAAGAGAGCAAAAGTTTTCAGAATCAAATCCAAATTATACTTCATGCAAGTATTATTGTAGTAGAGGCAAATGTTTATAGTACATGCTCCTTGCAGTTAGAGTCAGTTTACATTTACTGAAATGTTTCACCACAACTGGAAAATTCTGTATCCTTTCATTTCCCTAACTTTGATTTTACAGGAACAGTGCCAGTTCTCTTTAACCTTTATGGATGGGATTTTTTGAGCCTGTGGCTAAAACTTACCCATGAATAAATCTGAAAACCTTGCAAATAATAGAGTTTTCCTCAGATTACAAAATTTCTGTTCAGCTATAATTATTTATGAGAATAGAGATTCTTCTTTGGTTAATGAACACCATCTGCTAGCCAGACAGGCAGTAATATGGAAAGATCTGTAAATCATCCCTTGCACAATCTTCAATGAATACATAGATTTTAGTCAGAGGAAAGCAAAACCACCAAATATATGTTTCCTAAGTTTTCTGTTTGTTGTCTGATTTCCTAGCAACTAACACCAGAGTAGGTAGTAGTTTTCAGCATTTTTCAAGGGAATTCCAGAACCTTTGCACTACTAAAAGAGTACCTCTCCTTTTTATTTTCCCTCTCGGTTTAACTGCATGGCTGAAATGTCCAAAATTACTGCAAGGAGGTTGGCACAAACTGATCATGTGCTGTATGCAGTTCAGCTACAGGAAACTTTTCCACTGTGCAGCTGTCTGCATTTTGCAGCAGACTGCAAGACCATGCATTTCTGTGCTGAGAAAAACTTTTAAAGATGTTTCACTAAGGAGCAGAATGGCTTGGTACTATTCACTTTTATTTCAGTGAGAGCTGAAGTAAAGCAGCTATTTAGAGGTTCTGCTTCTGCATTTTTATTTATCCCTTAAGACCAAATTTTTTTTACTTTGTTGCTGTAAACAGCCCAAATTCCATTTATTTGAATAGAATAAAAATTTGATTTGATATTTGCAGGCAAATGCAAACATTGGGAGAAGGTTGGTATTTGTGTAATTAATTATTCATGTAACTTTGTAATCAAAATTTCATAATCATTTCCAAAAGTTAATTATTTGAGTTTTCTCATTTTGGTGTTGTAGTACAGCAAGTGAGTTTAAATTTGGAACATATGTTTTAATCTCTTAAGCATTTATGCAAATATTTTTTAAATTCAACAAGCATCTATATTTTCAGCAAAGCACCACAGAATTGATTCTTACCTCATTCTTATAAAGAACAGAAACATCATGCATCCTGGCAGTTGGCCAGAGAATTCAGAGACAGTGCTTCTGCTCTGATAGGGAGGTTTCTAGTGGCATATGCGGGTCAGTCAAAAAAATACAGGTTTGCAGTTCACATATTTGCAAAGATCAGTGAGTTGTTTTTTTTCAGCTATTAGTCAGTGAATGCTTAGGCATAAAGTCAAGTGGTTTTTATCTGTATAAGAAATTAATCTCAGAGACTTAAACTTTACCTCCATTTTACTGGAACATTTACAACAAATCCCTCCAATTTAAAAAAAAAAAAAAAAAGAAAGAAAGAAAGAAGAAAAAAAGAACCTTTTATGGTAGCATCTTTAGTTGGAAGAAAAGAAATGGGACATTAAAAACAGTTTGACCTTCTTAGTCATGTGATTCCAGAGAATGTTGATTGAGCTCAGAGGAAATACAAACCTCTCTGGAGAGGGAGTGTGAGTAATCTGAATGCTACCTGCAAGGGTTGCATGCAGGAAAGGTCTGTGCCTCAAAGAAGAGCACACAAGCTTTCCACTCCTCTAAGCCGTTTCTGGGTTTAAATAAAAAACATCTTTTGTGGCTATCAGGAAACTCTTAGTAGGAGAAGCTGAGTCATAACTGCCTGTTAAGTTTTAAAATGTTCCCAGCTTTCTTTGGGCTGAGATAAATAGCAATTGGCTTTGTTTTGCCTGCTGAAACTCCCCTGCTCCCTGGTCCCACCCCCTCAGGAGCCGAGACATTAAGTCTGTTTGTTGAGAAATCTTTCTGTTTCCCAAGCTGGCGAAGAGGCCTTTTCCTCCTGAGGTCTGTCCATAGTGACTGTGTAATTCTGGCTGCTGAGAGGAAAGAAAGTCTGCAAATTTCACTGTAAGGCTTCCCTGACTATACCTTTTGTTCTCCAGTTGTAAAACCTCAACAACGTGGTTTCTTTAGAGGAAAACCAGACCATCTTCTAATGGCACTGGGGAAAAAAAGGGGTGGTGGTTTACACTGAAGCTTTCTTTCTCTCCATTTCACTGATTAAATGTTCATGGATATCAAAGTTTCAGGGGCTTAACATTTACCTGTGCTGGCAGCCTCAGAGAAGGAAGTGTACTGCCTTTTCTTCACAGGGATCAAAGGCAAGACTGGTTTAAAATACACTTAAAATCTTCTTTAACTCTTAGGCTGAGATGCCCAGTAACTTGGCAGTGTAGCTCTGTGACTGCAGGGCAAGTCATGTCTGGCTGCATCGTGTGCAGCAAAGTGGGTAAAAGGGAGAAGGGCTAAGCCTGTGCCAATTCACCTGTGAGTCAACTTCAGCTAGGTAAAAGTTTATGAGGATTAGTGACAATTCTTTTGTTTGAAAGGTGCTGGTGGATTCTGTGTGATGGACTGAGAGAGATCAGTGTTACATGGCTGGCATGGCCTCACGTCTGTATTGAGATATCTCCTTTTCAGCTTACAATAGATTCTTACAGCTTTGCTCCCTCTCAGGCCCGCTGCTCTTTCCCCTCATAGATTTGTGGTTTGCAGTCCTAGCAGTCCTATAGCCAAGCCAAAGTCAGGTTTTCTGTGTGAAGCTGAAAGACCCCATGGTAGAGATGATGGTAAATACTTCTGGGACTTAGCAGCTACAAGTTTAGCATGAAAGGCATTAAGGAAAATATTTGCACTTAATTGAAGAACTGATCTACAGCTTCCTGAAAAAATAGGTGTAAGGCAGAGCAATGGCCAAAGACACCTTGTTCAAATTGCAAATTATTCTTAGATTTAATAGAGATGAGATGAGTTTTACACATCTGTATGTATATGCTGAGCAGATCAAAGGAGTAGTTTATTTGGTTTATGTTATAAAATATCTCCTATAAATAAAGGCTCTGATACAGATGCCATTTATCACTCTGACATACCACAGTATCTGCCCCTGGGAATATAGAGCTCACGGTTTGTTAGATGGTTTTATTAAGTATTTTGGGGTTTTGCCATGTGACAGAATCTTTCCTCTGGAGATGAAGCCAAAGAGATTGATGGAGAGCGGGCATTACAAAGCTCAAGTGACCCCATAAATTCTCTGTAAGCAAAAGATTAGTGCCTAAATGAAACACTTGGGGAGCTTGTAATATAAAGAGCAAAAAAAAAGTGCTGCTGGAAGGCAGAGTGGCACACACAAAATCAGATCAGGCACAATCCTTTTTCTTTCTGCATGTGACAGATACATAGCCACCCTACAGGCTTTTCTAAAGGTAAAGTTAACTGTGAATGTAGCTGATCTAAATCTGCCCAGATACTGAGAGAGCTGCTTATGCCTGAACTTGGGGACTGAGTCAGGAGTAGCATCTTCCCAGGAATTCAATAAAAAGAGGCTAATGCTACACTTACCACGTCTCCATAAAGCAATGATAAAATTAGTGTCAGATGCACAGCTGCTTTGTCCTGTTAAACCTAGGCCTGCATTTCATCCATTGTTTTGCTACTGTTTGTTGGTTTTTTTAAAAAATCTAGTTCATACTATGAAATAACTTAGTCACCCCAGGGTCTGGGGAGTGGTGTTAAGACAATACTTTCTTATCTGAAAAGAAAATACATAACTTTTCAAACATGGCTTGTTTTACAGTTGCACTGTTACAATTGAAAATAAAAAATAAAAAAAAAGAACATTCAACCCACCAAGTGTCAGAAAGCTGGTTTATCCACTGTGATCTGGCAGCTTGTAATCATTCTCAGTAGGCTGAGGCAAATTGCATTGTCTTTAATTTTATGATTTCTAAAGCAGTGGGAAATGGCCTTTTTACAACAATAGAAATATCTCCCTATGATAATTTAGCTTGTGCATTATTTGAAGTCAGTAAGAACTGAGAAGGGATCTGATTTAGATTTCTTGAGCTGATAAACTCAGAAGCCAATGCAAAAACTGTCACTTTTTTTTTTGTTTGTTTTTTGGTTTTGGTTTTTTTTTTTTGTCTCAGTTTGTTCAGCAGTGAGAGCAGATGCTGAGGTTTGGTATGAAACGTACCAAAACAGGAGGTGAAGCACTTCCTGCACAGGCTGTGCAAACAGCTCCAGCCTGCCATTCTCTTCCCGGGGTCCCTGTGACAGAACAGGCCTTCCAGCCCACTGTACACATTTGTCTCTGAAATGGGTGCTACTGCCTGTCTTTATCAGAGGTGTTGGTGACTTTTTCCAGAGCTCCTCGCTGACAGGCTGCTTTGCTTTCTTCTCAGGTTGTGGACAAGAACTCTCTGGCCCTTCTGGTTCATTTCACAGCCCTGGCTACCCCAGCAGATACCCAAGCAATAGGGAATGCATCTGGTACATCCACACAGCACCTGGCAGCAGCATTCAACTCACCATTCAGGAATTCGACATTGAGTATCACCCAAACTGCAGCTATGATGTTTTGGAGGTAAGAGCGTTAGTTTTACTCCTTTAAAATACACAAATTATATTCGTTTCTATCTGGAACTGATAATCCCAAGACTGCAGGTGCAGAACAAACAATCCTACCACAATTTCCCATTCTGCTGTGGTAACAGTTATGTTCAACAGGTGTTGTCACAGAAGCCACAATGTTCTTATTATTTTCCCCTTTTACGCCTTGGTAAAAGTATACCTTAATCAATTATGATGCTACACACTGTATGCTTCCTAAAGAGACAAAACTGCTTTGAAAAACTTAGCCTTTAAAAGCCTAGCTTTTACAAAAAACTAAGCTAAGCACAGGGTACCATGAAGATAATTTCCTGATTCAAAGTAAGGTGGTGGATCACTGTGGGGGATAAGTCAGGTGAGACCTTGTGTAGGCCCTTCCAAGGAAGTAGGGAGATTTATAATCCTGAATGATGAAAATTATGAAGAATCTTTGCACTCAGAAAAAAAAAAATAAAAATAAAAGAAGAGGCAATATCCTAGTCATCTTAGGGTGGTGGAAAAAGGAGAAAGGGGGCCTCTCTAAAGATGGACTGACCTTTAAGAGACCCATAAGACTGGATGACCCTGTTATACATGACATCTTTTCACTCATGTTGGTAACCAGCCAGGTGACCAGTCTCAGCTAACAGAGTTGAATAGACTTCCAGTACCGGAAGAAGGGAGAGGGAATAATTTCAGGAAGAACTTGTTTAGAATTATAGACTTTCTTGACTGCTCTCACTTGAGACTTTTGAGATCACTAATGGAGGTACGCTTGTTGGGACTTTTTGTCAATGTTAGTACATGGGTGACATTTTAATGTTTGTGTAATGAAGATTGATTAAGAGAACTTCTACCACTCTGCTGCAGCCTTTCTTCTCCTCCTCTCCTGGGTGATGTGATACAGCATACGGTTAGACAAATTTCTGTCCAACACCCACACCTATGCACTCCTGCTCATTCCCACATTAGTAGCTTTGATTTCTCCAGACAACATTAATTACTGCACACTAGTTAGCAATATTCTTGGAAATTTAACTCACATTCTAAAGTAGGTCCAAAATATGAGATTGCTAGATAGATACGTAGGTAGGTAGGTAGGTAGATAGATAGATAGATGGATAGATAGATAAGAATTTATATGAGTAGAAGACATGAAACTTAGCTCCAGTTTTCTGGCTCTGAAACAGGCTTCTCTAGCTTATCAATACAATGGTAGTCTCGACCAAATTGACACTGGGCTTTCAGTATACTATTAACTTTGGGACTTCTGTAAGATGTGGATAAGGAAGTTGTTCCATGAATTCTTCATCAGTAGCATTGGCAATTATCTCTGTATGTCCCACTGCTGATACTGGAGACTGAGTAGGTGACCTGTACTGGCTGGTTTGGGTATTGATGAAGTCTGTTGTATTGCATCTTCGTTGTTCTTTGTGCCCAGAATTACCAGCTTGAAGATAATCTGCCTATAAACTTCAGGTTTGCCTCCGTTGCCCAGAGGAATCCATAAAACAGCCTCCAAATCTAAATTTGCTGTGGGTGGCCATTTCTTGAATAGTCCAAGGGCAATACCTACATGTGCAGAGGGCTGCTCAGGAGCTATCGTGATCCAGCAAGAGCCCAGATGGCTGGCAAACACTTGTTTGAGAACTCTTTGATTGGGAAGGTAGCTGGCCTGAAACCAATTGAGTGGATTGCTGGACACCAACTACTTAAAGACACTGTTTAACAAGACCCTGCAGTTTGCAGCTCTGGGTGCAAGGTTTTGGGTTTTGGGTTTCCTGTCTTTGCCATTTACAGCTTAGTTGCTATGTTTTGTTCCTTTCCAACCATACTGATTCATCTGCACAGATGCTTGAACTTGCTGCTTGAACTCCCCTGCCTCCCTGCCCTCAGAACTGGCATGATCTGAGTTACTTGTCTCCTGACCTTGGTTCATCCAGTTCCCAACACCTGTGTCTGATCTGCTGGCAGATAACCTAACATAAATCAACTTACAGGGGAAAATTGGTTCATGTCTTACTGCATGATCAAAGGTCCTGCCTGGCTGCACAGAGCTTTCCCTGCCAAACTGCAGGCACACAGTGGAGCTTTATGTACCTTGCCACATGCATATTTTCTTGCTTTTGTTATAAAATTCTTTGATAGCATGATTGACATAGTCTGCACAGAGCAAGTGATGACTCAGATTTAGTGGGGGAAAAAAAAGAACATGGTTAGCCATTTTCAGAAGCTGCTTTTTCTTGTCATCTTCTTTCCTGTAGTTGTCTATGTATGTCCAAGCTGAAAACTACACATGCATTTAAGTTTGCAGAGTGTTAAAATAAAGAGATTACTGGTGTGCTTTTGATACAGTGTGTTTCAGTGAACACTAAGGTTCCACAGGTCTTTCACTTTCACATTATCTTCCCAAAAGTATCCTGTCTAAGTATCTTTGGGGTTTGAAGTCTGATTTTGCTCATGGTTATTCTGCCGATTTCACATTTTCCTTATCTCTGAGTAGTAAGTTCTACTGCTTCCTGCTTTCTTTCATGTCAAACAGTTTTGCAGTTTTAATAGGCAGTCAAAATCAGTACTAAAGTAGCTCTGCACTCTGCTGTCCCCCATGTCCCATTCAGTCTACTACCTAAAATAAGATATCTCGTGATAAATATTTCCCAGTAATCACAAAACTTGCTCTCCTGGATGCATTTAGCTTTTGCTTAGGAACACCCTCTTCCCTTTGACCTGGCAGAGAATTTAGGAAAATTCTAAGAGATATTTCCCATTGCAACACCTTTGCTGCTAACTTTATTTTTATACCCTTGTTTCTCATAGTCAGTATCCCAGGACTGCCATATGTTTCACCAAAACTGCAATAATAGTTACATGATTTTTTTTTTCATGTGAAATCGTCAGGTTATACCCATGGCTCAAGTGTTTGACACATTCTTCTTTAATCTTTCTCCCTGTTTCTTTTCTGCAACACTGTTGCAGTCTGTATTTTTTTCTTCCCCTTCAAATTCTGTTCCTTTTATAAACATTCAAAAGTAAACTTAAATTGTTCTTGAAGATGTTTTGTAGAGATGTTCCATGGAAATAGATGACATAATTTTGGACACAATGAAAAGTTAAAATAATTTTTAAATGGCTTCTATTGAAAATACATTCATAGAGAAAAATTATCATGTCTGCTTTGAATAAATTATGACACATAAATTATGACATCTTCTCCTTTGCATGGACTAGATTTTTATAAACTATAAATATATTCTGCCTCAGCAAGATGTAGCTCTGAGCTGAACAGGAAGGAAGTGTCAATCTATTGCACTTCCAAGTCTATTAGATGCTCTGGTCTTCTCATTTAAATATAAAGATATATAAGGTATTACCACAGTTCCTAATTCTCTCTCAAAGCCAGGCTCTCTTTGCTGGAAGTTAAATCTGAGTAGGGATCAGTGTTATTCCCAGAAAATCTGTGTCATGAGGGTGACCAACCACATAAAAACAGCTTTTGTTGCTCATAACTCTGGAATGCTGACTGTTAACACTAAATGGAGCTAACGGGGCAGAAGCAAATGATAAGAACAGATTAAACCCATGGGCTTTATGGCAGTGTCCTGCAGCCCTGCTATGCCATCCAATATCACTTTATCTCAGGATAAGGTACTCTGCTCAGACTAGATGTTTTTATTTTTTTCAACTCAGACATCCTATCTCTCTGTATGAACCACACCCTTGAATTCATTCTTTCCGTCCATTCTCTTTTCCCTCTTCTTTTTTCATGTGGTAACTATTGGTTTTTCTCTTGGTAGCCAGATATAATATTTTATTGTTTTTTGTCATGGAAACATTCAAACTTGTTTTTGTTCCAGCCCTTATGAAAGCATCTGATTAATTGAACTGACCTAAAGGCGAAAAGAAAATATACTCCTAACTATAAAGAGCATGCCTCTGACTGCTTTTTATTTTGAAACTGTGGAGAAGCTGTTGCCGAACAGTTAACAATGTAAAGGAGACCCACAAACTTCAGATTTCCACCAATATTTCTTCCCCATCCTTAATCCTTTTCCAACTGGTCAATTTGAAGTGTTCAGCTTGGGCCAAGTTAATTTCTGAGGTAATGCTGCAGAAATCAGCAGGGTTTGTGTCAGAGCTGGGTTTGGTTCCCTTGCCCATGGTGTGCAGAGAGCCCCAGGGAGCTCCAGGGATGATGTGAGAGGCTGGTCCTTGAGACTTATTAGATGCATATTAGAAACTCCTGCTGTTTCCTCTGCCACATAGCTTCCCTGGGCTGGTTTAGATGATTAAGAGCATGTGTTCCAGCTAGAGCCCATGCTGTGGCTCTGACTCAGGGACTGCGCCACAAACACATTTTAAAATTCACATATTGAACAGACTTCTGACAAATACAGCAGTCACTGGGCCTCACAAGCAGCCAAGCAGTAAGATTTTTCTGAAGACACTGAGCTTCCAGCAGACAAACAGACTTCTTTCCCAGACCATGACAGCTTCATTACAGATTCTGAACCTGAGCTGTGATTTCATCCATACTGACTTCTTTTGAATGCCTTGAGACGATCGATTGGACAGAGGAACCATTATCCATTCAAGTCATGCAGCCTCTCTGCAGAATGCAAAAAAGTGCTGTCTTGGTCAAAATAAAAATGTTTAAGCTATTAAGCCTGTGTTATCAGCCACCACAGCAAAATACTGTCTTTTGAACATCTATCAGACTATGATTTTTTTAAAGAAAAATTAATTCCTTCTTTCTTCTGGGAATGCAAGCCTCAGGTCCTGAGGTCTCACATTAACCTAGAGTCACTGAATTTTTTACCACTTAAAACCAAATTATTTCTCTTATATCTCAAACATCAGAGCAGTGTCAGGTCCTGTAAGTAGCTAGTGAGCGCACAATTAATCAAATTATGTAACAATGCAGTACACTTAGCCCTGGATGTGGGGGGACTAGCTCAGCTCTTTGTTATACTTGCTCAGATATTTAGCTTGGACAGAACCCAAGCTTCTTCTGGGGTTAAAAAGTGTCCAACAGAGCTTATTAAAATATTGAGTTTCCCCTCATCTTGAAGTGATCATTGGAAAAAAGGACACATATAAAGTTGTTTCTAACAGTACTGTCAGTTTCTGAGAAAGAGGCATGGATTGCCTCTTTTAATTTTCTTGATGTTTACCAAACTGTCAAATTTTGGACTGAAGTTGAGGTGCTACGGTGTTGCGATTTTTTTTGCCTTATATTCCTATTCTCTGTTTTGGGGTTTTTTGGTTGGTTGGTTGTTTTTGTTGTTTAGGGTTGTTGGGTTTTTTGCTGTTGGAGCTTGCTGTTATCTATTTAGTTTTAGGATTTATACATAATATATGCTTGTAGAATTGGAATCTTTCTATTACTTGTTCAGTTGCTGAAAGACAGCAGCACATTCTTTATTTGGTGTATCTCTTTTATAGTTTCCACATCCAAGCCGACCTTTGCAGCTGCAGTCCTACCAGGGACATACCAGTGGAAGGTGGCAGACTGTCAGTATTGGGTGACATTCATTAGCGTGCAGGAAGCCAAGAAAATCCAATCACTGAGGGCTCTAGGCATCAAAAATTGGAAATTGCTCTGAGCATGTGTGTTTTCTTCAGCTTTGAGAGGGAAGACTAGGGAAGGTGAGCCAGTTCCACCAGTTATAGATGGGGTCAAACTAAAATCCTACATCCCTTCTGGAAAACAAGAAACAGGGTTAACAAGGCTTTAGCACTGCCACCTAATTCACTTTACTTGGTTTAAAAATGCATTTTAAGTACATTATACTGCTGTGATGCTTAAGAGCATGGTGGTTGTCTGGTTTATGACTGACACTCTTCTGTGTAGGAAATAATTACTCTTAAAAGCCAAAACCCATCTTTTGTGGTAAATATGTATGATATATATCCTTGCTTCCAAAGAACATTATTAAAATGTAGTTTACTTGACCCAAATGCAATGTTTTGGATATTTTTGCTGCCCTTGAAGTAAATAAAGTTACAATGCTTTTTTTTATTTTTTGTATTATCAGAAGGAATTATGAAATCTGGCTCAAATTTAAAAATCATCTTTAACTATGCCTCTAAATATCAATGATACAAATTATCAGGACAGGTTCCTGCTAAAAGCAGCAGTTTATTTGCACAAGCACGCAAAAAAAAGCTGGGTTTATATGCCCAGAGAAACAAGGTACTATTTCTGGAGGGAAAGGGGAGAAGAATGTGGCCAAGTCCCCAAACAAAAAATTCTATTTAATGCAAAGCTGTTCTGATATAATCTAGAATTTTAAACTTGATTTGTACAGGTGGTTCAGATACCAAGTAAGTCTGCAGAGATAATGTCTCTATTAGCTGATTTACATTGTAAAATGTTGAATAATTTTCAATACTTATAGATACAGTTGGTTTTTTCCTCCTAAAAACTAAACAGTTCTCATGAAATCTCTGTGACAGATACTCTCTTTGGAAAACGTTGACAATACTTCTTCTATTTCCAGGTCTTTGGTGGCCCAGATTTCCTCTCTCCTAGGCTAGCCCAGCTGTGTGTTTCAAGATCAGCACAGAACCCACTGCGAGTCTCCACCACTGGCAACTCAGCCATTGTGCGTTTTGAGACCGATGCTGCAGTGACAGGGAAAGGTTTTAATGCCTCGTGGCAAGAAAAGCCAGGTGGTGAGTGTACTGATTAATACCATGAGAAATTCAGGAAGTCTGAGAATTGAGGATCAGCTATGCAAGCATTTAAAGCAGTCAAACAGCACAGGACTGGAAGCTGAAAGAGAATTTGGTGATACTGATTTTGGTTACTAAGATGCTGAAAAACACAGACTTTAAAATTGTCTAATTAACTGAAATCTAGGCCTATTTATGTATTTTTTGGGTGGTTTCTTCTCTACATAATTAATCAAGACATTCCTGAAATCAACAAAGGACTTTTGCATGCTACCAGTCCTTCCCACCCACTTACCCATACAGAGTCCTTTATTCACTGAATGATGGTTTTGGTTTTGAATGGTAAAGCGAAAAATATCTGAGAACGTGGCTTAACTTGAAGAACTCAAAAATATTTGAACCCAAAAATATTGGACCCCAGAAATATCTGAAGTTATTAGTAAATACGTGATCTCTATAAGGTTCACCCTTCCCCAATGTGATTATTTGTTCATAGCCCTACTGGTAATCAGTAAAAGAAGAGATATGCGTAAAGGACTCAACCACATCTCTACTTGGGAGTTCTTATAAAAGGCTCAATTATCAGAAAATAATTGCAATGAAAAGTGATGAGAGGCAAATTTCAATTCTTGCAGTTTTGCTTGATTAAGCACACTGATTCATTGATTTGTCAAGGTTTATACTTCCTCTCTCTCACAAATTTTATGAGAAAGGCACAAGATTTTTTTTCTTAATAAAAGAAGTCTTCAATAGTCCTTTGAATTAATCCCCTTCTGAGATCTTGCGGCTTATTTTTTCTGCTTAGGCCCCCTGAAGCTTTCTCATCACTTTACAACGTCTTGCCTGTTGTACTCCAACCCCCCTCTAGCCTCTAAAATACCCACTCACCAGAATGCAATAAAAGTATAGTTTTTTATCCTTCCTGCAGGCTGCCTCCATCTACAGCAATCCCAATGTCTTTCTTTCTCCCTCCTCCACCTCTTTCTAAGATATAAAAGTCCGTTTGTTTGTGTTAGTCCTGTTAAATCCCTGGTACTTCCCACACAGAATCCATCATTCCAGGCTATTTAGATATTCATGAGCACCAGATCTGTTCTGACCAGAAGTATCTGAGGGTGGAGTCCTCAGGAAACCCTCAACTTCATGGGTAGAGAAGTAGAAATGTGAGGTTTGCAATTGCTGCACTGCTCATGAGCAACAAGGAGCTCCCAGCTCTCCCAGTAAAGCAGTAATTTTCTCACCCCATGGTCAGCTAGGCCTAGTTATTGCTTTCTCAGTATGCCAGGTTTGTGGCATTCATATGAACAATATTTTGCATTGCTTTTACAGTATCTAAGATAGAAGAATATGCTTCAACCTTTACAACATCTACTACCAGCTTGGGGCTATATTACTCAGACCAGTGTTGTTACATATTCAACTATAAAGATATACTTTCCTGATAGGAATTTCCATTGATTTTTGTTGCAGCCAGGACACTTGAACAGTTGTAGTACTCATCTTGCAAAAGCTTAATGTAGAAAATATAAAGAAGGAGGTGTTCTTAGTTTAAAAACAGAGGTGGATTTTCACTAAGCAAAAAGGAGAAGAACTTGTGATTAAAACCGATTGTTTCTTTTTCAGGCTGTGGTGGAGTTTTCCAAGCTACAAGTGGGGAAATCCATTCTCCAAACTATCCTCAGCCTTATAATAACAACACAGATTGTTCCTGGGTTATCCAAGTCGACCACAGCCACCGAGTCCTATTGAATTTCACAGATTTTGACATTGAAAATCACCATGCGTGTAACTATGACAGTGTTGAAGTAAGTAACAAAAGAAATTTCAAAACTTTCCTCAGTTAGCCTGGTGAAATGCTTGCAAAATAACCTCATACACAGATGACTGTTATGATGATACCCTTTCCCATTTATAGTGCAGTTTGCTACAGCTTGCTCCAAGCCATAGGATGAACTGCTGACATATATAGCAGATTGCCCACACTCTGCTACAAGCTCAGGAGAGAGGGAGTCCGCATCCAGAGGGAATTTTTGCTGGCTGATTTTCTTTATGTATGCACTGTGAATACAGGTGCTTTGCATCTGTCTGTTTAATTGCTTCATTAGACCCACTGCTCTCTTTAAAGCTGGACATTGCTGGTGGTTTTTGAACTTTTCTTGATGTCATAGAAATTCAAATTGCTGTTTAATCAGTTGCTGCACAACAATGAAAAACTCTCCAAGTCTCCTCTTGGCCTTTTGGGAGCAGGGACATGAAATCCTGACCCTTGATGTCAGATTGCACTTCACTCAGTACAAAGGCATGTGTGATCAGTACGAGTCAGATAAAGCACAGTGGCTGAAGCCCAAAATCCAGCTTTCCTCTCCTTGATAAATTGTCATTCACAAAGAACTCAATTTGGCCGGAGCCGAGGCTCTTTTGAAAACAGCATCAATTTTAACAACATTGTCTCGTAAAGCTTTTTTGTACTGAGCTAGAAAAAAAGGAAATGTGTCCCCATTTTGCTGAGCAGAACTGAAGATTTCATTTGCCCACAAAGCTTCTTTGTACAATGGCTGTTCCTTTTTTTTTTTTTTTTCCCCCTTCTTTTTTTCTGGGTATGAAGCATAAGGGAGTATGGTTATGTCTTTTTATTTAAATAATTAACTACATCAGGGGACCATTGAAAAGGAACTTGCAAATCTTCTGTGCTATGACACAGGAGTAGAAAGTCAAAATGCCTGACAGAAACACAAGCTATCTGAGATGGTAGTACTTGTATTAATGCAAACAAACCATTCACAAAATAAAGGCTAAATTCTGAAAAGGCCTGATGCACAAGTTTCTCTTCTTGACATAATGCCAAGGGGTGTTTGCATATATCTAAACATTTTGTGTAGTACTCAGTTCCATGAGCTCCTTGCAGCTACAGGCACAAGTCCCCCATTACCTGTATAGGCTGGATAGGACACTGAGTTTTGAATCATTTAAAAGAATCTTTCCCTCAGTGGGCAGAGGAGATGGCTGTGCCAGACCTCTTTGTCTGAACGGAGTCTGCAGCCCATGTACAGTGACACCCCTTGTTCTCCAAAGCTATAGGAGTATCTGTTGTTTGCTTCTGCTTTGTGGTTTTCTGGTGGTGGTGAAGAAGGAAGTTGCCCATGAGCCCCAGCTGTGTAAACACAACCGGAGATTCAAATTTGATTCAGACATCAATCAATGTCCACCAAGTGGAGTGTGGTTTGAAAATTGATGAGGGGAAATATTGGTTTGAAGCCAAGAGATAATGATGAGGTTGGAGGCCTTTGTGTATGAGGTAGCATTTTTCAGTGTTCATGTAGGGAAACCAGCAGGCCAAGAAAGGAGTAAATGATGTTTCTTTCACTCCTGGTATGCCAATAATAGGAGAATCACTTGTTACCAGCACCTGATGTGATTTGTGTTCACCTCGTTCCAAGACTTTCTATATGCCTCACACACAGGAGAACAGAGTGAGGGGACAGAGAGTGGCTGGAAAATATAAGTAGATGTCTGACTGTGAATGATTTAGGAAGTGCATTCCAAAAGCTGTGTAAATGGAAAATACAGGCAGCTAAGGAAGCAGGTGGATTGTTTTTCTCTCCCTAATTCAGAAACAACTACCATGTATGAGTAGCACAGTGGTTCCACCCATTTCTGTTTCTTGAATTTTTGCTTATCGGTATGGCTTTTATTTGCTCTGCAAGTTCTCGTGGGGCTTCCCTCCACCCCTAAGTGTACCAATGGTCTTTTCCTTTACCCTCCCCCTTCTAGATGCACTCATTTTTCCCTGCATTATGAAAAAAAGATTTTTTTTTTCAAATATTTCTATCAGAAATTCCTTTTTATGGGGAACACATGAAAATGTATTTTTTTTCCTCTAAGGTTTTCCACTGCACATGTGCTATCTGAACAAAGTAGGAGGAGGGGGGAAAAAAGCCATAAAGCCCAGTGCATTTTTCAATTTTGCTCGGTGATTTCAGATGTGTAACAGCACAGACCTAGGTTCAGCCAAATGTATTCTGAGCCTGTGATGGTAAATCATGGGATAACTGCCCTGAGCTCCCTCTAGAGCCAATGGAGGGAGTGCAAAGAGCACATTTTTCATTCGTTTAGCTTTCTAAATTTAGTTGAGTCCTCTGTTTCTGCACCTAAGTTTTCTTTCTTATTTGTTCTCAGAACAGATGACCATCTCTTCATCTGTTAAATGAGGCTGTATATCCTTTCTCTTATCTCAAGTCTAACTCAGTTATATTATGCAGAAAGCATAAGATCTTTGAAAAGAGTTTTTTTGTTGTCATTGTCACTATACCTGAGTAAATTTTTAATTCTTCTCTGTGTACCAGCTTCTGTGTACTTCTGTCTGGAGAGTGTGACTCACAAAAAATTTGTTTATTTGAAGGAAAATGGGGGGAAATAAATTGTGAATGTGCCAATTGCATTTTTGGACCGTGTTTAACCAATAATGTATCTGATGCTATGCCAGGAGCTCAGGTCAGCAAGAGTTTCAAGTATTTGGAGACTGGAGGAGGACATGGCTCAGAAGGCTCTGATTGTAGCACAAGGTCCTGAAAAAGGGAGGGAGAAATAGCTTGTTCTGTCCAGTGAGTTTGATTAAGTAAATGTTATTTTTCTTTCCTGTTGCAGTATAACAAGTAGTACGCAGGAATGTAGAAATGTAAGCTTCTGGGAGATAGAGAGGACGTATTTGTTCCAAGTGCTGGCAGAGAGAATCTTTCAAGAGAGAACAGTTAGAAATATGGGGAGTTTTTTGGCTCAGAAGACAAAAACTGATGCCTTTTTGTCATGTGTTTGTGCAAAATTCAGGACACATGTGAAGAAGAAGGCAATGAGTCACTCAGCTATGTTCACTGTGGAAAGGGAATTGCTGCTATGCACAATGCAGCTGAAAACTTGGCTTTTAAGTAAGCAGATGCATCAGTTTTCCTTACTCATGCATCCACAAAAATGCATTTCTCAGATGTTTTTAAAATAACTTTAAGAAACTGCAGAGACTCAACTCTTTCCTGAACCAGTGTGTGAATACTGTGGTTTATGATATAACTTGAAGCCTGAAATCCTCCTGCTTGTATCCTCAGCTGGGCAGAGGCACACAGATCAGTCAAACCCAGCACTTTACCACAAGTAGTCAGGCCCTCTCTCTATGTCCTGTCAATGCAATGCTTCTTCTCAGTTCTAGCATTCAGATAAAATCCTCTCACTACTGTCTAGGGAAAGACACTGCCTTAATTACTATGGGTTATTTTTTTTCCCCCACATTCCATGGTTTGTGGTTTTTAACTCCAGGCAGTCTGATTTATATCAGAATATATGTGCAGAGGAAGAATAAACTCTGCACACTGTGTATTAGAGGGCTGATTGTGGCAGGCTGCCAAGAGAGAAGAAAAGGTTGAACGGATGGATGTTTTTGGGTGTCTTTACCAGGTACTCATTTTAACAGGCGTTGCAGACTTAATACTCCATCACGAGATCCCACACAGCTAGCTAGTGTTCACAGAATCACAGGCAAATGTTTAATTCATGAGCACAGCATTGACTATGTAGGGTATGTCAGGGGATTAAGCAGGAGTTTTGTCCCTTGTTTCTTAGTCCTGAGGGTTATTTGAGACAGGTCATCTTTCTCTCAGCTGCTGTTTTTGTAACTTTTTTCACTAGTGTGCTCAAAAGACTTGGAATACTGGAGGCAGAAACATTGCATTGTGTTGCTCAATCTAGTTAAAAATTTCTAATTCATTGGTGTTGCCTTGCACAAACTTGCTAGAATGTGAGGCATTTTGAAGTAAAGGAAGACATTCTCAATAAAAAGTACATCTCTTCTAATTTGATGGCATTTATATAGCTTTTATACATCTTGTAGCATCCTGGCTCTTTCTTTGGTTGCTCCTATCCATATTTTAATCCATATTTTTCTCCAGCTGACTCATAAATTATATTAAATGATTAGCCTATGGCAGGGCACATGTTAATGCTGAAACAGGAACTGAATTCAACTACTGTTGCAGCCCAAAGACTCTTCCTCTGTGTATCATTCAGCCGTGCTGGAAGTTCCAGTGCTCCTCAGTGCTGAAGGCAGGCACTTCTGAGACTGTCCCATGGCTCCAAACACAGCAGCAGCAAATCACTTCTGCTGGAGTGCTGGGGAGGATTAATGGGAGACAGGCTGCAGCCATTTTTCTCTCTCTGTGGTTTCTCATGTCAAAATTTTGATGTTGCTTAAGCTATGAATTCATTGGTTCTAACTTTCCTGTCCTCTTCCTGATTGTGAAACAGGAAGGAAACAAAATTATCAGCTGTAGGGAGAAAAAAAAAGAGAAGGAAGGTATTTGTGGTAAAATGAAAAGTGAAATTTTGTAAACCTATCTTTACTTTCTTCCTCCTTTTTTTTTTTAACTTTATCCTATTCTTAAATACCACTTCATGTATATGTGTGTAATTCAGCACTCTAAAGCTGTTATAAAACATAGATACAGGACTCTGATCCTTGATTCCAGGTACATGTATCTGAAAACCATAATCCTAGTGATCTTTTATCCAGAGTCATAGCTCTCACTGGTGCACCAGTTGCGTATTTGGGCCAGTTTAGAAATATTTGCTGAGGTAAGATGGAGGGTTTAGCTGAATGAAAGCTACATGGAAACTCATAGTAGCCATTAACAGAAAACAGCAAATGTATGGGGACATCTGGATTGTTAAAGGAGGGTTGCTTCAATACCCAGTACACATGAAAGAAGATGTTTACTTGAGGCATTTCTGTTACAGAAAGGGTCACAGGAGCTTCAACCTGAAATATACACATTTTTTGGAAACTGCCACTTAAGATAGGCAATGTACGGTTTGTTTGTACTACCCTAGCAGGACTATATAATGATCAAAATATATGAAACATAAGAGAGGGCACAAAATAAAAGTCTTCTCAATACTCCTATTGAAACTAAATACTTAATTTGATTTTTCCATAACAGGTATTTGATGGTCCTAATGGTGAAGCACCACTTCTTAGAAAACTCTGTGGAACTCAGCATCCTCCTCCCATCACATCCTCCAACAATGTGATGTACATCCATCTGCACTCTGATAACACCATCCAGCACAGGGGCTTCAGTGCTCACTTCACTGAGGGTAACTTCATCATTTAAATTAATGCATATTTATCTAATCACCACTCTGATCAGACAGTCTTTTAGCACAGCTGATAATGGAAAGTGCCATTTCTACCCATGCAACACACCAGTGTGTATCTTTACCAGGAACAAATTTTTCCAAATCATAGATTAAAGACTTTAAAGTCTGAAGGTCAACTTAGATTCTTCAATTGGGGAAAAAAAAATCATACTTTTTATAGCAAGGCATCTAGCACACATCAGCTACCTCTTATTCTTCCTTAGAGTGTTAGCTGTCCATAACTATCCTGAGAAAAATGTGCAACTGGCAGTTTCCACAGACCTAGTGACAAAATAACATTTTATATGTCCATCCATGCGCATGAACCTGAAAAGCTATAAAAGAATTCTGTGTAGTGCTGTTGATGAAGTCCATGGATTCAGGCCTGCACACCCTGCCAAACATCAACTATCCAATTTGTGGCAGACTAATTGGTATTTTACATGTTTTCCTTTTTAATGAAAAATGACACCAACTGGGCAGAAATTTTCATGAAATTACATGCTATTTAATACCTGGTATTTGATATTTGCTTTTACTTTTTATCAATAATTTGGGAAACACTTTTTCCCCAAGATACAAACATTTAATTTTTGCTTAGAAAATCGATTTCTTTCATTTTCCTCTCAGAATTCTTTTCACTATAAATTATTGGTTTTCCCAGAAATGTTTCTTTCTTTAAAAATGTTGTGAAAAATAATAAAGAAACAGAGGATTTTGTATCATCAAAAATCTCAAAAACCCCAGTTACTGAGGTACTAGTTGATATCTAATTAGGCATTTCCTGTGAGAGCCTAACCTGTTCATCTTTCTCAGAATACATTTACAGGATTCAGTACTGCACAAACCACGTCTGGTGAGTGAGTGCTCCCTGTCTAGGATGTTAGTAACCCAGCTTCCCTCTTCTTGACAAAAATAAGTTAAATCCCATCTTTTGTTTGATATTTTAGGCAGCACAGCACAATAAATGAATCTCACTCTTCGGTACTCATCTCCTCACCCTGCAGTTTAAAGCAGGTGTGTGTTCAACTCTGGCCTGGGCAGTTTATGAGCAGCCAGTGAGCTTAGAGATGAGGCATGGCAGCACTCAGCACTGTCAGCCAAAGTTCTGCAGTCTGTCAAGCTCTAGCATGTGTGCAACACCTCACTCAATCGCAGTTTTGCTGACACAGCTACAAAAGGATCCTGCCAATGCAATGTGGGGCCTCCCCTGGGTGCTGGAAAGTTGTGGATAGTTACTTATGAGTTTTTTCTTCCTAACTGCCATGGTAGACAAATGACCAGAGAAATGGGTGTATTGCACTACCCTGAAACCAAATTATTTTGGCTACCAAGATTTCTCTTCTGGGCAATGAGGAGATGAAAACTATCAGGACTAAAGTCACTCTGACTTCTCACAGATGGTCAGCCAGATGCAGCATGGATCCAGGTCAAGAAAGTGCAGCCAGTGCTGGGAACTAATCCTTAAGTCACTTCTTTTGATTAAATACTATTGCAAATTTCATCCTCATTTCATGCTGATCTTCCATGTTACACTTTGTGCATTCATTTTCACTGCAGAATCTAAGCAAGGTGATTCGTATATGTAAATGTTTATATATGTATCTATATCTTTGTGTTTTGTTCTAAAGCATGTGGAAGTTTCATAGAGTCAGATTCAGTTGGGGCAGCAATTTCCTCTCCTCTGTATCCTGCCAAATACCCAGACAATCAGAACTGCAGCTGGATTATTCAGGCTCAGGAACCATGTAAGTAAAAACATCTTTTATAGTTAGCTGGGATGACTAACATCCTCATCTTCTTTTCTGTAATAACAATGCAAAATTCCTCCTTTATTTCTTTAGGAAGTCCTGCATCCTGGTAGTTGGTGAGTGTGGCTCTCCCAATCTGTCAAAAGTCAGATTTCACTGTAAAAGATTTAGTGCATAGTGAGGAAAACAACTTACAACTTAGTCATCTTAGCCAATTTACTGTGACCCAAGTGTTACAATTATAAATGAGGTGTTGAATACTATATGAAGCTGGATTCATTTGTGAGAAAATGTAAGGGTTTGCATATAATTAAAGCACTTGTACTTAGCTGAACTTATTTTGGTCTGCAGTTTTCAAGCTGGAGTTGTGTTACATGAAATCTATGCTGTTAACATTAAAAAAAATAGATTGAATAATGAGAAAAGGTGCACAAAAATTTCGATTTCAAATACAAACAAAAATATTTAAATAATTGAGGGTTATGTGCATAGATACACTCTCAGCTATTCATAATTTTAAACAGATTTATAACTGATCATAAAACATCAAATATTTTCCATCAGATACTCTATTATCTTTACATTGTATAAGATTCCTAAAAAAATTTGTATGTGTTAAATTTTATAATAGAGTCCTGGTATCCTATTTTAAAATGGCAACTACTCTACTTCATATTAGTTGTGCATATTTTATTTAGACATTGTTGTTAAAATCATAGAATGTTCCAATCATATTTATAAGTTTATTTTTCTAGTTTATAAAACAAATATCAATTTGCTAAGAAAATACCAAAACACAAATCAGGAGATAAGCAATTCTTTTTTTAGCATAGTTACTTATACAAATACCATGACCATGAAAAGGACATAATCTAAGATGCTCATCACCTATACAATGTTTATTTTTATAAACAAACTTTCCCCAGATTCATATTGAAAACTCATACGTGACTGCTGTCTCCTGAATTACATGAGAATGAGAGACCATAAAAATGCTGTATAAGAAGCAGTGACCTCCTCCACTTGCCAGCAGGACCACCCCATGCCTCATGTTACAGCTCCACGTGGCTTCATTCCACCGTTGCATGGCATTACATAAATAAATAGCATACATACATTGCACTCCATGCCCATATCCAATAGATTTAGCCAATGGCAGGCCACAGCAGAGCTCCTGCTCTGCTTTTACTGGGAAGGCCAACAAGTCTCCTGCTCTGGCCACCCACTGTGTTTTTCCTTTTTGTTGTGTATCCTGAGGACCTGCATTGACAGCTGTAATTGATTGAGCAGCCAGGACACAAAGGAGTGCGGGACGTGCGCATGTGGCTGAATGCCAGGCAGCAGCACCCTGCTGAATGCAGGGCTGGGCTCCATGTCTGTCGTTTCAGCTTATTCAGCCCAATTAAGTGGGGCCCAGTGAGAAGCAAAATATTTGTGTCAAATTCAGCTTGGTCAATGTGGGAGAAAACTTAATTGTCATCTAAATCATGAAACTCTTTCTGACCCACTCAAACTGCATGGGAGCCCCAAGGCCAGTAGAAACTACTGTCCCAGGCTGGTGTCAAGGACAGCTTCTCTTCTGCCAGCTGTGGCTTCACCTTTGTTTATATCAGACAAGCATGAGTAGTAGGAGAGTCAAAAATACCCTGAATCAGAAATCCTCTTTTTCATGATATAGCCTGCAGTCCAAGAGTGTGGAAAATCCAATTCTGTACAAGTATAGCTGAGGGTAGTTAATGATCCTTTGACTGGTCCAATTGATGGATATGGAATGTTGCAATATGATGAAAGAAGCGGCTCTTTCTAAGCCTGGAGCAGGGCACATTTGTCCAGATCTATGGTATAGATCGCAAAGGGACAGCAGGTCATGGGCGTGTAGGAAAAAGTTTTGTTTCTGAATGTCTGTAGATTTTCCATGTTGTATTTGCTAATGTTTTCAGTATATAATGAAGCTGTTCAAAAACAAGGAAACTTAGCACATCCATGTGTATGTGCTAAATCCTGTCGTTCTAATGTTCATTGAACTAGAAGGTACTGAAAGGTGAAGAGATTTACCGGGACCTTTGAAGAAAAAGGTTAATGCACTTATATCAAATTCATTCAACATATAATGAAAAAAACTACTTCAGATGTTATGAGGACTGATTGACTTCAGGGGGAAAAAAAACATTTGTTTCCATGTAATTATTTCTCTGTGAAATTACAAACTTCCTAAATTTTACTTTTTGCTGTTGCCAGTCAACCACGTCACACTTTCATTCACTGACTTTGATGTTGAAAATGATAGACAAAACTGTACAACGGATTTTGTGGAGATTTTGGACGGGAATAACTATGACGCTCCTCTTCAAGGTATTGTACCTTTCCCTTGTGTATGTCATAAATACAGAACTATACCCAAGGTAAGCAGGAGAAGGTTTTCCATTAATGGTCTCCTGCTTCATGGATTTTCTTTGATGACAGAATCTCCTTGTCCTCTCTGGCCTGAGAAAACTGAGAATGGAGAGTAAGTCTTCAGTATGAACAGCAGAGTCCTCCCAGGCTCTGACTGTGCTCCTACTAATCTGCAGTTTGGTGTTGATTCCAGCTGCTTTTTCCTTCCTCCTCAGCTGAACAGTATTGAGAACCAAGCAATTTAGTTTCAACTGAATTCCCAGTTAACTGCACAAAAACATAACATAACTCACAAGCCCAGCAAATAAACACAGCTCATGCTAAACACAGGTAAGGAAGCTGCAGACTTCTGGGAGCAGAAAATGTTTTTTTCTCAAGCCATGGAAAGTCTAACTTTTCTGCTCTTTCCTGAGTTTTTGCTAGCTTTCTTCTGACATCTCTGGACAGAACCATCCCCTTCAAGTGCCAGGAGCTGCCTGAAGCAGCACAATTCAGAGTCCTGGCCACAGGGTGGTCCCAATTCTTCTCATAACCTCATGGCTGCCTCTAATTCCTTTCTGGGAAATTCAGAATATCTGTGCCTTATGTGTTCTCCCTTACTCTACTTTTGTACACACTGCTTTGTCGGGAGTGGGACTGCAATCAATTGAAATGGTTTGTGACTAAGAACGGAATTCATTTTTTGCTGTCCTATCCTTGGCTTGCATTTGACAAAAAGACTTTTCAGTACTTAAAGGGGACATTTTAGAAAGGCATATTGAGATTGTCACAGTTTTAAGCTAAAGGAAAGTAGATTTAAATTAGATATAAGGAAAAAAACTTTTACAATGAAGGTGGTGAAACACCACAACAAGTTGTCTGGAGAATTGGTAGATGCCCTGGAAACATTCAAGGGCAGGCTGGATGAGGTTCTGAATAAGAAAATCTAGTTGAAGATGTCTCTGCTCATTGCACAATGGTTGGACTAGGTGTCATTTAAAGGTTCCTTCCAACTCAAAGTATTCCATGATTCTATGATGCCAGCTGCTATCTTTCTTTCTACTGTCGGATGCCTTTTTGCTAGATCATGACTCATATTCCTAATCCCCATGTTACAACCCATTACAGGAGGAATAGTCGGTTATTTTTCACTTGATTTTTCTTTCATCAGAAACCAATTGAGTGAAATGGAAACTGCTGTCAGATATATTTGTTAGGTTTTTTTGGGAGTTATTTCTAATTAGGCAGTAATTCCTCATTTTTTTCATTTTAATTGAGGGAACTCAATGACAGAGTAGCCAGGGACGAAGGTGTCTGGAGTGCAGAAGGTCCTTTTTCTGTCAAAAAAATTGCCACAAGAGTTGAGCTTTGCGCAAATGAAAAGGAGTATTTCATTTTTATGCATATTCATTGCAATTTTAAGCAACAAACGTTACTCCTGCTTGCTGTCAGGTTAAATTAGCAGTAGTAATTACATGCTGAACACTCATTTTTTTTCCCTCTCTGGTTTGCTCTCCTTCAGGCCGTTACTGTGGCACTACTATTCCACATCCTATCACTTCTTTTGGTAATGCCTTGGTGGTGAATTTCATCTCCAACAACAACATTACTGCCAGGGGTTTCCGTGCCACCTATGCTGCATCATCATCATGTGAGTCCATACAACAGGTGCTACTTCCTTACGCCTCTGTCTTTTAAGAAAAATAACAGATCTTTTACCTCTTTTTCTCCCTGCCATTCAACTTTTGAACCCAGTCCCCCCCTTCCCCCCCCCATTGCCCTCCCTCTTTTTGGCCAAGGTCTCAGCAAGTATATCAGCAAGCTAAAGAACAAAGAGACAAGGAGAAATGCTTTCTTGATTAGAAAATGCTATGGCTCTGTCAAGCTTTTTGTTTTTTGGGTTTTTTTTATGCCACCCTTTCCAAACCTCTGCTGTCTCTTTCTTGTTGCAGCCTGCGGGGGTACTTTCCACATGGACAGAGGAGCTTTCAACAGCCCTGGCTATCCCGAGCCGTATCCGCCCAACAGCGAGTGTGTCTGGACAATCCTCAGCTCCCCTGGCAACCGGCTCCAGCTGTCCTTCATGTAAATGCAGTGCCAGGGGTTATTACTCAGCCTTTAACAGACCTGAAGGAAGGATGCTGTGTGTTTATTAGGAAATGTAATTACCGAATGATAAAGCTGAAACATATTTTTAGAGTAACTTGGAAAGAGAACACAGCAGGGGTTAGGGGCAGCTTGCAATCAGTGTTTCCCTCTCTTAGTCATTGCTTTTATTAAGGCATATACAGTATTATATAATTAGGTGGTTTATTATTTGAGCAGCATAGGATGCTGAAGAAGCCAGTTCTCACTCACTTATAAACAAGAAGAGGAAATTTAGCACCACTCTGCCTTTTCTTTACAAAGGAAATTCCTACAATGTAAAGATTAATTTTAGTGTTTGTTATATAGCTATATTAATATAAAGGGCCTAGATATTCCACACATTGTAGGGTTATGCTATCAGAGGGATCTTGATGCATTTACGAGGTGTGTTGAGGCAAACCTCATGGAATTCAAAAAAGTCAAAAGCCAGGTCCTATACCTGGGTCTGGACAATCCCAGATATGCCCGCAGGCTGGGCAGAAAAATGATTGAGAGCAGCCCTATAGAGAAGGACTCCGGGGTGATGGCTGATGAAAAATTCAACATGAGCCAGCAGTATGCACACACAGCCAAGAAAGACAAAGGATTCCTTGGCTGCATCCAAAGGAGTGTGGCCTACAGGCTGAGGGAGGATTCTGCCCCTCTCTTCTGCCCTTGTGAGACCCCACCTGGAACACTGCATATGGTTGTATTGTCCCCAATCTAAGAAAGACATGGAAGCCATGAAGCTGAAAAGGGAACTGGAGTATCTCCCTTGTGAAGACAGGCTGAGAAAGTTTGGGCTGTTCAGGCTAGAGAAGAGAAGGCTGTGTGGAGACCTCTTAACAATCTTCCCGTATCTGAAGTGGGCATACAGGGACAATGGAGAGGGACTCTTCATCAGGAACTGTAGTGACAGGGCAAGGAGCAACAGCTTCAAATTGAAAAAGAAAAGGTTTACATGAGATGTTAGAAAGAAATTATTTACTGGGAGAATACAGAGGAGACACTGGAACAGGTTGCTCAGAGAAATTATGGATGCCCCAAATCTGGCAGTGTTCCAGGCCAGACTGGATGGCACTCTGGGCAGTCTGGTCTAGTGGAAGGTGTCTCTGTCCATGGCAGGGGGTTTGAAACTACTCGATCTTTAAGATCCCTTCCAACTCAAAACATTCTATGATTCTATTCTGAGATTCTAAAATTGATATTAAACTCTTCAAAATTTCTCCAACAGTTAAAACAATGGAGCTACAACAGGAATCAGAATAATATATGATGGAATTTTGTTTTCCTTCAGCAAAAAGACTTTTCTTTGAACACTTCTGACGGGAAAGTCATGTGGAGAATAATGTGGAGCTCTTTACCAGGGCTGTTAGGTCGTTCTTTACCCATGAGGTAGATTTCTGAGCCTCCCCGTTTCCGGGCATCAAACAGTGGCTACTGCCAAGAAAGAGAGCACTGACCTTTAGCAAAGCTTACCAAGAATGAGCAGGGAAAGAAAACTAACTCTGAAACCTGCATTTGCAGTTAATCAGAACAAAAGGAAAATTCTTCTGGTAACACACTGACTGCATAAGGCACAACTTGTTTGGCATGTCCTGATTCAATAATGCAATAAAAAGGACAGTCTATTCCTCCACTGCTCACTGAAGCAGAGAAAAAGTAGTACAGCCTGAACACATTTTCCAAAATGCTTTCCCAAAGCCTGAAAACATCTTTAAAAATGCTACAAATAAGCAGTAACTTTTCAGAAACAACTCAAAATTCTAGTGTGAAATAGAAACTTTCAATGGAACACACATTCACTTATATAAAGTGACACTGAGTAGGTGTTATTTCTTTTTTTCTTCAGTTACACGTAGCTGAGAGGCAAGCTGAAAATACTGTAAAGCATGGAGTAATTGTGTTAGAAAGCACAATTTATCTCATTTAATACTGGGGTTTATAAAGTATTGTTGGCACAAGGCATTAATTTTCTTCAGCTCAGTCTGAACTGAAGAAAATTGTCTGTCTTGCAATATGAGGGTTAGCTTTAAATTGTTCTGAAATATATCCAGATGAGTGGTTGGAAGCCTTTCACAGCATGGTATGCTGAACACATATGGCTATATTCAAATCTGAAAGAGAGAAGTTGTTACCAGGAAATCAGAAAGCACAAGTATTTGAGGCATTGGTTATTGGAGGCACCCTCTGGAATCTTTGCTATATATTCATAGCTTGCTTCTGAAATCCATGTTGGTTTGTATAAAAGCATTTCACTTAGAATAACAGATAAATATTTTTAGAATATATTTAACACTTCACTTGGTGCAATAATTAAGAATTTATAATTTTATTACTATATCCCATTCCTTTTCTATAGTAAAAAGTTGTTTAGAAGAGTTGATACAATCCTTGTTATTATTTTGCACGCCCAGATATGTGAAATTCAGAGAGGCCAGAGAAACAATATTTTATAATTCTGGAGAGACTGCTAAGGGATTTCTGACCTCTGAGGTGTTAACAACAACTAAATCAGCAATTGTTTTCTCACCACAAAGTATGCTGAAATAACATGCATATGAAGGAGCTAAAATATTCTCTGCACCTAACACTCACTGGATTTACATTAAAAATCTGGATTATATCTCAGGGCTTTCTGTGTTTCATGGTTGTTCTTGGAAAACCAAGAAATTTTAAAAGGGTTTGAGAACTCTTTGAAATGTGTAACTCTGCACACTGAAGCTCTGTTATAAAATAAGGGGCTGGAAAGAGAGACCCCTGTATTGGTGCCCTTGGCAGGTGCTGAGGGTTTTGCTGCTTCCCTTAACTCTTCCAGTAGGATACCAGCTACAGTGGGATTAATGGCCTGGAAGGCCACGCTGAACTATGTGCCAGTCATACGCATGCTAATGCTCTTCTACTGCTATTGAAACAGAGCATTTCAGGTGGAGAACAGCAGGGACTGCACCAAAGATTACCTGGAGATTCGTGAAGGGAATGATACGGGCCCACTGGCAGGACGATTCTGTGGGAACTCCTTGCCTTCAAATTATACATCAACTGTTGGACACATCCTGTGGGTCAAGTTTGTCTCAGACAGTTCACGCACAGATGTTGGCTTCAGGGCCACCTTCTCTCACTGTAAGTAGATGCAGTTTGATTGAAAACTATTGTTCTTTCATAATACTTCTGAAATTATTCTAGAAAGTGACTATTTGGCCCTATGAAATCTATTAGAAAATGTTTGCTGATGTCAAAAAGGCTGTAAATCCACTTTAAAATATTTGGTAAAGTATCTGCTGAATGTAAAGGGATGCTCTAAAATATGCCCGAATGGAATTCATGTGCATGTATATTAAATAATTTTGTAAATATATAATATTTATTAGGCAATTGACAAATTAAGAAAAAAGTATTTCTTTCCCAGCTTTCCATTTTATTTTTTGAATATGACAGTGTCCATCTTCTGGTTTGGATCTAGATGCCATCAACCAGGGAGCAGAATTAGAAAAAAGGAAATTAAGCCAATTTATAGATCCAAAATTTCAAGGGACCATTGCCAACATCATTTGACTTGCTGCATAAACAGTCTGCTGGAGCTAAACATCCACAGCCATTCTGACCACGCAAGCTAAACTTCTAATGATTTTCCTTATTTTGAGATTTTAACTATTCCTCTTCAAACAAATTATCAGTTGTTTAGACTTCAATGAAGTCAGAACCATTTTTCACCAGAACATGCACAGGCATTAAAAAAAAAACTTTCTTTAATGCTTTTGGGTTGCAGTGAACATAAAGTAGTCAGAGTCAGGGAGGAGTTTAGATGTGCTGTCTTCCTGCCTCTCCTACACATGGACCCACGTGGCCTAAATGGTTAATTTCCTTCAACAAAGGGAACATCGCATCCCTCAAACAAGAAAATAATTAGATGTGCATCTTAGGACAGTCTGAGATGTGTTACACTCCTCCAGCACTGTCTAGTCCTAAGTAAATTAAGTCAGATGGGCCCCAGTGTTTCTTTTACTCTGCGTGAATTAGAGGCATTAGTTGTCTCTCTCTTTTTTTTTTTTCAGTGTATGGAAATGACATTGTGGGAGACAGAGGACAAATAGCTTCCCCACAGTGGCCCAGAAGTTATCCTCACAATTCAGATTTCCAGTGGCGGATCAGCGTTAACACTTCCCAAGTTATCCATGGCCGTATCCTGCAGATGGATATTGAAAATCATCACAGGTGCCAGTATGACAACCTAAAGGTGATTTCATTCTGAGAAGTTATTTTGTTTCAATCAACTTTAGTAAAATGGATGAATAGAGAAACCTACAACATGAATGGGAAGCATTTTTGAGGATCTGGTGTGGTTTATTGTTTTTGCTATGTTGTCCTTTCAATAATTATTTATAGGATGAGTTACATACTCTTTGGCTCCCTAATAGATGTTTCCAATCTGTAAGTTTGAAATTTGCTAAAAATAAGTCTGCAATGGTATGGTCCTGAATATTACTATTCAAGAATTTCAGGTCAGATACCAGACTGAAATTTGCTCCATCCTGGTTTACTTTAGGACAACAGTGATAATAACATCTCAATGCTTCTAAAAATTAAGTTATTTTAAAATCCTACAAGGAACAATCCTTTACTTGCACCTTCTGTGGTCTCTGCATCAGTAATTTTGCTGCTGGCAGTAGAAGGTCCGTCTTTCTTTGCAGTTTGATTGTTTTTCTATGCCCCCTGTAATATAGTCTAGCCAGGTTAAAAAACAGAATAATGGAATAGTTTGGAGTTGTAAGGGGCCTTTTACAGTTATCTAGTCAAACCCCCCTGCAATAAGCAGGGGCTTCTTCAATACAATACTCATGGTGCTAAGCAAAATGAGCAATAGAGAACTCAACTTCTTTCTGAATTTAGCTAATGTAACTGCTTAAATAAGGTAAATCTCTATTGCTTTCTTTTGAGAAAGTTAATACTAGTTCAGTATTTTCAGTTCATTATCAATTTTCTGACATTCAAATGTAGTATTAGTTCAGAAAGGAAATAAAACATTTTCTTTCATCTCTTATCACATATTAATATAATTTTTTTCTGCTAACTCAGCCTGCCTTTCTTTGTCCCTCTGAAAGAAAAATGAGTTTCTTAAACCAGATATTTAGTGAGTGTAAATCAGCCTGAAATTTAACCTGGTACTCAAGGATCAGATCATTAATGTAATGTGAATGTTTATTTAATATTTCCTTGCTTTCTCTACTAAATATTTTCACTGGGTGGTAGGGGACATGAAAAAATAGGCTTCAAAGATGGCAAAGGACAAATGTCTTACAACTAGCCAAGATTTTGGCTGTTATATACAATGAAAAAAAAAAGATTTCTGCATATTTATCTAATAGAGCTTAAAAGTATATATTCCTCAGAGAGGGGGGTGGGAAGAGAAAGGAAAAAAAGAAAACTCATTCCTTTTCTTTTCCCTGCATGTCATATTTTGGCTTTTTTCCCATCAAGGACCAAAATTGTACCTGTGAACTTTTTTAATGTGGGATGTCATTCCATGTCCCTCGAGAGCAGCCCTGTGATAGGGAATGAGCTGAATTTGATGGCTTCCATTCAGACCCTTCTTCTGTGAAAGCTTCACATTTAACAGCATGTAATGGAAAGGGATTTTGTTCCCTTTTTCTATGAGAGGTTTCTCTCTAACTTGGATTTGTTGAAAGATCCCTCACTTATTTAAAAAGGGTAATTTTCTCCTTGGAAATTTGCTGAGTATGGGGCAGATGAAAATCTGGCTCTGTGAGCAACAGCCCCATTCTTCTCTCTGCAGGTGTATGATGGGCCCACTGTTCATTCTCGTCTTATTTCAACGTACTGTGGTGCAGACCCTGCTTCTTTTGCATCCTCTGGCAGTTCAATGACAATCCAGTTCCAGTCAGATTCATCTGTGACTGGAAAAGGCTTTCTTTTGGAGTGGTATGCAGTGGATGCTTCTGCTGTGACAAACACCATTGCTAGAGGTGAGTTTTCAGTGAGTTGCACAGTTACAAGTGGTACACCCACACAAAGAATTCCAAACCAACTTCCCCACTAGAGAAAGCCCTAGTTATTAATGAGGGAAAGCTTTCAGTGACATTTTAATGAAGGATTTTCCTATCTTTTAAAAACAATTTTTGGAGACTCTTACATATACTAATTTACAGTTTTCTAAAAATAAGCTTGTTGCTAGAGGAGCATTTTTCTTTACACAGGTATTTCATGAAATCTAAACATTTGCTATGCTTTCATGAAAAATTATCCCTCTTGAAAACCTGTTCTAAATCATTGGCCATTATGATATGAAATGAGCAGAATAACTTATGTTGAACTGTGGTAGATGCTCTTAGGTATTTTGTTAGATATTCCTCAAGGTAAAATAGGTCACATCATTGCTGCACCAGGTGGCACAGGAACTTGCTTACAGAAGAGGATTTTCAAGTTTTATACTTCTAATCCAAACTGAAGTTGAAGAATTCCTGCATTACTGTAACTACACACATCATCACTGTGCCCTCACTGTGCTTAGTTATAGGACTGTCGTCTTATATTACATAAGGAGAGTATTCAATTTAAAAAGAGGATGCTTTCTTTTTTTGTCTTCTTGTCCGTAACAGGTGCATGTGGAGGGGCTGTAACTACTGAAGAAACACCTTCATTCCTCTTCTCACCGGGCTGGCCAATGAATTACAGAAATCTTGAGGACTGCATGTGGCTTATCAGAGCTCCTGGATCCACTGTGGAATTCAATATTCTGGCACTAGACATAGAATCTCACAGCTCATGCAACTACGACAAACTTATTATCAGAGATGGTGAGAAGCCAATCTTGCCCTATCCTGACAGGATGCAGTAGAGACCCAAGGTCCAAATACCTCAAATTTCCATCTCCACTGAGCTTAAGCAATCTAGACAGCAATGGGAACATGCCCTAAAACAGTACTTTTCCTCTATTCTGAGACATTCTCCTAGTTCAAATAAAATTAGCAAAATCTAGCAAAATATTTGTTAATCTATAAAAGTATTTCTAAATCTGTAAGGGGTTAAATGTCCTGAAGAGCACCTTCCTTAAAGTGTGAGCCACAGCAACAAACAGGCAGATGTGGACTGATTTAGTTGTAACACTATTGTGTTCTTTTCATCTCAGGAGACAATAGTCTTTCCCCAGTGCTGGCTACCCTGTGTGGACGAGAACCTCCTGGGCCAATAAGATCAACTGGAGATGCAATGCTCATCCACTTCACATCAGATGCAAGTTTCACTGGAGCTGGGTTTAATGCCTCTTATCACAAAAGTAAGACTTGTTTCTCTTCTCCTCCAGATAAATGTCTGCCTTTCTGCTAACAATGGGGTAAGAGACTCTGGCATTAAGAGCTGCCTACAGTCTAATTAATCACCTCTCATGAATATGTGTTAATAAATGTCTGACTCTACAAAGGTGAAATTTGCTATTTTCCCAGCAATATAATGCTACAAAGCATGATTCAACCCAAGCAGTCACTTCTCAGAAGGCAAAAAAGTGTATGCCTAAGTTTATAACAGATCAGCTGAAGGGTGAAAGAATGTTCAGCTAAGAGGGGGAAATAAATGGCAAAGCAGAAAGAGACAAATGCAGAAAGCTGTATAAATTCTAGCAGGAATGTCAGCAATTTCCAGCAACAGTCCTCCCACATGAACTCACGAATGATGACAATTCCTGAATGAGCTGAGGCACCAAAAGGTGTTAGGGCAACAGTGACAGACAATCAGGGGAAGTTTTTCTGACTGGAAGCTGGAGTAGGTGGCAGTGTTTTGATCCATGGCTAGAAGCAATGTCCTCAGACAGAGTAATGATAAGCTCATGCCATGGAAGATCCTTGGCATTGCTGCCTGCTTATTCATCTGCTAAGTCTGAGAACAGGCTCACTGTCAGAATCACTGTGTCATCTTGTAATGTGTAAGCTTGTGTTTTGGGAGATCATTCATCGTGTGCATTGCTATATGCCCCTCAGCTCTTCATACACTCATTTCAACATTTATTTTTACCCATCATATCTTTTAGGAGACAGGGGTTTTCTCTAAATGAATAGGTGAATATTTGATGCTAGTATTTTTCTCTTTGCTTCAACTTTTAACTTTTTTTTTTTCAGGTTGTGGAGGCTATTTGCACACAAGCAGGGGTGTGATAACATCCCCCAACTACCCTCAAAACTATTCTCCAAATCTAAATTGCTCCTGGCATGTAGTGGTAACCACTGGATCTATCATTGCTGTTCATTTTGAACAGCCTTTCCAGGTTAAGAGCGAGGACACTTCCTGCAACCTTGGAGATTATGTAGAGGTGAGGTTATTGGCTGGGTCACCAAATCCTCAAAGCTATTAAAGCTACTGAATCTTACAGATTTTAGTGTCAGTAAAGCAGGTCAAGATGTCAAGAGGTACAAAAACCAAACAGAAATACCAAAGATTATATTTCTCTCTATGTTGCTCTCTCTTTTTTATTAATGTGTATTAATTAATCACTAGTTTGTTAATTTCCGCTGTGGCTGGAAGCATTAAGATGGTGTGTGCTCACAGTTTACATTCCAGGGCTGTTTGCTTGAGTAACATTAGCAATTTCTGTTTTAGCTGAAGAATGGGTTAGATAATGCTGCCCCACCACTGGTGTCTGGAAGAGGCAATGGACGGTTTTGTGGAAGCAGCCCCATCCCTACCATGTACACCACAGACAATCAGCTGTTTGTCCACTTCACTTCTGACAGCAGGAATGAGGGTCAAGGATTCAAACTGAAATATGAGGCTAAAAGTCTAGGTAAGTCTAGGTAATAAAGTCAAATTATGAAGCTTACACATATGTAACTTGGACCTTTTCCGATATTTTTGTTCTAAGTCCCAACTCTGGTAAAATCAGACATCTGCAAAAATGTCCTGTAGTGCATGACTTCTGACCTGACACTTAGATTTGTCGTTTTTAAAGATCGTCAGGTTCAGGTCACAGAACCTGAAGACATTAAAGATGGATTTAAAAAACAAAGAAACAAACAAACAAAACAGGGGAGACCTTTTAGTAGGGAAGTACTATCTACAGATAGGAAGAGATTTTAAAAACTCATAAAGGAAAGGAAAAAACTCCTGGAAACAAGAACATTATTTTGAACATTTAGTACCCAGTGCAAGCGTTAAATGAAATTAGGAACTTTTCAAAGTAGTGTGAATAGAAATGTGACAACATTTCTCACAAGTTTTACTCCCAACTGAGAAAATAACATTAATTGCCAAAGCTAACTTCTTTGAAAGAATGAACCAAATGGAGAGTCAGGTCCCAGGAGTAAATCACAAACTTGGCATTTGCAGTTATCCTACTGTGCTTGTAACACACGCCATTCCTGTTAAACAATATATCCAAATGACAATGGCAATCGGTCAATCAGCTCAAATCTTTAAGTGCTTGATTTCTGCCCATTTTCCCTGCTGCCCCAAAGAATTAGCATTACTTGAGAGAATTCATGAGGGGAATAGGTGAAGCTGTAAAGTAGCATTTCTACCACTTCAATTTATAGAACTTGAGTAAAGCCTTCGGTTAAACTGGTATTGCTAGAATGTATAGGGGGTTTGGGACAGAAAGGTTCTGATCAAAATTAAGATATTTTTGTAAGGTAAAAGACCTGAACAAATCTTCATGTTTTCTCTGAGTGGCATTCCTCACACATTCATTATTATCTCAAACAGACATTTCAGTTCTTGGGAAGTAGAGGTCGGGAATGATTCATAAAAATATTGATGGGTCTGACTTGTGGACTTCCCAGCTCTTGGGAATTGTGATAGGAACAAGTCAATAAATATGTTTTCTGCTTGTTTGAGAAGCAATCTGAGGAAAAAGTAATAGCATTTTAATTCAGGGCCTTGATAATTTGGAACTGAGGAGGGCTATGTAAGCAGGAGCACAGGAATATAGGATTCTACTGCATTCGCATGTTTTCCTGCAGTAAGCAATAAAATGCATTTGTTTTTTGATGTAGCTATATGACAGCAAAAGGAAACTGTGTTGGAATATAGTGATAAGTCATATTTTTGATGCCTCACCCATTTCCTTTTCATGCTGTTTTTTATTGGTGATCTTTTCTTTCCCAGCCTGCGGAGGGAACATTTATATCAATGATTTCAACCCCAGTGGATATACATCTTCCCCCAACTATCCAAGCAATTACCCTCCACATGCTGACTGTGTCTGGACCATAAATGCTCCCAATGGACATGCAGTAGAGCTGCAATTTGAAGATCAGTTTTACATTGAGCCTTCACCAAAGTATACATCCACATTATTTTGCCTCTTTTTCATCAGAGACTCCATTCTGATTTTTCTTTTTCTGTCACTTTCTCTAATTCCTCCCAGAAACACACACTTCCATTTTTAAAATCAAATAGGGCTAAGAAATTTTTGAGAGATGACTGAAGCTTTCAGGTCACTGGTTTAAATTCCTAGGATATTGCAATGCATAACAGAAATTAGTATGACAGAAAAAGTGGAAATATCCATGGTAGAAAGGTGCTTTCTGTAAAATCTGTGCCCTATAGTCCTTTGATATTCAGGTTTTCAGTAATCTGGACTCTCAGGTGCTTTTAAAGCCAATGGATTGCCACCATGACACTTTGCCTCCCTTCTCCATTGCCGGGCTCCTGGTTTGCAATGGGTCTACACATTTTGCACTCCCTATCTGAGCATAAAACAAGGCTATTTTCCAGCTGATGTAACTTCATTGATAGGGGCTGGACCACTGTAAGGCAAAGGTGAGCCTGTGAAACCACTTCCAGGAAAAATAGTGAAGGATGGAGAATCCCAAAAGTGTCCTTTCTGGCTTCCAGGACACTGCACCATACTGAAGGCAAAGTTTATAGTTAAGATATTTTGGGTCTTTGAATGCCCACCTAATTGACCCCAGAACTGAAGATTCCTTTAATCTGTCTTCTTGTTGTCCCTAAATTCAACACTCATCAGTGAAAATAGGGAATATCTGTTGAATCTGAATCCCACCAAAAATGTATTAAAGATGGTCACAACTACTTTGCCAATGCTGTTCATATCCCTACCCAGCATTTTTCTCCTGTCAGATCTGATCATAGACAGAGTTATAGATTAATCTTTCTCAATGTTTCCAGCACTTCTTTTGATTCAATTATTTCATACCTGCAATGGATTATGATCTTGTTGATTCTGTCCTGATCACACTGCATGGAAACCAATCTAATTCACCACAGCTTCATGGCTTTGTGCACATACTGGAATGTTTTTGAACCACTACTGCTATACATTGAAAAGAAAATTCTCTCCTCTTCCAGCTGCACTTCCAGTTACCTCGAGCTGCGCAGCGGTGCTGACTCCAGTGCCCCCCTCATTGCCAGGCTGTGTGGAGGTTTGATGCCAGGCTCACAGAGGTCCTCAGGAGCTGTCATGTACCTGAGGTTCAGGTCTGATAGCAGTGCCACACGTGTGGGATTCAATGCTAAATACTCCATTGGTAACGCTTGATTTATCAGTTTCTATGATTTTAAAGAAGATTTTGGTATTAAGTGTTAGACTTTTGTAACAGAGCTTAAATCCGACCTGTGGGGTGGGCTGACAGGTACATGCCTCTTTCAGTTAGTGTTAGAGCTAAGGCATCAGAATATCAGCATGTTCTACACCTAGCAAGAGGTGAAAATTAGGGAAATATTAATAGGAAAGAGCTCACAGTCCACCAGCAGCAGAAACAACTACTGGATAACCTCCTGTCAAAGCCTCCTCTTATCAAAGGAGCAGTAGAAAAAAGGTCAGTGTGGATAATATCATGTAACATGGTTTGATTTTCAGAATGCAAACTTAGTGTCACTTTCATGAGCAGGGTTCTGAAGGGGAATGCAAAGATCAGCTGAGAACTGGCAGTAGAAGAACAAATTAGGAGCTCCTCTATGTAAATGTAAATCAATCTATAATAAAGTTTCTAGACAAACAGGAGCAGCATAAGAATGGGCTGGTAAAGGAATGAGCTATGAGAACCATTATTTGTAATCTAGGAAAGAAATACTTTAGTTACTTAGGACACTAAAGCATCACAAGGCGTGAATTGGAAGGGATGAAAGAAAAAAGGAATCTGAACTATAACTGTTGACCCAAACCAGAAGTCATGTTTTGTCTGTCATAAAAAATTGAGATCCACACTTAGCAAGTTTCCTTTCTTTTTAATTTATCTGATACATCTTTTTCTGGTAAATATGGGCATAGGTAGAGATTAGATTGAAAACTGTGAGTTTATTCAAATTATAACAGATATGAAAGAGAGGAATGGATGTTTGCAATGGCAGAGCATGTGGGGGGTGTATGGGGGTGTGAAAAAACCAAACCAAAGCAGTCATCAGGACTGATTGAATTAGATTGAAAACATGGAAGATTTTTTATTGGAAGGCAATTCCTGTCTTATTACCACAGTTAGAGAACAAGTCTGTTGTACCTTAACTTTAAGTCTTGTTTAGGAGAAAGATCATCTCTCTGAGGTTCTTCAGTCAGCCTAACAATATTCTTCCTTTCGCAGCTCCCTGTGGTGGGACAGTGATAGGACAAACTGGTATCATTGAAAGCACAGGCTATCCTGACCTTCATTACCAAGACAACCTGCTGTGTGAATGGTTTCTGCAGGGTCCCAGGGGCCACTACCTCACCATCAGACTAGAAGGCCTGGATATTCAAAACTCTTCCGAGTGCACAAATGACTTCATGGAGATCCGAGAATTCAATGCTTCTGGTCTGAGAATTATTTCAGTGTTTGTCTTCCCCTCCCTAGCACTACTATGCAACCTCTCCAGAGGTTCCTGGAAGTATTTCCCATAGGTACAAAGTGAGCCTTTTCAATGTGCAGTATTTGCTTGTGTCTGCCTTGTTTGCTGAGGCAAAGTAAGGCAAACAAATGAAACGCTTCTATTTGCCAGCAATAACTTGATTCTACTAATTTACTTCTGCCTGTTTAGTTAAATTGGAAAGTAAGCCTTCAATATAAGTATAAATAATATATTTATATAAATATCTTTTTCTTTATGTGTTTTTTGCAGGAAATTTGTTGGGCAAGTACTGTGGTAATACTCTCCCTGATGCTGTGGTCACCTCTGACAGTTTTGCTTATGTCAAGTTTGTCACTGATGGATCAGTCAATGCCCAAGGATTCAGACTGCGCTTTGATTCCAGCACTGAAGGTTGGATTTGTAAGGTTGAAATATATTCTCAGGAAGCAACTTTTACCACAGACCATAATTGCTCTAATAGAGCTTATTGTTCTTGGTGTGCATTTGCTCTTAAATTTAAACTTGGGTGAAATATGAATAGAGCTGTCTGGCAACAACTTAGCTGAGCTGAAACTTGGTGGAGCAAGCAATCTCCTGCTGTAATGGATGTTGCCATCAGTGGCACAAGGAGGCACACTCTTCCACACCTTTTTTCTTCAACAGTCAGTCGAGGGATGTCCTAACACAACCTTCCCAAATCCCTCTTGATAAGCAAGATCAACTTATTCTGGTATTCAGTGACCCTCACAGGGAAAAGTGTTTTCATAAGTTCAGGTGAAATTTCATGTGTTTTAGTTCATGCCCACTACCCTTTTTCCTGAGCACAATGACTTTGAAGAGCTGCTCTAATCAGGTCTGAGGACATAGACCCACTCCTGCTTCACTCTTCTTTCACCATATTCAGTGCCCATGCAATGTTTGTCCTACCAAAATATGGCTACTTTTTAAGAAATTCTTTGCAATAGTCATCTTGAAAAATCTCCTGCCGACCCTTCTTAACTCCTTCCAGCTCACTTTAAAGTTCAGCTGAAAAACTCCTAAACAATGTTATTCCACTCCTAGGATCCTCTTATGCAAACTTAGAAAAGAAATTCTATTACCAAAAATTTAATACAGGTGGATGCACAGCTCAGACTATTCTGCAGAATCTGTGAGCATGAGGAAAGGGACTTCCACTAAACTCTATTAAACTATATCCCTCTATTTTAAAAGAAAACTAAGGGTAAGCTGGTAAAATTCTATCATAAGTTTTGGAAAAAATGCACCCTATATCCAAGATCTTTACTGTTCTTTCCTCACAGCACTGTTTGATACTCATAACAAAGACAGGAAAAGCACAAAATAACTGTACTCAAAAGTGTTGCTTAAAATACCTAAAAGCTTTTTCTATACCTCTGCTCTCCAGAAGTGGAATAATACTCCTCCATCATTAGCCACTCTAAGACCCTGCTTGTTCTGTGTAGTTCTGCTCAGTCCTCTCAAAGTCAGAAAAGTCTCAGTCATGCCACAAAGAGAGGCTTGTATCATATGACATCAAAGCCTGTGGGTCACCCAGGCTTCTGAAGCCTGGGATGAGCCCTTCAGAGAAGGCAGTATTAGTAATCAGACTAAAAGGAATTGCTATGGTCAGTTAATACTCAACTGCTTTTATGACTGAGTGATAAAGGCTGGCAGGAACTTGGCTGTTTAGACAAACATATGGACAGGGTAGGCCAATCAAATCAACATCTCAGGATCTCTTTTTCTCACAGCATTGATTTTGCTGCTCTAATTCTATAAGCAATACTTTACTCTGAAAAGTGTCCCAATATTTGGATATTTCAGAATGTGGTGGGGATCTTACTGCACCTGTTGGAACATTTACTTCACCCAACTATCCCAACCTATACCCACATAACCGGGTGTGTGAATGGAGGATCACAGTGGAGGAAGGCCGGCGTGTGACCCTAACCTTTAATGACATGCAAACTGAGGAGCACTGGAGCTGCTCATCAGATTATGTGGCTGTGAGTATCGAGTGTAGAGTCAGAAACTGCTCTTCCTAATCCATTTATGGAGAATTAATGGGCATAATAAACCTGAGAAGTCACTTAAAGGTCTGTATATGGTTTTAAGACAAATCATAATTTAATCTGGGGAAAACAGATAAATGAGAGAAACATATCTCTATTTAGAGCATATTTAGAGCATCTAAACTCATCTGCTTGTTTTGTAGTATGGAAATTTTGAAATTGTGGCCCAGACAGAATAGAAGACTTAAAGCAATCACTGGAGTTGTCTTTTTATCAATTATGGAAAAATATCTGGGCTTTTTGAAAGCTTTCAATGTCTCTTTTGTGTGGAAACAGAATCCATCAGTCAGTTTCAGATTTTATTGACTTTGGAGGTATCTACTACTGTTGTTACTTGTTGCTGTCAAAAAAAATAAAAATAAAAGAACAAGAAGGAAAACCAGCAGCAAATGCATACTCTGAACTAAAGACAGGGAATCTCCAGGAACCTTTACTTCTATATCACTCTCCATCTCCAAAACACATAGATATTTGTTATTTTATCATGTTTATTTTTCATTTCTGGTTATTTAATTTTAAAAAATCAAGCCTGGCACACAGACCTGAACCTGATCAGATGTACAAATGCCCCAAAAATATAATTCCTCTATGAAATTGCAGGAATGTGAGGTAGAGCTTAGCTTCCCATTTGTTCAGATAAGCAGTGCAAACACAGGAATTAACTGTAGGATGATCAGAAGCCAAGCCATGCACAAGCATGGGGGGGGCTGAAGTACCTATTCACCCCTTGAGGTTTGTAGATGATGTTTCCCTTGATTTTCTTCACAGACACTTTGGACAAACCTCTGGGAGCTGGCTTTTTATCAGTTAATGATCTCTCAAAGGAAAATTTTTTCTGACATCTTTTATGCCTTCAATACTCTAATATATTCCAAGTCTCAATGGGAAACATAATTTCTGTATTGCTTGCACTGCAGAGTAGAAAGAAGGAAATTAATTCCTAGGCTAAAGGGTGTATGAAGGAAATGGAGCAAAATATCTCTGGATCATCAAAAAGTGAAATGTTTAAAATAATCAGAAATGCCCACCAGCACTCAGTATTTTGGGGAAGATTTTGATAAAGCTGATATTGGCTTTAAAAAGAATACAAAGATGATGACTTGAAATGAAATTAATATGATCAGTATCTGACATTGTTAAGTGATTGAATATATAAATATTGAGCTAAAACAAAGTATTCTTCCCAATAAAAATATTTCAATTTCTGTTTCATAAAGGAGAAAGAGAGAGAGAGGGAGAGAATATGTTTGCATTTCACCAAAATAAGCAAGTTATTTTTGATGTTTACTTCAGGGCCTCGTCCACTCAAGGCAATGAAAGTTTTTTTCCAAGGTTTGAGTAGGTTTGGGAACTAACCCCTTGTGAGGGAGATCTCTGAACTTTGTATTGAAAATGGTAAACACTGTTAAATAGTACAGGAGATGCTCAGAAGACTGTTTATTGGTGTCATCGGAGTTTCTTTTGACCCCACAGGTTTACAATGGCCTTGGGCAAAATTCTCCCCAGCTGGCCAAGCTGTGTGGGGAGGTAAATCCAGGCACTGAGGTGAAATCCACTGGCAACACAATGAAAGTGATTTTGGTGACAGATATGTCCCGTGCAGCCCGAGGCTTCAGTGTCTCATACACCTCTAGTGAAGATGCAGGTAGAGTATGGTTTTGACTTCAGTGATTGATCTCTGGTGAGTCATTTCAGAGCCAAAGTACTGGCACATATGAAAACAAATTACCTAAACACATGACAAAACTCTGGTACCGCTTTTCTCTTACGTCTCTAGATGGGAATAGATAAGTATCTTTAATTAGCTGAAAGGACTTGGAAAAAATGGAGAATCTCTGGGAGCAATGGACTTCATGTGCCTCTGTGTGGATCACAGTCCCTGCTTTCCCTACTGATTTATTGTTTTGAACTTAGTATTGAGTAAGAGATAGTCTGAAATGGCCTTATTCCATGAAAAGTTCCAAAAAGCATAGTGTTATAGACAAATTGAATAATTCAAGTGCTTCCTTATTACTCAGGGGGGTAATTAATTTATTGTAGCTTGTGAAAGTGTGCAGATAACCTACTTTTGCAAGCTCAGCCTCCAGAGAGGAGGCAGCTGGCAGAGCCTTACTATTACAGCCTTGAGTCTTTTGAACTTATTTTCCAACTCCTACCCCAAGCATCCTACTATGGCATGAATGTAGTGCTCTTGAGGGGATCTTCCAGAAAAAAATTCTCATGAGTCTAGAATTAGGTAATGAGTAGGGGTTGAGGACTACTGAACTAACGCTGGAGTGAGATTTTTTCAAAATATTAAATCATACTTGTTGTATTGATAGTGCTGCTGAAATATTTTATTTGATATTGTAAATAATTGTTCTTTGCTTTACACGTGTGTTTTTAAAGACTTGCCAATAAATTCCAGGATACCAGGCAAGAATTCTATTGTATGCAGCAGTAAATGATAAAAACATAAGAAGATGGAAAAGGTTTTGATCTAATCAGCACATGTGTTTTCTGGAGTGAGCATATCTGAATTAAGAGGGGCAAGATTTCTCCTCATACAAGCATTATTACTACTTTTAAATAAACTATATTTTGTTTCTGCAGTTTGTGGTGGAATCCTTATGGCATATGCAGGTGGAATTTTCTCTTCCCCTGGTTATGATGGCATCCAAAATTACACAAGTAACCTGAACTGTGAATGGATCATTGAAAATCCCTCCCACTATAATTCATCCATTTATATATCTTTTGAGGATTTCCACTTGGAACGTCACCAGGTCTGCCGCTACGACTACCTAGAGCTACGAATAGGTTTGTATGCTCAGCAGGAGAATGGAGAAAGCCTATCAAGATCCTGGTTGTACAACTGGGTTTGTGCCAAATCTCATTCATATATATTTGCAGGGAGTTGCTGTTGTAGAATCTGTACATTTGAGAGTGTTCACATCATGCCTTCTATGTTGCATCCATGATCAGAAGTAGGATTTCATTACCAGAGCAATGGGTACATGGATTTTGTCACCTGTTCTTTCAGGGGAGAAAATGGAAAACTGGATGGACATCTTGGGAGGATAAATAGTTCTGCTGTTTGCAATACTCACCTGACTCTCCCTTTACAAGGGACAATATGAATTTTGCTTTGTCTTCCTTGAGAGATGGCATTTGATGTCATTAAGACAATTAATTTGGTCCACTCCCCATTCTCTCCCTGGTCCTGATATATCTCCAGGGACAGGAATGGAGTAAAGAATGTTTTAATTATTTATAGCCTCTGGACTGCATGCCTTCTTCAGACCCATTTTTGTGATCTATAAGATGATTCTCCAAAAAGAAACCCATATTTCCTGTGAGAATGCATTGCAAAACACAGACTACAGCATTTTAAAGGGAAAAAAAGTCACAAGATTAATGCACCAGTAATATCCCTGCATATCTGAGCATCTTTATCTATCCACAAGAGCAAGCAACTGGAAATGTCACATGAAAGTCGCTCAGCTAATGCTAAATTCTGTATGAAAGCTGCAGCTGTCTTCTCCATGGAAATGCTGTACCTGTGAGTCCCAGAGAGAGCAGGTTTTAATTTACCAGGAAATGCTTTCTGAAAAAAAAGGTTGAGAGCAGGAATCTGTCACATCCTTATTTGGACTCATTAGAGCAATAGCATTGGTTTGTCCTGTGTAGAGCCAGACCCTGCATAGCTGCATAGCCTAGCAGTTCTCTCCCTTGTATGCACTGGAGCTGGGAAATAATACAAAGAAAACTCAGAGAAAGAAATAGTAAAATATACCTGCTTTGTTACTTATCCATTCTTGCTACTCTCATTTTATCATGAACCTCAGGCCTCCAGGCAGTAAAATCAAAGAAAAGGGAAGAAAGTGTAGTCTTGCTTTGTTCTATACAGTTTTTTCATCTAAATAGCAGCGTCTGTTTCAGCACTACTAATGGACCTCCAATTTCACAACTAGTCTGGTGTCAAAAGCAGAAATGCCCTCATTCATCTGTGTATGTTGACAAGTAACATTTAATGAGCACTGAGGTGCAGTAGAAAGGATACCACTAAACTCAGGCAGGTGCTGTTTAATACTCTTGACACAGCAGATGTGTAGTTAGGGAAAGGTCCAATTCAGCTTTCAGTTACTGGAGAGACCCCAAATGGAGCTGAGATGGGCAAAATTCCTTTGTGATGCCCATACAACACACTTCAAGAACTTTAAAAGGCAAAATTTACTGTAATTCACTGACTAATATTTAAGCTAAATAGATTAAATAAATATTTCAAAATTTTTAGGGTAAGGTATTAAGTTTTTTAATTATCATGCATGTGCATGTAGGTTGTACATGGTAATACAGCTAAGCATATTGCTACAGTGAAATATACTCCTAACTTCTGGCTTTTGTGGAAGACTCTTGATTTTGTCTTTCAGACCATTCCCTTCAGTTTGAATGAAATATTACAGCACAGTATTTGTTTTCTTTTCCTGTTTATCAACAGTCTAGATCTCTGGCCAGCTGGCCATTCACAAAAGCAATGATTGGTGTCACTTTTCACAGTGTAGAGCCTGGGTAACCTGGGTGAAATCTGTCACATAGTCAATCACCTTATAAAATGTACCAAAAAGAAAACAAGTATTTCACATACTAATGCTAAAAGTAGTTATTGTTCTGCCCCAAAAGGGCTGTAGTTTTGGAACAGAAGAGTGAAGGTTTTTGTGTCTGGTGTGTCTGATACGAAAGTGTGCAGGATGGTAGGAAGGGGAGAAAAGGAGCCCAGGGTATTAAAAGGATCATTGATATAGCTTTAGAGAGAACTTTCTTGTTGCCAAGATTTAGATCCCAACAATGAACTCCAACACTCCATTTATATCCATAAAAAATAATCGGTTACTAAGTGTGATATGTACTGTTCTCCATTTTCTTGTCAAACACCATGAATGGAATGTTTGCACTATTCCTTTATGTTACTGTAGCTTTTTAGGACTCAAAAAGTGTTGCTGTTTAATTTTTTTTTTTCCTTTGTTTACTTAGGGGATGCTGATGGAGAGCTGATAGCCAAACTTTGTGGTCAGGCTGCACCATCTGTGCCACTAGTTATAGCTGCCCCCCCAAGTCTGGGTACACTTTGTAAGTGATGAAAACACAGAAGATAAAGGATTCTTGGCCCATTACACGTTTGAAGGTAAATGGCTTGATGGACTGCTGCCTTGGCTGACTGAGGCACTTCTGGGGAATGTTGACAGTCATTTGGTGATATGGAGAACAGTCATGATGGGATCAGCTCTCAAAGAGGTCTTCAGAAGTTAGACAGTGCTAGCCACTATTTATAGCCTTCTAAAGCAAGCATGTGCTATCAGTAGAGCACTCAGATTTATTTTCTGCCTTGCTGCTGGCATTCCCCAAACCACATTTGAGATTTTGCAATGCTGTGCAACACTCATAGCAGCTGGTTGCCCTTGGGAATAGGGACATAACAGGTAATACCAGCCAAGTTTGACTTACTTCAGATAGGTCTCTGGAGTGCCAGAGCTGAAATGCATTCTGCTGCTTGAGCCTTTGCACCCATTTTGAAATCCACTTGAAGCCATACCAGTGCAAATTACACCACTTTGCCATTTTTGTGCCAGAACAACTACTCTTCCTGTCACAGCTGAATTTAGACTTGGAGCTTATCTGGACACATCAGAAACTTTTTTACTTCATTGTTTTGGTCCAAGGATGGCACTGGTTTGCTTAAGAGTGAGATAAACAAATGGACGATAAGGTGGAAGAGGCAGATATAAGTGTCAGCTGGCAAAGGTTTTGCAGAGTTATATTAAGTATCAGAATAACTGCAAAGTTTCAAGGTCATTGCATCCTTTTACTCAGTATTCAGTGACAAAAATTTTAAAACTCCCAGAAAATTTTAAAAATCCCAGAAAAATTATTCATCTTTAACTCTATCAGTACATCTTAAATATATTTTATTACTATTACAAGATGAATAATCTTCCATTCATTTGATTAAAGTGTTCTGTTCTGAAAATGTATTGAAAAGTTTTTTTTTTTTTCTTCAGCCTGTGGTGGTGTACAGTCAGGTGAAAGGGGAGTTATCTCAAGCCCTAACTACCCAGAGCCTTATGACAATCTGAATCGCTGCTCCTGGGTGTTGGAAGCCCCTGAAGGTGAAACCATCACTGTGAGTAACTTGTCACAATTGTGTGCACAGAAGACAGTGTGAGAAGTGCCTCCTGAGTTTTGAGGATGATTTGAGATAATTTGGAAAGTCAGAAATGTGGAGGAATTAAATATCTTCCCATTGACTTTACCTAAAAGAGGGAATGAAGACAACACAACAAAACTAGATTGTCCTTTCTGAAAAACAGAAGGATCCTTGATAACTTGACCCGAAAATATAGCACTGACTTCTCCTTTAAACAATTACTTTCTATGTTTACAAAACTGAAATAACTCATTTTATTAGATATCCATGGATATTCTCATTATCCGGAGAATAAACATAAGGCTGAAGGTTTTTCTTCTCTGCAGGAAAGTTTCAAGCCACTAGAAAGTTACTTTTGTGTCTTACTGATTAGTCTGGAACATAATCTGAGTTCTGGTACATAATTGAGTAGCATCAATTAAATATTGTTCCAATTTTCCAACAAGTATTAAAAGTCTGCTTGAGGTGCTACTTTTTGGAGTCAAACTCCTGACAGACCATTTAAGCACTTTTATGGCCAAGCAGTACAAAACTTAATTCACTGAATTATTTGACTAATTCTTTCAAGCACAGATACAATCAGTGACATTTATGGATGGGGTCAGAAAAATATCTGAATAGGAGTTTTGTGGGAACACATTGCAGATTTTCATATATAATGTCTTTCACTAATTTCCCTCTCATGTTTTCCTTGCTTACAATTACAAAGGTTAGAAATGCAAACCCATAGCCCTAATTATTCTGCTACATGATATTCTGACCACTGCCTATGTATTTATTTCAGGGAATACAGGATTATTTTAGGAGAATACAAGATTTCTAGTTAATCCACAAACTAGTTTAAAGCGGAACTAATTTTATCAGAGGAAAGCTGATTTCTATTTTTAAAGGACTGAGTAGCAGGATGCTCAGTGAAGGAAGACTAATTTTTTCCAGTATAAGCTGCCAGTTTCAGTTGTTGGCAAAGTTCTGAATTTAAACTGTTACAGCTAAATTTGTATTTAGTCTTGGACAGGTTCTTTTGGAACAAAGATACACAAAAGGTACAGGAAAAAATCCTGTGTTTGCTAAACTTTTCTGCAAAGATTCTGCTCCTGAAACTAGTTTAAATAACCCACAAACTGATGGAAAGGGCCAGGCAGTAACTAGTGTAATCAATACTTCAGCATCAACAAATCCAGGAGTCTACAGTATCAGCAATCTAAATGTTTGAACTGGAAATCCCACCTGTGAGCATATCTCGCCAAGGGCAAATGGCATTAGTGTGGGAGGGAGACAGGGTCCAGCCTGGTCTGTTTATGCAATGCATCCAGGCCCACAGGAGCAAAACACAGCACTGTTTCTGTTTTGGTGGAAACTGACATAATTTTTAGCTCTTGTTAGTGTATTGATTCAAAAGAATAGGAAGAAAAAAAACCCAAGGCTTTCTGCTTGCATAACTAGTTATACTTCATGAACAGAAACTTTGAGTGCAGAAAGTGGTTAAACACCTTTACATATTCAACACTGTTTTGAAGCACATACTTAGCACATTTCAAAATGTGGTTAAGTCACAGTGATGTCAGTTTTGAACCTATGAATTCCTCTTCCACTTCTGTATTCAAGCTAAGTAACTGCTGTTTCTTATAGTGGCAAGATTCCAATCAATACTTGCAGGAAAGCATGATGAATTGAGGGTCAGATTTCTGAGTGTACCCAGAAATCATTGTGCCACAATGATTACAGGGTCTGTCTGGAATTGCTCTAAACCCTCCCCTAGAGTGACTGGTTTTAGCACCTGAATGTCACCTTTGTGTGTTGCAGCTTACTTTTACAGCCTTCCACGTTGAAAATCATTCACTTTGTAAGTGGGATTCTGTTACTATCCTGAATGGTGGCACTCCAGGGTCTCCTGTCATAGGAAAGTACTGTGGAAACAACTCACCTGGGACTATTCGGTCTGGTTCCAACAAGCTAGTCATCATCTTTAATTCTGACCACTCAGTTCAAGGAGGTGGCTTTCATGCAACATGGACAGCAGAATCTTTAGGTAAGTTTGCATTTAAGAACAAAAGAAAGGCTTGCCATCATCTTCAGGATCCCTGAAAGAGGCCAGTACTAAAAAAATCAAGTATTAATCCAGTGCTTTCTGCTCTCCCACAAAGAATTCAAATTTGGATCAATTCTGTACTTTTAAAGCCTCCTATGGGCAGTTTCTTGATGGCTGTAAATTGATACCATCACCATTACCCTCGCAGCAGTGGTATCTATTGTCAAGGACTGTGAGACATTTCACTTCATGAATAACAATTGTTCCACGGTTTGAATTGGTTTAAACATTTAAAATTAGGAAGAAATGAGTTCCAAAACAGAGAGGCAGACAGAACTTCCCAAAGAGCACATGTGACAGAACTTCTCACAGAGCACTCTTGCACTATGATGGAGATGTTGGAACACTTTTGAAGGTGGTATACATGCAGGATTGAATGGTACATTTCTCAAAGCTACCTTCCTTCTCTTTAAATTATCATCCCTCTGGATTACAAAAAAAAAAATAAGGTAGCTCACCATTTGTGCAGTGTACTTCAGGAAGTCTCTAGAGGACTAAAGGTAAGTGTAGATGTGGCAGATGGTGGCAGGGCAGAAATCACTGTGCCTTCCTGCATCAGTACAGAGCTGGCATGTGCTTCCTAGGGTCACCTCCAGCTGGAAACCTTCTGGCTGATCCTGATCACCTTTCTGTCCAATAACTATGTGGCTATATTCACACAGTTAGTTGATGGAGTATCTTCTTAAACATATCAGTAGTCTGTGCTTGCATGAGTACACAGTCACTTTCACAAGTTTTTGGCACTGTTCCCTGTTGTCCCTGAGATTTCAGGTGAAATGAAGCCCACTCTTCAACGGTATGGTGGACATTAGCCTACACATGTCATGTGCATAGGCAGTACTGTCTCTGTGAAAGTTTCTTTTCTATATATATCTAGTTTACTTTCTTCAGTTTTCTTCTCATTTGTTCACTGAGAATCTCCAGGTTTACATTCAAAACTTGGCTTTGCATCCTTCCGATGCCATTTCTAACATAGAAGAATGAAAAATAGCATCTTCCTTTTAAAGCTATTATATATTTTTAAAATTAAGAGGGGGAAAGTAGGATGCTACCTTTTTTTTCTCTCTCTCTTTATTAATCTTTTTACTACATTGTATCTGAAATAAAAAGGGATTTCTAGTACTGTACACATAGCCCTAGTAAATTCTTGGCATGGTATCTGTAAATATGTTTCAAATTAACTAAACTTATTATGTGTAAAAACATGAGCTGCCACAGAGCCATAACCAGCTATTCCCTTTATAAATGAATCTGTTGGCAATTTTTAAAGGCATGTTTTCCAGCCCATCCCATAATTCCACTGAAATCCACAGGGCTGCCTAGGCTCGGGAAGCCACCATTTTGCCCTGGGTAAACGGATGTAGCTTGAATAGAATCACATGTGGAACTGCAATTTTTGCACGTTGTAGAGTGAGAAGCAAAAAGGATATAACAGTAGACTGCTTTTATTCCCTAGAGTGTTTTTCTGAATGTCTGTCTGTCACTATGTGCATGAGGTGGGGTGTGTGGGGGAGCCTGCACAGTCCCAGGTGTATTCCTGACCCCTGCACTCTTCCAAAGCAATATTCACTTCAAACTGCCAGGAGTATATAGATGGGCCTTGCAAAAGGCTATGGAATGGCAAGAATGAACTTGTGAGGAAAACAGTGGAGTACAAAGAGACACCTCTGGAGTATAACTACCTTTCTACTACAGGGGTGGGAGAAAGAAATCCAGGAGGGGTAAATGAAGTTTCACGGCGTATCAGGGCTTTCCTCTCTCACTCTTGCAGCCACAGAAGCAAAAGCTGATCCCATCCAAAAATATTTGAACATTTCTCCCATTTGTTGCTATTTTTTCCAGGCTGTGGCGGCATCATTCATTCAGATAATGGTACAATCAAGTCCCCTCATTGGCCTCAAAACTTTCCCATGAACCGCAGATGCACATGGACCATCATTACGCATGAAAGCAAACACTTGGAGATGAACTTCCACAGTAACTTCCAGATTCCAGATAGCAATGGAAGCTGCCAGAGCAGTTATGTGAAGGTAAAATAATTGTTGATATTAGATGAGCAGAGCAGTGCTTTAAGAAGTCATTATTTCAGAACCCTATTTTGCATTTGTTATGACTTGGACTGTCAAGGCACAAAATTTGGTAAATGTAAACTAAAGTCCTTGTATCATACAGTTCATTTACTGTGTGCTTTGTGAACTGGCCTGTATATAATTTTAACTTTCATCAGTCCTTGAGGATCCACCTCCAGCAGAGTCCCATCAGCCCCAAAAATGAAAAATATTAAAAAGGCATATAATATTTCAGAACCAGAAAATAATGAGAGAATAAAGCATAAAGGAAAGATTTTTTCAATTACTCCAGAGAATAAAAACCCATGAATTTTACACTATAATTCCACCAAACTTCTTTATAAGTACTTAGACTGTCCAGTTGCACTACTCATTCTTTTTTTAATATCCAGAAACAAAGATAACAATCTGGTCTTTCATATGTTGTCAAGAGCCATTGTTTTAAAGTGGTAGAATAGAGTGGACATGCATTGAATTTTTCAGTGTCATTTTCTTCTCAGGCATTTGGCATATGTTCAGTGGTTTTTTGCTCATTTTCTCCACAGCAATACAACTCCCACTTGAAATAAAGGGCAAACATAATTTCACAATATGTAGGAAGACTTGAGCAGCTGTACATCTGATCTATACCAACCAACTCACAAATTACAGTTACACTCACTTTTTAAGGCTGTGAAAAAACCCCACAGCTATTAGATTTGTCTTTTCATAGCCTGCTCCAGCAATTAATTGATGCAACATTACAATATATTTCACTAATAGGAAAGTCTTACTGCCACTCAGTAAAAGTGTTTAATTTTAAATTCATAAACTTCCCTGAATGACATAAGCAAAACTATATCAGTTGGAGATTTTCTCCATACAGAAAATCTGAAATTTTTGATGTCCACTTCCTTTTCCAAATGTCTAATTTGAAATGTATGAAGGTGTCTGAAAAGCTGTAGAATGATATTTCTTCCATTTATTCCAAACTGAGCAGCCAAAAGAGAGTAATCCAAAATCAATAATGACTTTGCAAAACCTTGGCCAGGCTATAGACTGTATAAATTAGTCCTTTGAGCATCCATTGCCTCAAACACCTGGTCACATGAATGAGAGATTCATATGCTACACTTACAGACTAACCCTTGGCTAACCCTTTCCTTCCTAGGATGGTTGCTTAGAGAAATCACAGTTTCATGTGGCTGTACTAGTTCCACTCAATTTCCTTCAAACGCATTATTTTAAACATCAGACATGATTTAATATATTTTTGGTATAAACTACAGTAAAAAAATCTTCAAAGACGTGAACAAAGTAATTTTATTATTAAAATAAATAATTCATTATTTAAGCAGACATTTTAAACCCTGTCAATAAACAACCTGATTCAGGAAAATATTTAAATGTTTGGAAACATCAAATATTTATACCTCTGTTCCATTTTACATGTGTCTTGAAATTCAGTATTTAAACTGTGAGCCTCAAGCACATATTTAAGTAATTACCTGGACAGGATTTCAGTTAGATGACTACCTAAACCTGCATGTGCTTTTTTGGATACATGGTTTGATTGAGCTTCAATTGGCTATTGGTAGAGTTGAAGTAATACTTTTTAAAATTTTTTTTCTTTATTTTATATATATGTAATTGTTTTATTAATGCTTTACTTTATTTGAGACTTGTCATTGAAAGTGAATGCAAAAAAATTTAGAAATTATTAGCAACACCAGGTATTATCTGATGCCTCTATGTTACCCTAGCATGACCACTTTGATTTTTATTCACTAACATAAGGACTGCATGTAATAATTCCTTGTATACACAGATTTGCATATTCATAGGCTGTAAGGAGTTAAGTAAGCAGGGACAAAATGGAAGTAGGTAATTATATGCATAAAATATTTTTTCTGTTGTCCTCTAGACCTTATCTATGTTTGCTGTTACTAGCAGAGGTTCAAGCAAATGACCTCCAGATGCCCTTCACAGGTCCCTGGCAAACGAAGTTATTCACTGTGACTCACTCCTTGGAGGAACCTTTTTTCCCCACTGACTGTAGTAATTAGCTCCAATTTAGATCTCTTAGATTCACTGTGAGATGAATCCTGTGTTAAGTCTATGGAAAGAAACATTGAATATAGACTTCCTTTTGGGTTTCCACTAACTACTTAGACTTTGAAAGCACTAAACCATTTCCAATCTGGTCTTGCCAGGTGTGGAGAGGAAATAACGAAGAAGCAGCTGCTTTGTTAGCCACAGGATGTGGAAGTTCAGCTCCTGATCCTGTTGTTGCTCCAAACAATGTGATAACTACAGTATTTCAGTCTCAGGATGCTCCTGCACCAGGTTTCTCTGCATCTTTCACAAGCAGTAAGTAATATTAAAGCCAGATGGCTGCTCAGTTGGTCCATTTGGGATTAGTTTGACCTGTGTTTAGCAATTCAGACTCTAGTCCAACAAGGCTTTGAAACCTCTGCCCAGATATGTAAACCAAGATGTTCCACACTGAATGCAATGAACTCTAGTGTTGGACTTGCCCAAGATGCAGCATTAACTTTGTTACTACAAAGAATAACTATTCTTAGTCTCCTTTGTCTTTTCAGTATGCTGAAAGCATGAATATGCTTTAAATTTTAAAAATTCATAGTCAAACTGCATGGAAGCTAAAGCTATGGCATGTGCTTTGTGATGATCAAATCCACCAGAAGTAGAAACGGTACTGCTCAGCTGCTGTTGGTTCCTTGGGTTTTTTGTAGGATGCTGCCAACGGAAATCACTTGCCCTTCATGGCATTCAGATTAAAACAGCAAGAAACTAAGTGCTTGGAGGGAAGCACTATTGAAGCATTCAGAATTCTGAATTGAAACCATTTTTGTTTTTATGTTTGCACTAATGTTGTCAGTAACATCCAACAATCTCTTAGTGGAGACAGCCACAGGCTTCATATGCCTGTTCCTAATCTTCTACCAGCATTCCATTTGCATCCTTTTAAGCTTTTGTCTTAAAAAAAAGAGAAACAAAGGCCATCCAAGTTATTAGGATCTGAAGGAGCTCCATGAAAACAAACTGTTCTGTGTGCCTGAAAACTTCTGGGTGGTAAATATTCCTGCCTCTGCATATAGCAAAGCAATCTGGAGATGGCCTTACAGCAGACTGCATTCTCCTGCATGTCAGGCATGAAACAAGAATGGCACCACTTAGACTTAAGTGGGCACTTTCAAATAAGGCTGATCTGCTCCTGTAACGCCCCTGCAATTGAGGTACATTTGTATGTACTAAGGGTCTTTGAAATGTGCAGATTCCACACCAACAAGAACAGCAGCTCTGTGTCCTCTGTTCAGTGGGCTGTGGGCCTGTGACCTGGTCTCATCCAGAGTGTGACACTCTAGGTGGGAAGGCCCTGTGCTTCCCAAAAAATACTTCTCTGAGTGTGTGTCAGACCTCCTTTTGCCATCATGGTATATGCTACTCTCCTTGTTTTTTCCACCAGCAGAGATGAGCTCCTTGTGTACATTATTTGGTTTCTTCCTATAAAGACAGAATATTATTATCACCTGGATTATAACTGTGCTTTATTTATTTGTTTGCAGGATGTGGAGTAAACTTCACTAGCCCTGAAGGTCGTATTGTCTCTCCAAACTACCCTAGGCAGTATGATAACAACCTGAACTGCAATTATATTATAGATCAGGGACCACAGTCACTGGTGATCCTAGAATTTGAGGCTTTTCACTTGGAAGGTAACTGGTTATTCATAATTTCAGTATGTATTCTAAAATGTATTTTCTCACTTGAAAATGTACAAGTCTTCCATCATTGAAAATCACTGATGGTGTAATTTGCTGGTCCATTCTAAAAATGTTTTACAGATGAACATTTGTAGTTTTCAGGGTTAGATTTTGAGTCACTAAAGTCCTCCAGAAGAAGGAAGAGAGATTTCACCTGTTGAATATCTTGCATCAGGAATGATGTTGGGAATTTACCAATTTCTTGGAATATAAAAGTGACTGTGGCTAATTGTGCTTTTTTTTTTTTGCCATTGAGTCTTAGAGTCTTTTTGATCTTAGCCCAGCTGTTTTGCTTTTCAGTGCATCTGTTTCTTAACTGATAAAATAAACATAAATATACTCGGATGTTTTACACGGATGTAAGAGTACAGAAGTATGAAACTAGGTAAAAGACTACAGCAGTGGGAAATGCATGAAAGTGATTACCTGTATATACTAGTAACAGAAGCCCATGTTGTGATTTTCAAATTTGGCAATAATTAGCCAAGAAGTAACAAGGATAGCGTCCTGATCACACTGGTGTGAATGGTAAAACTTTCTCAAACCTTGATAAGATCAAATTTTCATGTATGGACATGCCTTGATAACATAGAGGAATCACCATGTCCAAACTACTTGGGTGGCATCACATATTTTGAGGCCATCTTAATCTGGTTCCCTTGAAGTCACAAGACAAAGATATTGAGTAACTTGGTACTAAGTTCGGCTGCGTGATTTGAATTTTTTTTTCAGACCAAACAATAATGGCAGAAAATACGATTCTTTTATTTTCTTTTTAAGTTTCCAGACTGTTTTGAATTCAAAAATATTTTGGTTCAGACTTTAATTTAGATCTGGGATAAAAATTTGTTTTGACTATGATTTTTTTCTGAAATATTTTTTTCATCCCCTAATACAAGCCACTGCTTTAAGAATTTTTTAAAATAAAATGTAAATCACAGAAATTATGTAATTTCTTCACGTAGAAGACGCTGTTATTCAGCAAACACACAAGGCTGAATCAGATGGTGCCAAATTTTGAGTACTTTTACTAATCTGCATTCTGTCTGTGCATTCAGTTAATTTGTAAATGGAACCCAGCTTTTATTATCAAGAGGGTTAAAGAAGAGAGGTAAGTGATACAGACAGAAATGTAGATCTAAATAAATACTAAAAATATTCTGTTTCTTGCAGGGCAATTTGTTCCTTTATTTTTATAGGCTTCCTTAGGCTGCACTGACTAAAAGTCCTTAGTCACATGAAAAAACTGTGGCTATGAGCTAATAGACATCTGGTTAGCAAAGAGGAAGTAGCTGGTTACTAATATTTTTTTTACTAAATCTTAAAATACAACCCTAGAGTAAAGAAAACTCACCTGGGTTTAAATTGTAAAGAAGATTGAAACCACCATATTGTGAACTATCATTGCAGAATTGAAAACTCATTCAGCAGTTGCACTGAATATACTTACCACATATGACTAAGGGTTTCCAGTGTGAAGTGCATTAGTTCTTTTGCAAAGGCAGAACAATGTTTGGCAGCATCTGTTAAAAACATTTCTAGCTATTCCATATGCAAGGAAGCATTGCACCTGCTTAGATTGTTGCTTAGAGTAGCCTTTAAAATTTTAATCATGCTATTACAGAGGTTTGAGGTTGGGTTTTAAAGTTTAACTGCATGTCTAATTAATGTAATTTATTAACTATTTGATATTTCAAAAGAAATCTAATTTTTTTTCTATAGTTGTTAGGTAATGAAATGAAATACTTAAAATCCTGCCTGTAAGGCATGCGTTTCTCATTGACTTGAACAGGTTGAGATAGCTTCTCCAGAAAATTAGAAGGCAGAAGTTAATTGTCTATAGTGCAGTGACACATTGCTACCAAATGGAATGACTTCATGGCTTAGTCACAGATCTCTGCCCCAGAGCAGTTACGTTTTCAGTTCTGATGGGGTGCCGGTTCTGATTATAAACAATGACCAAGGCTGGTACCAACAGTGATATGGTGTCAGTATCTGGAACCAAATGAATATGGCATGCCTGTATTAAGTATTAAAAATGTATTAAGCATTAAATATAGCAACAAAGAGAGCAGGAGAGAACTGGGGGAAACTGCATTTGTCGATTTTGTATATAGAACAATTTTTATCTCACTTTGAACCCCTGAAAATATACATCTGATTTAGATATTCATCTAGATTTATCTTCTAGTGGTGGAGCCAAATGTGTTGTGCAGGTGGAGTGAGTTACTTTCTGAAAGCCTCTCTCACTCTCTTAACCTATTGACTATTGCAGGAAGCCATAAACAATAGCTTACACAGGACACTTGAGATCTGGGCAGGAAAACATAGGCAAGATTAACCCCATGAATGGAGTTTGGCTTAGCTTCTGTGATTTCCTCGCAGTGTGAAGGATGTTTATTCCTGTGCCAAACTGGATATGGTCACAGAACCTCTCTTTTGATTTGCCAGGTTCAGGAAGTTGCATAAGCTGCCCCCTGCTTCTTGTACTACCACTTGCACTGTTGTGTTTGATTATTTTTTAAAGAACCAAACAAATAGGGGTGAGCTTGTTATCCCAGCCCAGTTTCTGCAGTGATAAATGTCTTCCATCTGCCCTCCCTCCTTGGATCAAAAATCTACAAAAATCACATATTAGGATTAGTAAAACCCCCTTATTTATCTTTCTTGTTGGACTTCCTATCCAAGAAATAATTAATCAATTTCTTGTCCATTAGATTTATTCAGATGAACATCCTGTCAAATTCTCCTCTAGGACAGCTACAGCAATATATTATTAAGTGGCTGTAATACTCTTCAAGTGTGAGTATAGCACACAATGAAGTCAGAATCCCAAATAATGGGAAAACAGGGAAAATGGATGTAGGCTTCCTGCAGTATCTGCATTTAGAATTCTGTAGTATTTATACTCTGTCCCTACAAGACAACTGCTTTGTGTTTATACATGTTGATCTGAAAAATGTTTTAATAACTTGTTTATTTCTCCTTTCTAAAAACAAAATATGTGTCTGCAATTTTGCAATCTGGGATAGGGTCACAGCTTTGTTTTGGAGTCTGCTCTATCTGCTTTCTCAACTGTTACTAGGCAATTCAGAAACCAGACAAGTTTAGCAATAGATTATTTTGAAATAGAATATATATGAGAAGGAATTTTAATTCCTTGTTTTCAAAACACTATCTTGTGCTACAGAACCAGTTGATATAATGCACAGGGATATGTTTCTAGGTAATACTTCTACTTTAGTAATTCCTAATTGTATTGTCATCTATATCAGAAGCTGCTGTTTTGAAAAAAACCTCATTATTTTAAGTTTTACCCTTTAAACAAAAGTTCAATCTTTAAACAAAAAGAAACAGAATCTATGGCTAAAGACAGTATTAGTGATCAGAAGTCAGGGTCCAGATTTGGTCAAGGTTTTTGTGCCAGCATCATATCAAACAAATTATTTTATGGACAATAATGAGACTGGACAGAAATTTCTGAAAAGTGGAAAGGAGACAACCCAAAGGCATATTTAAAAATGTAATGTAAGGACAACTGAGGCTCTTATCATGTGAACTTTTGGTGAAAAGGGTCAATGTATCAATGCTGAATGGTGCCAAGAGATGATAAATAGAGAACAGATAGATAACAAAAGGCCTTGAAAGCAAATGCATGCAGCAATTCAAAGGGGGATATGTTCATAATGTCAGCCAAATAAATTATCTCTTCAGAAGTACTTGGGAGAAATATTGTCAAGGCTAGAGGAATGAATGGTACAGTGGAAGGAGAGGAAAGAGTTTATCTTAAAGATAGTAACTGGAAACTTATGGGGTCACCAACACAGAGAGAGCAGTTGCATCTGCCCTTGCAAATGAGATTATACAGAGCTAATGTGGAGATAAGAGCACAAGACAGAAGATATCTCATTGAATCCTCATGGATGAATCAGAACAGAGGTACAGTAATACCAGAAGGATGAGCAAAAGCTCTTAGTAGACAAGGTTTTATGAAGAAAAACAGTGCTGGCTAAGTGGGAAGTGCCTGTCAGCTCAAAGAGGATGTTGGTCTGACATCTGGCTAAAAACAGATCTCTGGAGACTCATGAAAGTGATTTCTTTGTAGCATAAGGGACAGAAAGTGGTCTAGAAAAGATCTAAGATTATATGATTAGAGGAAATAAACCACAGAGAGGAATTGCTGATGATGTGCTGAGTATGTGTAGAGGCTGAGAGTATGACATGAGGAGAATCTGAAGTTGGGGAATATTTACAGAATAATGCATTTAGGTTGGTGAGAAATTCAGAAAAGTGTAAACATGAGAATGAGTTACAGGATAGAGATCAAACAAAGATCAGTCTTGCCAAGATTCATGAGTCATAAATTACATTGGCCCAAACAATGAGAATTCCAAACTAGAACTTAAGACTTTTGCTCACAATCTTTTGTAAATCATCTTTTATTTTTTCCAATGCAGCATTGTAAATCAACTTGTGATAAGTATTAGGGTCCTTGGCTTTGCTGAGAAATTTTTTTCACTTCATGTCTTTCACTGGTCTTTTCCAAAAATTACCTAGGATCATTTCTCAAATCTTTCTCATCTTGAAAATACTCATCTCAATTTCTTGGTTTTTTTAAATTTGAATTTTAAGATTTATTATTTTTTTAAAAATTATCACATTATCAAATATTCCAAAACAGGATAGGACATAAAGAATATTTTGAATCAATTATTTTATTAACAGTGTAATCATCTGATGTGGCTGGTTGTTATCAGCTTAGTTACTAGAGTTAGACAAGCACCATGGCATATTTCTGTATTGACATAATTGTAAAGCATGTTAACATACATTGTCTTCATTGATACAGAAGGAATCTTTAAATCATCTTTTAATCTTTAGATCACCCAGAGATGATCTAAAATACAGCTGACTGCTGACATCATTCTGTTGTTCTCATGAAACAGAACTATCACTCCACTCCTACTTGTCATGCTGTTCAATATGAGTTGTCTTGTTTCCTGCAACAATTGGAAGCAGCTTCTTTTGACTGGACAATCTGCAGAAAACATTCTGCTACAACAGTAGGCTCAGTGTCATTAATTTCCCATTAATCCTCTGCAGTTTAAGTAACTGTCTCATTATTGCTTACAGGTCACTAAACATGGTAACTTAATAAACAGGTGAAACCCCAGCTTCCATTAAGCCTGTAAAATATGAAAAAGACAAAGAAAACATCAAGTTATTCTTTAAATGTAACAAGTAATGAAACTTATTTTTCGTAGGTGTATGCTGTGTTTTTCACTGACAGCATTAATTGAGCTTTTTTACATAACCCACATGGCTCTCTTCTTGCTCCCACCATATTTTCCTTGGTGGTGCCAGCCTGGGTACCAGGGTGCTGGTGGCTGGTGCTCGGTGGGTCTCTCACACCCCCTGAAAGTGCAGCTTGTCCTTCTTTGGGAACATTCCTCAGCTACTGGCCTTTTGGTCACCCCAGTACAAGAAAGACTTTAAGCTATTAGAGAACTTCCAAAGGAGAGCTGTGAAAATAGTGAAGGGCCTAGAGGGGAAGCCACATGAGGAGTGGCTGATGTCACTTGGTCTGTTCAGCCTGGAGGAGACTGAGGGGAGATCTCACTGCAGTAACAACTTCCTTGTGAGGGGCAGACACTGATCTCTCCTGTGTGGTGCACAGTGGCAGGAAACAAGGGAATGACCTGAGGTTGCATCAGGAGAGGTTTAGGTTGGATATTAGACACAGGTTCTTCCCCCAGAGAGTGGCTGAGCACTGGAACAGGCTCCCCAGGGAAGTGGTCACAGCACCAAGCCTGACAGAGTTCAAGAAGTGTTTGGACAATACCCTCAGGCACATGGGTGTGATTCTTGGAGATGGTGCTGTGCAGGACCATGAGTTGGACTTGTGGGTCTCTTTCAACTCAGTATATTCTGTGATTCTGTTAAACTGCTATGACTTTCATATTTTTGAGACCTCTCACCTCAGTCAAATCTCTTTGTAAACAGGAAGGTCACTAGCAAGTCCTGAAGGTAGGGCTGGGAGACAGAGAAATGGCTCATTAATCCAGGAAGCTAACCTCAAATGAGAAGCTTAAAACTAGTGGGAAAAAATAATAGAATTCTGAACTCCCCATTTCTGTGTTCCTTTTTTTTCCACTCAGCCTAATATCTGCACTGACTTTCCCCCTAAAACAGATTGCTTTAGAATGTCACCACTGCAAGAACAAATTTCCTTTTGAATTTTCCTTGAGTCAAGATGAAGAGCCTGAGTTTAGGTACTCCAAAGTTTGAGGAAAATCAGGGAGAAATAGGTCAGCTCTGACACTTGCTAATGTACGGATTACTTTCTGATTTTTCAAAATTCTCACTCTTAATGGCTTAAAATTCCCTGCACTGAGTGCTGAATTCTGCATTAGGGGAAAGAAATTTCAGGTAACTAGTTGCCTGTAACAAAAAGTTCATTGCTTTTAGCTGCTGACAACATCCATGCTTTTCTTGCGTCGTCTCATCTCCTCGTAGATGGCCTTCACTCTACTGTGAACTCCCACAAATTCAAGGCACCTGGAGCCTTTTCCAGACCATAGGATGTGTTGAATGAGAAAAGTCTGATGTCTTATATACAAGGTCTCTTTGCCTTTTTCTGCTGCAGTTTTACTGCATGTTAAAAATTGAGATTTGCTTTCTCAGCAAGCAAACGAGATCCTGAGATCCCTGGAATGGAAAATAATATAAAATTTATTTCTTATCCTGGATTAGGTCTATGTTGTTGTTGCCCAGTAAATCACACATCAAATATGCTGCTAACACTTCTGCATTCAATGTCCATGCAGCCCCAGCACTCCTGAGCAGAATTTGTCTTTATGATGGACTGAGCATCTTCCGTGGGAAGAGTGTGGCCACGCATCCTCTCATCACTCTCTGTGGCAACGAGCTCCCTGCCCCAGTCAGCGTCTTTGGACCGATGCTGCTCAACTTCTACACCGACTCCCACATCGTGGGCTTTGGATTCCAGGCCACTTACAGAACAGTTGGTGAGGATACTCTGTTGTGCATTTTAGGTGGTAGAAATATTCTGGACAGTGGTTCCACATAGGAAAGCTGTGCCTCATTTTGGGAATATCTTAGATGGATGTAGATGGTACATTTTCCCTCTGCATATGCCCAAATCAGTTCTCAGGACCAGGACATGGCTCTGTTTGGTGTCTATTAACACGCTGAGTTATGTGTTATCTCACAATTCTCATTTCTAGACTTTCCATGGGACCAAGGCAGGACCTGAAACACTTTTCCTTTTCTGTAGATAAGAAATGCAACCATTTTGGCAGGTTTTGCTTATTTGTTTGCTTGTTTGTTTGGTTGGCTGATTATTGTTTGTATTGTCTAAGAAGAAACATCACTAGTTTGTTTAACAGAGTTAAAGATTTTATAATGTACAGGAGAATGGCCTTATTCACAGTTATACTAAAGCTACATTATACAATATGGGAAACAGAAGATAAATGGACACAGCTATATGCCTCCATTTGATGACCCTCTTGCAGTACCAGAAATTAATGTAAATAAAACCTGGGATATAGATTTATTTTTTAAAAACAATTTTCACCAAAGCTCTTTTGTTGTTTACAAGAGATCTCTAATGTTTTAAAGAAGAAATGTGAATTCAAAAAATAAATTTACAACTGAGTATAAAATTTACATCTGTATAAATATGAATATCCCAGAAGATTGCTTTTATTTGCAAAACCAACTTTAATATTTTCTAGATTTAACTGGTAAAGATCACTTTTGTGCTTGAAAGCATAATTTTCTAACTGCAAAGAAAAGTGTGAGTTTAATTTTGGTATTTCCCTTAATGCATTCTGCATGTTCAAAGCCACAGCAAAAAAGCATAAAGCTGAATTCTTTATGTGAAATGAATGGCCTGATACAGATAAGACAGAAGGACTGGCACTGAGAAATGACAATGTGCAGTTACTCATGGAAAAGACCTTCATAACTCGCTCAAGTCAGTTGCTGCTATCTGACTTGTGACTTCTGACATTTGAGAAGGATGACTGAAGCTTTATTAGCTTGTTGTTGTATACAAAGCAGATTCTGCCAATTAACATTCCTCTTCCCCCTAGTTGCATTGTTTGCTGCAAAAAAAATGAAAAAGGCTCCCTCCTCCTAGAGTAGAATAATGCTGATTCTTTATCTTCCCAGCCCCTATCCTTTATCTGCCAGTGCTCCAGGCTGCCAGCCTGAGTTGTCAGGGGCTCTGCACCCAGCAGCACCCTGTATGGGACTGTCTTTGTTGAGGTGGTGGCCTGGGCAATGGCATCTTCTTTAAAACATGAAAAAAACTGTGCATGGCTCTGAGCTTATCGGCAGGATGCAGGGAGACTCAGGGAAACTTCTTTTTTTTTTTTTTGCTAGGTTTAAGATTATAAAATGAAGTTAACAATGGAGATTAGAGTTTTTGTTCCCTGAAGCAATGAAGCTGGGAACAAACACTAGCCACATCCTGGCCTCATTTGCATCCATGGTGCGAAACCCTGAGAAGCCAAGCAGTGCCTTGAGCTTAGAGCTGCAGAGTTCCACTTGCTTTTCAGCCAGAAAGCAAATATTTCATCCTCCAGCTCAGCCACCCCCCCAGTGCTGGTGAGTCCCAGCACAGGGTGAGGTGGGAAACAGGATCAGTGATACCTGGAGACTCCTCTATGCACTTCTTTGCAGAACAAACACTACAGCAATGCCCCAGCCCTGACAGGGTGTTGGCAGATGTTGAGGCTCTGTATACATTTATTCCAGAAACATCAGAGATAGGGCTATGAGTGCAATGTGCAATTGTGGCTAATCAGAGGCTTCCATGGGGCCAGGATCTGGATGAAGGAATGTCTTTGCCCACAGTCTAGTCTAGTTTTCTCTTGGCAAGCTAGAATAAATGTAGAGCTATTCTCACTCATGCTGCTGCATGCGGCACCCACCCCACCCTGCTGCTCCCTGGACCTACTGCAGGACACTTGAAACCAGGCTCAGTCTTTTCCTGCACAGTACCAGTGCCATTTGGTATGCATTAGTAACAATCTGCTACTGCAATGCTGAATAGTCTTCCTCTGCAGAGCACAGCCTGACAGACATCTCACATTTAACAGTTCTAGCATGACAATGAAGACTGCTCCTAATTTATCAAGGGTCTTTCTTTCCTTGTGAGTAAACTCCTGAAAGAAATATGAGAATTAGGACCAAACTAGTATTCAGACACTAATCACTCTTTTTTCTGTTTCCTCTACAGCTTGTGGTGGCATTTTCAATGGCTCTAATGGTGTTATCAGCAGTCCAGCCCATTCAGTTCTTGATTATCACAACAACATGAACTGCTCATACCACATCACAGTTGGAAATGGCAAAGCAGTGGCCCTGAAGTATGTAATCCAAGTTCAGTTTGTCATTAAGGGAACGGGGAGGTCTCTGATTCCAGTTAAGACAGCAATTATTGACAGTATTTTCAGTGATTCTCCTTTTCCAAGGTTAAAGCTAAACTAAAATAAGAAATGGTTACTGAAGTCACTTTTATCAGCCTCAGGCCTCTTGCTATCTTTCTTTTTAACTTGTTGTGTAAAAAACATCACCACAATTTTAAGTAACCACTTCAGTTATCGAGAGGACTAAAAACTTGTAAAAATGCAGCTCATGCTATATAGTTAATTTCTGTCAGCCTTTGAGAAGCTTATACAAGAAAAAGAATAATTCTTTTAGAAGGGTAGTAATCACTTTATAGCCAAAGTAATAATACCCACCCAAAGGAAAAAAAAGAGTGTATTTCTGAGTGCATACTGTCTTGCCTAAGAGAGGGATATTGTTGCCACAAAATCTGGCCACTGAGAAATTAAAAACCGATCCATTCTTCAATCATATGATTGTGAATTAGAGGACATTTCCCAGCTAAGAGGAAGACTCACTGGCCTGCACTCTGTGCCTGCATTTTATAGGCCCAAGGATATTGCAGCCTGAGCAATTGCAGAAGTGAGAGAGGGTGTGTTTGCATAGGAGAAACCTACTGCTTCACAGAAAGCTGAGGTGTGCTTACAGCTTGCCTTGCAAGAGGCCCAGTGGGTGAGGGTCCCAATGCCTTTGAGGCTTGCTGGCTGAAGAGGTTTGCCATGCACTTAAAAGTTGCTTGGTTTACTCCTGGAGAGACGTGTTTTGTCTGTGCATGACTTTGGCTAATGCTAGTACTTGGACCTTTCCTCAAGCACAAAAACACACTTAACACAGGAAAAGAACTGAAAATGGGATACCTAAAGCTCCAACTGTGTTTTACAGATTCAACAACTTCGAGATTGAATTATCTCCCTCCTGCTACAAAGATTATGTGGCAGTGTATGATGGCTCAGACACCCATGCTCCTCTCCTTGGGAAATTCTGTGGCTCAGAACTGCCTCCAAATATTAAGAGCTCCAGTAATCACTTGTTCCTGGTGTTTAGTACTGACTTCTATGGAGCAGACAGGGGATGGAAAGCATCCTTCACAGAGACTTTAGGTAAGTGTATTATCAGACTGATAATCTGCAGATAAGTAATTCCTTTTCGTGAGGAGCAGTTGTGACCTTCCTCTCTTAGGGGTGTGTGAAGCAGAAGAATGTTCCTGATTTCATGAAAATTGAGTGAACTAAGCTAAATACTAGGCTTATGGGATCCCTGCATTCCAGTCTGGTTCTGAACTGATCCCTTTTATTCTTTGCTACCCTTTTCCTGCCTCTCTGAAGGTACAGGCATTTCTTGGGGGACTGGCAGCTTTGCAGCACCCAGAGGCCTCTCTTTTGGACAAAATATGACAGTGAGAATTCTTATTCTTCTGTAGTCAAAGGTTGGCGGTGTGCTAAAAATGCCTGCTTTCAATCTATCCTCAATATCCATTGCCTTTCAGTTTCCCTCACACCTTCTAAAGAGCTAAAGTATTGAGGTCAGTTAAGATTGTGGTTCCCCACCAAGCACCACTGTGGTGATTTTTACTGATTTGTGGGATCATTCTGATTAGCTGGCCATACCATAAATGAGATCATAGTAAGAAGGCACTGGATGCATTTTGTTTTGATGGATCCAAGAATAAGGGGTAAAGCTTAATTATTACCTTTAAAAAAAGTTTCTACATTTAAGATCAAAATGTAAAAGGAGATTTTTATCTTCTTTTAACATCTGAATTTTTTAAGGATGGTAAGCAACAAATTATTATTACATGCAAATTGATTTCATGTCATCTCTACTACTTTCCTATAATTAACTCCATGTCTTTTGTGATCTAGAAAGAAGAAATTGTCTGGTTTGCAAAGCTGGCGCTCAGACAGATCAGACTGAAAGGCCTTTGTGGCAGAACAAACATAGTCTTCTGCTGAGTCATTGAATCCCCTCCCTACCCCTAGCCAGTGACTTTCTCATTTGATAGTCTGAGAAAGTATTTACAGATAAGGAAAATAACTGGTTCTGCAGGCTTTGCCAAGAAAAATATTCCCACAGAACCTCATGGTTATTACTATTATTAACTCTTCCTTTGCTTCACTCAAAGTAATTACTGTAAGAATGCATAAGACCTTGTGAATGCTCTTTAAGTATTGTGAATGGTATTCCAGGTAAATTAATGTTGCTTGACATGTTGCAGTCTTTAAACCCTGAAGTATCAGTCACTATAGATCCTCTGCAGCCTGGATTCATGTTTCCAGGGTGAGATCATCAGGAACTCCCTGAGCTCTTCCTCTTCCTTTGGGCATTTAATAAATTTTTTAGTCACTGACTTTAGATTTCTATGTGCTACTTGCCAGATATTCTCCTTAAGCACACAACAGAACACAAGCCAAGCTCTTCAAGTCAGTACCATGCCTGATAATTTCTTAGAGTGAGGAGAAGCCTTTTATAAATAAACTTTGACATCTCCTAGATGTTTTGGAGAGACATTTCTGGATGCTCCCAAGGAAAAAGAGGTTGAGATGCACGGGTTTCTCAGGAGCAATGAGTTGCAAGTTATAAAAGATGCCCAGGCAGAGGTAAGGGTTGTGTGACAAAGAGCTCATGGTGGTGAGATGCTTAATGGTAGGTCTTCTCTCTTCACTGTGGGAAGCAAGCCACAGGGACTAAACCACATAGCCATTAGCAAGGATCTTGGCAGTCCCATGCTAGTACAGAATAGCCAAAAAGTAGAAAAGCATATTATAAAAGGAAAACATGAGTCACATCCTATAAATGTTTCCAGTTCGGCTTGCCTAAAAAACAGAGCCAGGAAAATCTGTGACACATCTTTGTACTATGAGGTCTGAGATTATGCTTCAAATAAAAGAGTCTAAAACCATGAAGATCTAAAAGCCTGTTATTCTACATGGTGCTTTAGAGAAGCTCCCTCATGTCTGTTAAAAGACAAAACCCATGTGGTTTTCTAAGAGTACAAATGCAATCAGATGACAATTCATAATGATAAATCTCTTGAATAAGGAAGATGGTATCTGTAAAGAAACAAGAAGCCTCATTCTCTGTTGGATGACAATGAGCTCATTATCCTCTAGTTGCCCCAGGGAAACACAACTGGATAACGTAATTATTGCTCTCTGCTTCATGTTGTGAGTGACCCTGATTTTGTATTGGAAAGAAGCAAACAGAAACAGTACATTGTTTCTGTTTGTAGTAAACTAAATTATTTCCTTTCCCCACAAGCTCTTCCAATTTCTTTCCTGTTCAAGCTCTTTTAGGAATACTGTCTAAATCTAGGGTTATGCAGGCACTCAAAGAGTTAAACCCTGAAATTTCTGTAGAAAACCTTCCCTGTTTTTATTAAAACAATGTTTCCATCACTGATCCTCCCCCAATAGAATAGTCAAGATTCCTCCCCATGCAGAAAAAAGGAGACTAAAAGAAAGTATGAAACAGTGTTAATTTGACCATTTAACAACATCTCACTTTTCTTGTCAAGTATCTTTTCTTTCCCTGTGCTACTCCATACACTATGCAATAAAAAGTGCATATTTCACAGGCACCATTCTTTGTCATAACTCCTTGAGATTGTGCATTTGAGGCAGGGGAACATACAACCCTTGTGGTGCAGTTCAGAGGGTTTATTTTTTCACTATTTCTGCTGCTACGTTTGGGCACTTATCAGCCTCATTTTTGGAATCACTTGGTTATACTGTCAGGCAGAACTGGAGAGCTGGGCTGACTGGAAGATCCCAGCCTGCTCCAAGTGTTAGATTTGTGGAAAGACACTCCTCTTGCCTTAGTTACCACTGACCTTTTTTTCTGCCTTTGTTTTCAGTCTGTAAAATGAGAATTATACCTCTTTTCCACAGTGAGCATGTGCTCCTCTAGACAATCAATAAAAGGATGAGAAGATAGAAATCAATATCAGCTTAAGGCATTTGGTTACATGAGATGTCTCTGTAAAGGAAGGAAAGCTAAGATCTCTCCCCAAAGAATGAGATCTGCGTGTACTGAGCTTGTGACTTGGCCAAAGTTCTCCTGATTATCTCTCAGGCTCTAAGAGAAGATCTGAGTTTTTTAGCTGACCCTGGCTGGCAGGGGCTGAGCCTGCACAAACCTCTGCCATCCCTGCTGTAATAGCACAAATAGTACTTTGGTGATAAATGGAGCTTCTGCCTATTCCCATTCAGTAATGGGGTGACCCTCTCACCTGAATTTGTGATCCTCCTGAGGCACATGATACAAAAGCTAAGAGGACATAAAGATTTGGGGTTTTTTCTTGTTTTAAAGTCAGAAATCCCAGTTGGGAGATGTAGCTGTGACCTTATTAATGGGAAATCATTTCTCCTTGAAAGCTCTCTGCTCGTGTATATAACTCCATTGTCTCAGTAATGAAAAATGCCTCACATTCTAAACTATCAGAGGAGGATCAAGGGGCCTTCTGAAATGCAGGTCTGCTCACTGAGGCTTTCTAAGAATTCACATGAAATTTACAAGAAACAAAGTGTTGCACGTGGTTAGATAAGTGGGTTGGTCAGAAGGCTTTTCCTGAGCTTTATTCACACAATACAGGTAGAACTACAGCAGCTGGGACAGTGGAGAAGGTGGGGTGGAGGAGCAGAGGAAAATTGTCTGCTCTTTTTCTACTGCCCTAAATTCTGCTTGACTTCAAGCTGTGACCAGTGTTTTTCCCCTCCCTTTTTTATACTCTCTTTTGTGACCATGCAGGAGAAATCCAAGTTTATGCATTGTGAAAGACAAGCATTGTGTACTGGATTAATACCATTGTGGTCCCTTGTTTGTATTATTTTGAGGCTGAGGAGCTCATGGGCCACATTTCTACTGCACAAGGCAGAATAAAGCAACAATATAATGTCACAAAAAGCCCCATGATTTAAACATAAGATGAAGAAAACCTGATGGACATAGACAGACAAGAAGACGAGGGCAACAACAATGAAAAGAATGGTGCTGTTGGCTCTAGGGCAGGAGAAATGTCTCCTAAATGTTGATTCCTAAAACACTCCGTCCTCTACATTGTCCTCAGTTTGCTCAGTTTTCCCCTTAAGGATCTCTCCATTCTTTTTATACAAATCATAATTTCTCTTGAATGAATATTAATCATTTTACATAAGAAAAATAATCAGAAACAAGTAGAGTTGAGAAGAAAAATTGATCTTCCCTGATATATCACAAAGATGCGTTAATAGGTAATTTACATAAATAATCTAGTTTGCATAGAATAGAAGCAGATTATAATCTGCATACTTTTCTTCTTGATAAGATGATCTGTAATTTACCAGATAATCATCCAGAGGTATCTGCCTTCTCTTATTCTATTTGCTGTGTAATGAATTACTTATTTCCTGTGTGGAATTAAATACACTAAAAGCCTGTCACTAACAGTTTTACTGTTACCCTCTCCCCTAGTGAAATTACAGTCTACTTTTAAAAAAATGGATCCAGTAGAATTTCCACAGCATTTTTGTGCTATTTTATTATATCAACAACAACAAAAAAATTGCCTCGTTTCACTCTAGTTCATGTTCTGTCCTGTAAACTGAAACTATGGCTTACTCTGTTTGGTTTGTAGGTACACATTTTTGGCAGTTCAGCATGCACAGTTGCTGCAGATTCTTTTTGAGTTGTTCAGAATTGCTGAAAAAGCCCCCACAATTCTGAATGACCAATATAAGGTGTAAAATATAGGCAATTTGGGTATTCTGTTGCATAGGCCAGGGGTAGGTGTCCTTCTGTGAGTCATATCTAAATCCTCATACCACCAGAAGTAGTTGATTGCACTGATTTATGTAATTAATGTTGGTACCCACTGTAGGTGGCACCAGGCACCTGCACTAATAGCAGCAGTTGTGGCCTTTTATGTGGAAAGGACTCAGCACAGCTGAATCCTGCCCATTTTTCTTCCCCCAGCAAAAGAAATCTTAGAAGAATATGTCTTGTCTGTGGCATGTGAATGTTGTTGTATTTTCTCATGCCTTTGGAAAAGCAGCAGTGACTTGCAAAGATTTCACATCCCATTAGGATTGGTTTCCAGGGGTGTATCTCAAGGTCCCCAAGCTGAACTTGAAACTGGTGCTGCAGAGGGTCTAGCTGAGAGGTAAATTGTCTGAATTGTCAAAACCTTCTGGCAGAAATTTCTTTGGGCTTTCAGTTCACACAGGTTTTGCCAAATATATTATCCATTAGTATTACACACTTCATTACACTGTCATGGATAATTTATGATTCGTTTTATGTATTAAAAAAGTGAATAAATTGTGGCTAATAATATCTTTTCTGGATCTTATTATAGTCAAGGAAAATAAGAACAACCATGACAAGATCAGAATATATGAGCATAAGTCACAATTCCCAGACTGTTTCTAAATGTATTTTGGGGCTCAGATATAAAAATATCTATCAGCTTGAAATCTACTAAATTTAGAAAGCATTTGTGGTGTTGAAATACATCTCTTTGGTGTCTTTGAAAAGAATACAACTGTTGAGCTAAGAGATAGTCTACAAATGCCGCTCAGAAATGTCAGTTAATTAATCACAGGGTCACAGAATGGGTGAGGTTGGAAGGAACCACAAAGGGTCCTCTGCTCCTACCTCCCTGCTCAAGCATGGTCATCCTAGAGCACATTGCATAGGATTGCATCCAAACAGTGCATGAATATCTTCAGTGAAGGATTTCTCCTTCCAAAGCAAAATAAATAGAAAAGACTTGCATGCTCAAATTGGGCAGATAAGAAGAAAGGCAGACATTCAAATAAGAAATTTCTGTATGATCTGATCTGAAGAATTGAAGTAAAAACTTATTTTCAGACATAGTAATAACATATCATTGTAATGAATAAATGGTTAAAAACTATTGGGATATTCAGATTTTTGGCACTTCACAAAACCGTGGGTGAACTCTGCTGGCGTGAATTGCCTTAGCTTGACTGAAGTCAATGACTTCTTCTGCTGAAAATCTGTCCTCTGGTGCATACAAAAATGAGGAGAGGAGACATTTCTCATTTACACCACAAGAGAGATCTGCAAAGGCTTAAACAGCTGTGACCAAATATGAATACTAATTCAGTATTAATAAATATTGGAATTAGGCAATTCTGCATGTCAGCCTCTGGTCTCCCAGACAATCATCAAGGAGATGGATAGGACAATATAGATCACAGTTTTGCAGGCTTGGCACAGAGCATGTCTGAACTGTTATATTTGGTATCAGTCCAAAGAACCTTCAGGATACAAATTTTATCTGACTGCATTTGTGAAATCTGGCTAAAGCAGGATACTGGGGCTTTACAGTCCTAAACATCACTGCTAGTACCATTGCCAGGCCATCAAACTAGTAAAAAAAAATTTCTGCATAAAGGTTGGATAAGGACTCTAAAGGGCCTTGTGCTTTCAGACATCTCCTGAAATGTTGCAGACTCTGTGGACAGGCCCCTGCAGCCACACAAAATCACAATGATTGCACAATGATTGCCAAACACGGGAACAGTCCATCTTAGAAGTTCACCAACCTTCAGTATCAGCCAGTAGGCAAAACAGAAAAGTACAATTCCTCATTCGAGCCCTGTCCTTCTGAGCCTTATGGTTTGAAGCCATGATCCAGACAAGGTATGAGCTAATTATTACAGCCACAGTAAGTCCAGCCACTCCCATGCACTGAAAATAAGACTTATCAAGAAAGAAGTATTAGTCTTAACTGAATTAATCTTTGCTTATACCCATCTTTAGTTCAGATCAGAGAGAAGTCTAGAGTTCCCAGGGATGCTTCCAGGTGAAGCCAAAAGAGATTCAGAAGTCTTGGAGAAAATTTTCATTACTGTCAAGTAGAACTAGACTATTTCTTTAACTTTGCAGCCTTCTAATAGGCTTAAGGGTGCTCTTTTGTAAAAGAAGGAAAAAAACAGCAAAATTGCTTTGTTGTCTTTTGAACTGTCAGTGGTGTAGTTGATTCTGATAGATTTCAAACTATTCAGTAGGTTACCCTTTCATTGCTCCCATACCTGTATAAATGAACCTTACCCCTGGCTGTACTTCAAAGGCAGAAAGCTTCAAAGATTTATCTTCGTCTCATTCCATATCTAGAGGGCATAACTCTTAACAGAGAAACATGTGCTTGGTCTCTGCTGTAATGACTTCTATTTGCCATAGGGAACCTTAAATTTCTTCTTTTCTGAATGGTCCTTGAGCCTTTTAGTTTCACTAATGCTTCCTACCAAAACCAATTAGGGATGACAGTGTGTGCCCTAGTTCTGATAATTTGTGTTCTCTGGCAAGCTGTTTATGAGAACAAGATTGCCATCTGATTTATGACAACCTTATGATTTTTATTTCAAATAAGAAAGCAAAGACTGAAACAAGACCATGTAGTTGGTCCATCTGCTGACAGACAATTCTATAAGGTACATTTCTCATTATCTTAATCAAGTTTAGCTGTTAATATCTAAAAGTCTATTCTACAAATTAACACATTCTCAGTCTCAAATTTTGCCTAGCTTCTAGCTACATTTGTTTCTGGCTGTGTTAGCCAGGGATGAATATCTTTCCATTAAAAATCACTCGCAGGCTGGATGCCTGCTCTTTGGCTTTCTGTTCAGAAGTGGTGCTGATTTTTAAAGCACTATGTTGTGTCCTGGCTAAGCTGCAGTGAGATAGTTTTCCTCTTAGTTCCCTCCTGTTAAGCAGTGGTTCTTCATTTACTTGAGGGTGTTCCTTTCATCTACACAGTTTCAGTATTGTGTAACTTCTGTTGCCTGCCATCAGATGTAACACTGATCAGCACTGAAAAGCACCAAGATAGATGGATTTTTCAACAAAAACTGCTCTTTATTTGGCTTTATGCAGAACTACTTGATATCTGGTCAGCTTCCAGTTTAGCTGTTATTTATTATTTACTGTCCTGTAAGCATCTGACTCTACCCCAGCTGAGCAGGCCAGGCATTATGAAACCTCATCTTTGTTAACTATAAATCACACTGTTCTGTTATTTATCTCCCCTTAGATGATATTATTGGCTATACTATACGAGTTGGAATTAATTTTCTGATAAGGAGGATTTGGCCTGCTTCTCTCTCTGTCAGGTTCTTTTCATATACTGTACACACAGAGCTTACCCACATATGTATTTTTTGTCATTAGAACTGTCTTTATAGCTGCACAGTTAGCAGGGAATTTCACCACTGCAAATGTCCAGACATTTAATATTGAAAAAAAAGGATGATCCTGCAGCACTGAGAGCCTTCTTGTTGCATGGGTCTGTGGCAATTCCCTGACTCGTGTTGCCATAGTCTGACTGGCATCTCTGCAATTCTACCTTTGAAAAAAGGAAGGGGAGGTTTGTTAGTGCCTGACCCATGTATCAGTCCAGACTCAATATTGCAGGGCTGGATGATCAGACTATGATCTATGACTGAAGTTTATATGCTTAATGTTATGTTTAAATGCTGGCAGGAGACAGCCCCAGTAAGATTGTTTCAGGGGAACAGAATAAATCACGCAGAAGGGGGGAACACAGACAAAAATATAGGGAAACTGTACTCTTAGGGCCCAGGCACCCTCCTGTCTGACATTTTCCTCCTTCCTAGACTATTTGTGAGAATGTGATTTACTGCTCACATTTCCCCTGCTGTTGTTCTCGCCTTTTGCATTGGCACTGGAATGAATGCTAACACTTTTCCAAGTTTCTGACTTCATTAAATGCCCACAAAACTGGACTATATTAATTCCTGGTTTTTTCACTTTGAAATAAATTTCTTTTGTTCATTTTTAACTATAGCAAAATCTGAAATCTGATGTTATTAGGATGTTGGATTTAAGCAAACTGCTTTACAGGGTGGAGTTTTTCTGGCTTTGGGTGGTAGAGCAGGACAACTTTGAGCCTTAGTCACTCTGCTTTAACCACTAGTCTTGCAAGCCCCGGGTTACTGATGCAATCCTGATGCTTGGATGCTGATTTCTCACCAGAAATTACATTTTGTAATACTGTAGCTCAAGTAAGGCACAGTTTTATATGTCTGGAAATGTATCAGTTGTCAAGGTTAAGTCATTGAATGTGCCAGACAGGCGTATTTTACACATGCAGATGAAATTCTGAAACTCTGCTTGTGTTGCTTAGCCACAGCTGTAGCTTCTTTTGTTATTGAATGCTCATAAATGGATTTGCTGCAGGAGACAACAGGCTGCTTGCAGTTACTCCTCTGCTCTGTGCAGTTTACAAAAACTCTTTCCTCAGACCCCAAAGCAAGAGTATGAACAATGTTTTATTTAAATTTCAGCATTAAATAAGTGGCCAGGAGACCTCATAGAGACTGCGGCAGGAAATAAATGAATTGATATTCACATTTACTAGCCCAGTCCAACCTCTGGAAATCAAACTATTTAAAAACAAAACAACAAAAAAAAAGCCTGTCAGATAATCTGTGAACTGGTTTTGCTTGTTCGTAATTCAGTGTGATAAATAACTGTTTTTCCCCAAAGGTAATTTTTTTCAATGTGACTGATCTTATTGGCTTGAAATTTTCACAGTAAGTAAGTCAAGGACTTATCCCTGTCTGTGGGAAGCAAATAAAATCAGCCTCCATTGCAGAGAGTTCTAAGTTCCCACTAAGCAAAACACTTCCAGAAGTAAGTCCCTTTTAGCAAGATTCGTGAATATGATGTCAGGCTGCCAAATTCAATCCCTCTAGGATGCGGCTGTACTGCCAGAATAAGCCACTTGATTTGATATCACATTTTCAAAGCCAACAGCTCAGTGCCCCCTACTGACTAAATATTCTCAGTGGCCACCAAAGATCCAGTTCAAAGGCCTTCAGACCAATGCTTTTCTGTTTCATTGCTGCCCTCTGTCTTCTTACAGGCCCTTTTAAATAATTCTATCGCTGTGTTTTCAAAGTAAATGCTGTTTTTTATATTCAATAGAAGACATAAGCCTTTCTTAATTTGCTCTTTGAAATCTAATTGTGATTCGTGTCTGTCTTTGTGTTGAAAGTCTTTTAATCACTCGCCTAGTCCTTGTAAGACAGGACAGTAAAATACTGTAGCACAGATTAAAAATCTCCTGGCTTAACATTAAAGAGTTGAAGATTAAATAAATTCCAGGAATTGCTGTTTAAAACCTCCTGCTTCTTCAACAGGATCTCAGAATGGCTGTGGTGGTTACTTGTCAGCTCCAGCTGCTACCTTTGGCCCTCCTGTCTCCAATGTGACCAGAAGATATGAGAAAAATCTGGACTGTATATGGATCATAACTGCACCTGTGAACAAAGTGATCAACCTCACCTTCACTTCATTTGAGCTTGAAGCACGATCTGCTCAGATTTGCCGATACGATTATGTCCAAGTAAGGCAGCTGCGTCTTTTAACAAGGATAAAATCCATTATCTTCTCCACTAGGCTAACTTAATTAATAGAAAATGATCTTAAGAAGAAATGAAATTGCTTCGTATAATTAAATTTTTTCATTGGGTTAGATTACTGCTGCAGATGTCATCCTGCCTTTTTGGAAACCAGTAAGAGTTTTAACACTACACACATTTCCGGTCTTAGACTGCTCATTTAAGGAGCATTTATTTTAGAGAATAGAAACAAAACAAAACTCAACACACGTAAAGTAAAACTTCAGAGCAAACTTGCAGATTCATTATCGTACACAATTGCTTTAAAGGACTAGAATTAATACAATTTTTCATATCTTTTTTTTCTCATCAAAAGTCTTGGTGCTCAGTGCTCACCTGTAGAAGCTATTTTCTTGGGGATAAGCATTCAAAACATCAGGTAGCAGAGTACTGCCAAACAAACTCCACCAAGGAATATCATAGATCCTGTTGAACACTTGAGACACTCAATGAAACACGGAATTCACTCTACATTTTGATGAAAAAAATCAATCTTCTCACTGAAAAGCATTTTAAGTTTACATATAATAAAGAAATGAGAATGCCAAATTAAAATTTAATCATTTTTAATAGATTTGCTAACACAGGACCAGAATGTTCCATAATGAGATTTACCCTATCCAACAGAATTAGTTAATATGGCAGTGAATAATTGTGGTAATCAAGAACATCCTGTTAAAGCACAGGAGAACACACTGCATTTTCAAGTAAATGAAACTGTAATGTAAGGTGGGGTCAGAGAATTTTATTTCTCTTTATTTGTTTGTTGTGCCTAAACTATTAGTGGCTTACATATTTTTCTTCTTTCAGCTTTATGATGGAGATAATGAAAATGCCAATTCAGTTGGCACATTCTGTGGATCTGCAGTGCCAGCTCCTTTTCTTTCTACTCGTAATTCCTTGACAGTGAAATTTCGCACAGACAATTCTGTGGAAAGGAGGGGTTTCAATGCCACCTACACCACAGTGGACCGTAAGTATACATATGTATGCATGCATATATATTGTTGTAACTCTTTTATGGAAATTCATATTTAAATAACAACTCAAAATTTGTTCTAGACATAAGCCTCAGGAAGGGACAAAGACAGACAGTAGCACAGCATCTTTAGGCAAGCTAAAAACAGCTTGACCCCGGTAAAATTCTCTTTGGTCTTGGCTGGTTGGGAGGAGACTGTCAGTCTGGGAGTACAAAACAGAAATGCTCACAGATTGTTAACAAATAGGGAACAAATGTTTCTTTCAGTTTTATGACATACACTGACATCATTAACATGTATTTTGCTTTTTGTTTTCTTTCTAGAGACTCAAAGGCAAATACAAAAGTATACCATCCAAAACTCAATTCCATTTGAGTTTTGCTCAAAAAATAGTTTTCCCCAGTTTTCACTCCATGATGCATTTGTTACTGTTTTACACAGGCCTGTGCGGTGGAATCTATAATGCAACTTCTACATCCCTGACTGCAACATCTCCTAATTTTCCAAATGAATATCCACCCTTTACTCTCTGCACTTGGGTCATTGATGCCCCTCCTCAACAGCAAGTCAGGGTGGTGGTAGAGACCTTCCATCTCCATTCCAGCCAGGACTGCTCTCAGAACTACCTAGAACTCCAGGACTCACCAACAGTAAGGAATTTAGAGGGAATACCATTCCCCATTCCCATTCAGCTCCCTTCACTCTTTGGAAAGAGAGAAGAAACATACTATTTGGTAATATATTAATTGATGATTCTCTGTGAGGGGCACATCCAAAGCATTACTCACAGTGGCCCAGTTAAGGTGTGATAACTGTACACAGGCCTCACAGAAGCACTCTATCCACACATGGAGCTAGAGCCGGGCCAGTGTTACAGAGTTTTTCACAGTTGCACCAAGTAACAGTGCTGCCAAATTTAACACATAGAAAATACTGCCCCACAGCAAGTTTTCATTGTGCTTCCTCCCATCCAAGAACCATAACAAAATTGAACACTCATGCCAGGGAGAGTGTTTTTAAAAACACTAGAAAAAAACCCCAAGTATTTATGTCCCCTATATATAATATACTATAATAAACCTTCTTCCATAATTTCTCACTTTGGCATCAGAATACCTCCTATATTCTATTTGTTTCTAATAATAATTCAACATCAGACGTTGAGATATTACTAAGTGATTTCCGTGAGAAATTTAAAACACAATTTCAAAATTGGTATAGTAAGTGTTGAGAGATTTATTTACCTTAAGTTCAGTACATATAAAATGGAATTATATCATTAAGTAATTTGTGATGTATTAAATCCCAGCAGAGCCAAGGGGTAATCCATAGATTCTGTGGCAATGAAGCTTTTCCAGTTCCTGAATTTTATTCTTACGATCGCACTGCCATTGTGACTTTCAAGTCAGATGAATATATGATTAACAATGGAGTCAGATTTTCCTATCAAGCTATAGGTAAGCTTGAAGAAATGTCCCAAAAAATCTATCTACTATTGTCTTTGTTTATTTCATACATTGAAAAGCAATACAGAGATCTGAAATCCTTACAAGTTTCTGGTTTTCTGTCTCAAGGTTGCAGCAGAGAGTATAATCAGACCTTTGGTTACCTGAAGAGCCCTGGCTGGCCTGGTCATCATCCCAATAATATGGATTGTTCTATCATTCTTCGAGCTCCACCAAATCACACAATATCTCTCTTTTTCCATGCTTTCAGTTTGGAAGACAGCATCCAGTGTTCACGTGATTTCCTAGAGGTATCATGCAAGTATACATATTTTGTGAGCCTGTGTAAAAATCTGCTGAATTCAAAGGAGATTAGTAAGTTTGGATCAAGTCTGAGATGAATTGACTGCAATAGGGACTAATTTATTGCTCCAGTTTTATGGTGGAACGTACTTAGATGTCATAGTAAGAGGTTAAACAATACACCCTAGTAAGCCCAAACTCAGTGAATAAATAGTTTCACTATCAGCTAACACATCTTTACCGAGCTCTTGTTGAGGTTACCCAGTTAACAGAGTCATCTGGAATAGCCTGTGTTTGATATTAACATCCACACATGAAAAGAAAGCCATAAATCTGAGTGGTTTTCTTATGGCACTAGATTCCATCTGCTTGATATTTTTCTTAGGAAATATTTTCTTCATTAAAAAGCAATTTAAAAAAGCAAAACAAACCAGGAACCAACAAACACCTGCGACAATTGCAAGCTACTAGCAAAAGTACTTTGTGTCAATGAAAAGCTTATCTTCCTCCTACACAATCCTCAGTCTTGCAGGTTTCCCTGTTCACTGGTCAGATGACAAAAGTCAGATGTCTGTGGCAGAGTAATTATTTAGCTCTCTTTTCATATCCTCTTTACTGTCTCTAAAGCACCACGACTATTAGAGTGCAGAAAGAAATCAGATTAAATCTGAGCTATGTAATATGATCTGTGTCTTAATGTGACTGGGGAAAAGAGTGGTCTGCAGCATAAAGAATTAATCTTTTCATCTGGAATATTAACATTTCTTATGAAAAGCAAAACATGGGCTTGAATTGCATGAGGACATCTTAGCTACTAGTCAAGTAATTTTTTTCAGTCAGGAGATATACGACACTGCCTGTTTCTGATGATACTTGTTCTGTGCAATTACTTATAAAACTCAGACAGAGTTAATGGTCTCTTTTTTCCTTCTACACAAGAATATGTGGTACGAAAAATAACAGTATTAAAATGCCAGCCATAGTATGCATGCAACTTACTGCTTCATTTGTGCTGTGTCTGAATCCATGAATAATTGTGTTTGTGTATAACTGGCATATGAATTTAATGTTGACAGTATTTTTTGTGTCCCCTGAAGGTCAGAAATGGGAGTGATGTGCAGTCACCACTACTTGGCAGGTTCTGTGGAAACACTGTGCCCAGTCCTATCTTCCCTCAAAACCATGTCATCTACCTTCGTTTCAAGAGTGATTTTTCAGGAGTTTATGATGGATATGAAATTACTTGGACTTCATCGCCACGTGGTAAGGCTGTAGCTACAAAATAATGGTACATGGAAGGAAAATGCAGCAATGTGGAATTCAACTCTTTCTGGGCCCTGCCTCATCACCACTTTAGGCCTTCCCTAGTGCCAACAATCCACCCTATTCAGTCGCCAGAGCGAGGTGGCTGCTCCTCAAGACAGTGGGGCAAGATTCATTTCATGAGATGGAAGCAATTCCCTCTCTCTAACATTGACTTTGGAAACTTAAGTCCACGTTAGATGAAGGCCTCCTTCTTTCACTGAGAGGCCAGAAATATCAGGAACATCCACGTTGGGATCCACAGAGTGGTAGTGACTCAGCTTGCTCCAGTCATCCAGTTGTGATATGCCCTAGGAATTAGGCACAGCTAAGCCTGAAGAGGACAGGAAGTTGCCCCAAGAAAATAAACTATCTATAATGCTGTGTAGTGACTATACCATGGACACATTCATGACTGGCTTGTGAAATGGCAGTGAACAGCTGGGTAATAGTTTCTTCATGACACTGAGTTACTAGAGGTACGAAAGCTCATGGCCAGATGAGAAGCACTGCAGAATAACCATACAGTACTGAGTGACCCAGTGATGGAAAGGCAGATAAAGCTCAGTGTGGGAAAGTGTCAACAAAGAATGTGGTTAAACAAAGACAATCCTAACTGTACTTACAAAAATATGGGTACTGAGTTGACTCTTAGTACTCAACAACAAGATCTTAGGGGTGAAATAGTTTCATGAAAACACAAGTTCACTAAGAGTCAAATAGACTGGCATAAGGATAGAAATTGTGGGGAAAGGAAGAGAGAAGAAGTAGACAGTCACTGTATAAATCCATAGTTCACATACAAATTGAATTATGTGCATAGTTCTAGTTTCTTCCTCTTATAAAATATCAGGATTAACAAAGGTCTCAACATTAAAAATGGCTTCTGTATGAGGTATGCTGAGACTTTTTAATCTGGTCAAGAAACTACTGAAGTATAAAACAGAGTGATATTGCATGATAAATAGCGATCAACTGTTCACTGACTTTTCCCACAGAAGAACAAGCAACCATCATATAAAGTCAGTATCTTGTAGGTTCAAAACAAACTAAACAAACCAGTTATTGACATAATATGCAGTTAAACTGTGGAGCTCCTTCCCATAGCATGCTACAAATTTACATTAATTCAAGGGCTAACCACACAAGTTCACAGAAAACATCTGATAAACATTATTAAATAGAAAGATGCCATCTCTGGGAGCTGTAAGCTGAAAATTCTTGGAGATTTTGAGGGTAATCTGGGGCACGACCTGCACACTCTTACTCTATAAACTTGCATTTTTCCCTGGTCATCTGCTTCTGCCCACTGTTGAAGATTGAATTTTGGAATAAATGGACTTTGATTTACTTAATATAACTAATTTTTCTGAGTTAGTCTCAGTATTTTTCTATTCTATGAGGATTCACTACTTTTCATGCCAAAGAAGTGACAGCAAATTCATCTCCAGTTGAGTACCTGGGAACTGAACTGACTAAGGCACAGACTGAAAACTTCAGTTCCTGTTTCAAAGAATTTGGGGCGGAGTTGGTTTTTAATATTCAGTGATGGTCTAATGCCCGTTGCATATTCTTAGGCTGCTGAAGCTAGAGCCTCAGTTTTATCTCCTGTTAGTGTTTTTAGCCACGTTAGGTGTCCCAGCTCACAGTCTCTCTGTTTTTCAGCACTACTACTAATACTGTAGTAATGTACTACATTGTGTATTATCTCGTGGAACTCAGCCCTCCAGGCCAATTAACATTGTCTGCTTCCAGGATGTGGTGGAACATTATACGGCACCGCTGGCTCACTTGCCAGTCCTGGCTACCCAGCAACTTACCCCAACAACTCTGACTGTGAATGGGCCATTACTGTGCCCCAGGGACGAATTGTCACAGTGAACTTTGATTTCATCAGCATCGATGACCCAGGGGACTGCAGCAGCAACTATCTGATCCTCTACAATGGGCCAGATGCCAGCCATCCCCCCGCCGGGCCCTACTGTGGCACGGTACGTTCTGCCTTCCCTCTGTGACCCCAGAAATGGTTAAAAGGAGTTTAAGACCATTTCCTTAATTCTGGCATGAATTCCACATAGATGAGTGGAAGTGAAGGCATAAGGTGTATGAGGCTCCTTAGAAGCCTTCCAACTTGACTGTACAGTGACATCTAGTGGGAGGCATCAAACAGGTTTGCTTCATAATTTGTTATATTTGTGAATTAAATATTTGCAATATTCTGAGGGAGAAATGCAGCAGTAGTAACTATAACAGACTTGAGATCACTGTCAAAGTATGATCCAGTTTGTGCCTCAGTTTCAATTCTGTCTCTTCCACAGAATCTTCATGTTCTATAAATATTTTTATTTTTCTTGTCTTTCATTTTAGGATACAAACATCACTCCATTTACTGCTACATCTCATCAAGTCTATATAAAATTTCATGCTGACTATGCGACTTTACCATCAGGATTCCAGTTAAGCTGGACAAGCTAGAACATTGCTTATGAGAAATATATTACCATTCTTGCTATACTGAAGAGACTTTAGATGATGAAAGAGGTTTGAAGTCCAAAGGCCTTTTAAAAGTTATTGTAAATGTAGCTATTATGAACTTGGAATTCTGTCAAAAAACCCTTGTTCTCCTATTGTGCTGAAAATAAACTATTGCCTACCCAACTGGGAAAAGGAGGTTTTGCTACATATTTTTAATATTCTTCTAATTCCAAAATTGTACAATTAATGCTATAAAAAGTGATAAAACTTACACATGAAGTTGATGAGAGGACTTAAGACTTGAAGCCATCTTTAATTTGTTCCCTAGAGTTATGTGGTTTTGCCATAAGCATCTCGGAAAACATCAGCTTAAGTTTTATTCAAATTACCTAAAGTCAGAAATTGCTAAAAACTGGTCCCTGTCCTTTAACCACTCACACAGATAACTGTGCTGAAGAATTTTCAGTAAAACTGTGCATTGGGTGTAAGAACCCAGCTGAATCAGTACTCGAGCATTCACTGAAGTTTAACACAACAAGGACATGGTGTGGTTCTAAATCTTAACCACATTAAGAAGTAATGTTGAGATCAGAGCCCTGTGTTCAATACATACAGAAATCTGTGTTATACTTACTGAGTAATATTTCAAGGATCAAAGTCTGTTTTACAACTGAATAAAAAAAACTTCTGGGACTTTCAGTAACTATGTCACCCTTCTAGTCAGCTTGTAGGTGACTTCCTAGACATTTATGAAACAGACATAACTTCAGAATAGGGTAGACATAAAAATACCAATTGACCTTTGACTACAATTAGTTTTTTCCTTCCCCAAGCCAACACACAGCATACATAAAAGATGTTGTTGAAAGGGTATAGAAGGACACTGATTTCTACCATGAAACATTTTTTGTCACAATCCAGAACAAATGACCAATTCCTTTCCTGAATGTGAGCTGTGTTGGACAGGCAAGAGAAATTTGTACTGCAGCAAAGCAACATGGGCTTTATCAGAACTCTTCACTTCACAACTATTACAAGGACTCACTCACAGTGAAAGCAATTGCTTAATGGTTATTGAAGTAATTAATTATGAAAGGTTATTAAAGTGTAAGTGGCAGTTTTAACAAAATCTATGAACTCTTTAAAGATTTCCTAGTGAATGCCTAAAAAGCCATCATTCCACAAACATATGAAACTTTGTAACAGCTGAGCAGATATTCTGGTTAAGATCAAATGTAGATTAAACAAAGCAGTCCAAAAGCACAAGCTATAAAATACAACTCAAAATCCTCTGGTGGTAATTTAGAAAAACAGAAATCTGTGAAGTCCCACTAGTCAATAGAATGAGGTGTAAGCCAGCATTTTATAACTGTCCAAGGACTAAGAAAAACTGAGCCTATGTACAGGTGATACTCCTGCTAACCTGCCTAAGTATAACATGGAAAAAGCAGAAATACCTGTATTTAGATGAAATTGGAAGGCATCTATGTCCTACTGAGCTGCTAACAAAACAGAAAGTTCCTTTAATAAAGGAAGACATAAAGACCATATAATTAAATGAAATATTTTAGATTAGTTGTCCAGAAAACTTTTGCTGAAAGTCCACTCAAACTGATGTTGTATTTGCAGTCAAAATATGATGCAATCCTTGTCGATATTGGTCATTAAAATTTCCTACAGGGGATAGAAAGCAGTAAAGAAACATCTGAACTGTCTGGAGATAAAGCCACAAAAGAAATGCTAAGACAGTAGTGTATAAGAAACTCCAAGTAGAACAAGCATGGATTGAGTGGTTTTCCTGCAGAGATAAGAACTGCATTTCCCCACTGCATCACAGGTTTTATGAATGTCCATTGTGGCTCTGACCTTCCTAAGAATCACCTGGATTTCGTGCAGTTGGCAGAGAATCCTCTCAGGATCTGGATGCTGCCATTTGCTGCTGGACACGGAAGCATCAGACTTTAGGCAAGAATCAGCTTGGCAAGAATGTTGTCATTTTCTGCATTTCATCATGAGCATAGCTCAGCTGGAAGGCACACATGAAAGGGAAGGCTATGTCCCTGCAAACAGCTCCCTGCCACTGCAGGCAGTGTTCTGCAGTATGTTCATTGCCCCTGTTAAAAGTGGATCAGCCCTGTCAGAAATGAATTCTCAGGTTAAACCTCGGCCTTTTTGTGGGTGGAACAGAGCATAACTGACAAACAGAAACCTGTACATGGTTTTAATGAATGAAGGTCATCAGTGGCTGGTGTCAGTGCCACATCCCACAGTTTAAGGACACCAAGCTGCCCGAGGACGTGGCAGTCCCTGAGCTGGGCCCCTGCTGACCTAGGGACTGGTACTGAGACATGCTCTGGTGACCTGGCACGAGCCTGAGGCCATTCTGGTAACACAACCTTTGGCCTTGAGATCTCAGGGGAACTCCTCCTAAACTGGTGAGTTTGCTGAAATCTACACTTCAAAAAGACTGCTTTCACAAAGAGAAAAAGCACTGTAAATTCACTGTAAAGCAATTAAATGCTTTTGGACATTTTTTTATATGATAAATACATATTGTTGGCAAGATCTTCTGTTGCACCATCAAATTTAATAAAATCCTTGAAATTCTGCAGAAGAAAAGACTAAAGAGGACTATGAATGGGAGAAAAAGACATTTTTAAGGTTGGTTGTTGTTTTTTTTTAATCTAACAATAACTAACTAATGCTTGGTAATCTTTAAATGTTAGAAATACTCAATTCTTATGCATAATTTGATTTTTAAATGAGTAAAATACATGAGGTTATTTAGAGTTAAAAAAGTCCATCAGAGAATTTGTGCTCATGAAGACTGTTGAATGAAGCTGCTGGTACAAGGTTCAATTGATCTAGCCCAACTGACTCTCGCCAAAAATAGTCAGTCTAAAATTAAATTATCAAACCCATTCTTTAAAAAAAAAAGGAACAAAGGAACCCACTGCTGTCCTCTAACATTTTATATGAGGAACCACAACAAAAATACCAACTGCACAAGTATTAAAGTGGAGGTCCTTAGAGGAGAGAGCAGATGCTAAGCCATGTTTCTTTCTTGGAAGGTAAGGAGCCATTTAAAACACTTGCTTTAAAATGAATGCACAGCAAAGACAAACAAGCAGACCAAAGAGATAATATGGAAAGAATTGTTCCATGAAACTTCTATGTGCTTTTTGCACTGTACAATTCAAAAGACAAAATCTATATTTCATAAGAAATATAGGTTCATCTCACAACACTGCCATGAAAACCTTTGCTTTTATGTGTGTGCCCACTGCTATTTTATAATGTCATTGTTGTGAATGCTGCATGTCCGTATTGTAACAACTTCATGACGTCCTCCCTCTGTCAATGACAAAGCACAGATAATGAATGTGCAGGTTTTCACTCTCTAGAGCCTGCACGCTTTTATTTTACATATAAATCTTCTTCTGCATGTAACTATAGATGTTTATTCTTATATAAGAGTAATTTTATGAAGCAGTTATATATCAATGGTAAGTCCTCTGAAGACGAAGATTTGAAGAATAAGCACTACAATCACTGTAACGATGTTTTTAATTGCCCTTCCCACATGGAGGACTTTATAAACGAGAAATAATACCACAAGATATTCTTAGGGTTATAGTTACTTGAAGTAAAAGAGACAGATGATATGCAGCTCAAATGCTAGAAATCATGGTGCTGGTCAATTTAAAGCAGTAGCTAATTTTAGTTAAAATTACAAGGCAATTTTGCCTGAAAAACAGTTTTCAATTGGTTCATTAAGCAAAGGAGGAGGTGTCTCAGTTTCCCATAATAACATAGGCTATGTGTCCTAGGCACCAAAATTAACATATTTGGTGTAATTATTTTTTGTCAACTCCTGAACTGAAACTGCAGAATTATTCTGCAGCTTAATTAAAATGAAATGCAATAAAAATTCATAGAATTTACTCTATTGTTCTTAGTACAAAACAACTGCAACAATACTGAATTATAAACTAATAAATGTTTAAAATGGTAATTAAATGATAATAAAAATAGAGGCCAAATTCTAGGAGGTTGTTTATACAGGGAAACGATCAGAAAAATAAATATGGCATGCCAGTTATCACACTTAGTGAGTGTAACTTTGATGGATTCATTTGTAGTAGCAGCCCCCAGCACCACACTTTTGCAGGGGTGTGTTGCTGCTGCATTGTTCTGAAGACATGCTATCCCTGCATGAATGTTGCTCATTATCATAGCTTTTCTTGGAGGGGGGGAAACAAGGACAAAAACAGAATCATAATGTAAAACGTCATTTCCTTAGTTAGTAGAAGTACCTAGGACAGCAAAAGCAAGGGAGGCATCAGAGCAACTCATCCCCTTGCTGATCCCCAGCACAGTGAGAGGAGCCAGCAGGAGGCAGGTCCAGCCATCACTGCCTGGGCTGGGAGCAGCACTGCAGGAGTAACTTCTGCCTCCTCTGACCACCACAGGGAAACCTGCAGCTCTGCCACACAGTCAGGGACACACATCCACCTCATTGTCTCCTACTTTAGCCTGCAGGCCTAGGGACAGAAGGCACATGCCAGCCTGAGCAATAAATTCAGGCATCTGCTCTACAAACATTTAAGCCAAGTGACAGATTTAGAACAGATCTGACAGAGAGCACATATATTTTATAGTTGTTTCATAAGCAAAAATCAGTAGCTGGAAGGTACAGCAAGACCTAAATTGGAAAAGCCTCTTCTGTGAGCCCAAGCATGTGGGGAGAGTACTGCTGGCTGGTCCCTGAGCACAGCCTGGCCAGCCTCTCGCTGGAGGTATGGAGGGAGCTACGGATAATCTGGGGCCAAAGGGTTTTGGAATGACTGCATGTACTGGGAAGGGCTGGGGGGGGATAAGGGAGGGGAGACTGGGTGACTGCAATGACACAGGCCCTCTGCTGGAAATGACTCTTCATGACTGCTGAAGGGACAATCTGAAAAATCAATTTTCAAGACCTTTGGATAGTGTGGCTTGTGTATCTTCCTTCCCACTTCTTTTCAGGCAACTGGTGCTCAGTGCTCCATGAGGCGCTGAGAAACTCTAATGGGAAGGCTTGACAGCAACTCTCCTTTGCCAAATGCAATGCAGACCTGATTAGGATATGGATTCCCGCTCAGGCAAAAAGTTTGCTCAAGCAGGACCCAAAGAAGATAATACAGAAAGTGTGAATGATAGATGAAATCTACACAGCAACAGGATAATGAAATTAGGTAGATGGCAAAAAAACCCTACAATCCTGATGAAAGGGAGTAATGACAATATGTTTATTAAGTGGGGAGTAATTAAATACTTCCACAGTAGGGGTAGAATGTGGATATCTAGGCCACATGCAATGTTTCAATCACTGCAGATGGGCAGAGAGAATGGGGCAGAGAGAAGCTGGGTGAGCTTTGCATTAGCCATGGAGACTGTTTTTTAAATGTCTTGTTAGAGTCACATGTGCTGTTTGTAGGAATAAGGAAACAGGACTATTCTTAGAGCAATTAATCTGTCGGAGCCTTTGTAACTAAATGACCCTTGCAATCATTCACCATGAAGTAAGAACAGCAGACCATGAAATAAGAACAGCAGACATGTTAGCACTTGGGTCTTTGGGACAACTGACTGGTGCCACTCAGGGCATTTTCTTCAGACAGGAAAGGATCCAGATTTGTGTTTCTGCAGACAAGAACTGTACATCATTGTCCTGCACATCTGAGAGAGAGTGGGTTCTGCTGAGAAATCCAGCTAAAAGGAAGTTCTTGTAGTAGTATATTGTAAGAAAAATCTGAAAGCACACAGTAACTTCAGGAAGTGTTCAAGATAGGAGACTCCAATTAGGAATAAACATGCTACAATTCTGCAGTCCAGTATTAAATTCTTTAAAAAAAGGAGAAGTTACATTCCTAAAAAAGGAAAAGTTGGAGTTTCGCCTCCAGAAAGTTTTTCATTTGCTGGCTTAGGAAATATTCGGGTTTCTGTGGATACCATTTTTAAGTTACTAAGTAACACCATGAAGTGCACATGCAAAATTTAAAACTGTGGTTCTCAGTCCGTAGCCTAGCCTTGGGTAATTTTATAGATTTAATCATTAATTGCTCTGAGCTCGCATCTGTTGAACGACAGTAAGTAGGAGCTTCTCAGCTCCTATGAAAGAGGCTACATGCAGAACTCCATCCTGGGAGCGAGGCTGTGACTCCAATGCCACGGCGGGTCGAGACCACTTACAGGTGCCCAGAACCTGGACCCAGCCTTGGGACTGGTTTTGCTGCTAGAGCCGCCCGGAAAATCCATGAAGACACCTGAAGAAACGGAACCCGCAGGTTAAATGCACCGGACTTTTAGGTGTGGGTTATTTCGGCGATATCCGGGATCGGGGCCGAATGGCGCCCGCCTGTGC